>CM056395.1:25623898-25739326 GCA_029718625.1 Synaphobranchus kaupii | reverse complement strand
GCTGCCTCGGACCCAGGGAGCAACGAGGAAGCCCAGTTGGACGTCAGCGATGGAGAGGACATCTCCCAGAAGGCCGAGGGGCTTGGGGACACTGGCCGAAGCGAAAGTCAGGGCCGCAGGCGCGAAGCAGCAGATTGGCGGCTGTGTGACTCCTCCCCCTTGCACCATAACCACGCCCCCTCGCCGTGTAACTCCTCCTCGCACGATTCCTCCCCCGCCACGCCGACTCCGCCCCCTCCGCAGTGCTGCCCTGTGCCTCTGGGGGCAACAGTGAGGGCATTCTGTGCCGCGTCTGCCGCAAGGCCCTGCGCATGCGCCACGACGCTGGTCCACCTGCGGAAGCATGCTCCGCCTACATGCGCCATTCCCGCGCGCGCGCAGCCGCAGCGGCCACAGCCAGAATCCCGACCAGCATAAAAACGCACCTCTCACAGCCATGATAGACTGATACACTCCATCCCCCCCCCTGACCGCCCCCCCCCTGACCGCCCCCCCCCCAAGTCCCACATCCCTCAACCTCCGTCCATTATGCACACATCCTCTCTTACACAGTAAAATGTTCAGTGGTAAATCAACTCTGTGCATATGCTCCCTATTGAACACATATGTACCCTGTTAAGAGTTTAATTATCATTGGGCATGTTACTGTGTAAGAGGATGAGTACTGCTTTCACCTAGAAGCCCACATATATGAGCAGAGAACCCACACCTGAGATGCAGGGAGACGCCTGACATTGGAAAAGCTCTTTTCTTTTCCATCACCTATCCCTGAAATAGGAACAATCACCTCCCGTTTTTACATGGAAATCCCTCTTTGATATCAATTTCAAAAAAAAAAAAAAAAAAGGAGAAAGAAAAACTGTTTGTGACTGTTGCCTGCAGAACTGATCCTAATGAAAAAAGAGAAAGGTCGTCCAGGTGTTTTGTACGCTGATATTTCTTTTCTAAAGACTGCCCCATACCAGAGCATCGCCCCCTTCATTTGTAAATAACCCCCCCCCCCCCAAGAGGCTTTTGTTGTAAAAATGTATCGCTGGTTGTTTTGCTAGTTCTGTTCATGGTAGTTCAGTACTTCAAACTGTATGATTGGCAAGTAAAGGGACCTTCTGATTTCCATGTTTCTCTAAAACACCTTCTAACCCTCATATTATAGATTATGTTTGGGGTCGATTTGACCCGATGCAATTTTTGACGTCTCTTAAAAAACAGTTAACCATCTTCACACTATATTACTTACCCTAATTTGTTGGGGTTAAACAGTAAACGTTCCAATAAACAGAATGTTTGTATGCTGAGTCCTGTACCAACTCTGGTCATTTGTGGGGTAGCTGTATAAAAATGTAAGAAAACATACAACCTTTTTCATTTTTCACCTCAGATTTTTTTGTGGGTGATTCTAGTGGTACGTTTCCATACAGGTTTTAAACTTCACAAACTTTCACTTACCTCAGGCTCTAAATTGAGATTTTTTATATTTATGGATAAAAGGGTAGTCAATTGGGAGACGTACAAAAGGTGACACAGAAATTGTGCAAATTTTTCTAGTACAATACTTTAGTGTCATTTTTTTACTTTTGGGGTCAATTTGACCACAAATATAAAAGGCATAATTAAAATAGCAACATAATATGAGGGTTAAAATCAAACTGAAATCCAAACCTCAGTCAGTATGTACCTGCTGGATGTATTCATGTAGAGGATGATGTAGTGTCCAGGAATGCACATAATTGTTATGTTTGTGGTATTTTTAATGTGTTTCTCTATGATACAAGTGCAGTGTTACACTTTGCAACAACACAAACGGATGACTCATATTATTAGAGAGGGAAACTTAATCATTGTGGTTAAGTGTCTTTCTCACTTAACCAATTAACTAATTAAGATTATTTGGTTGAGTGGGAACAGCACATCTGCATAAAACTCCTCCTTCGGATGTGCACCACAACATGCAAACTGCCAGCTTGATGAAACTAATGAAATGTGTTTATTTGCTGTTCATCAGTGTATAGAAGGGTGAAAGGAAAGTATGCTTGTGTGGGGTGAAGAGCAGCATCACCTTAGCCCTGAGCATGTCATGTTCATAACCTGATCATAACCTGTACTTTTATTTTAATTTTTCTTTAATAGTGATGGATGTGAAAGTATTCTGTGCATATCAAAATGGATTAAAGGATCCGGGAGCTTTGATGTGAAGTATGGGGGTAAAAACAAAAAAGACTGTCATTCCCCTTCCACGCACAATCGAGTTTATCAAATTAAATGCCTAAGTACACTAAGGGCCTGATTTACTAAGACCTTTAGCATGTGCAAAATGTTTTAGCACGCGCAAAATCTAATAACACAACCAATGATTGGTGCAAAACAAATACCATGACCAATCACTGGTCATGTTATTGATCTTGCAAATGCTAAAAGATGTTGCGGTCTTAGCGATGTTAAGGTCTTAGTACATCAGGCCCTAAGTTTTCATTTGTCATATTGGTGGCGCCATCTCACTCATGGTGGATCTGCGTGCTACTTGTGCATCTGGAGAGACACATGTTCTCTTGTTTGCATAGCAACAGAAATGCTCTTCATCATATATGCATATGCAGGGATTATAAAATAGGGACAAGACAGGATGAGGCGTCACACAGAAACCGCAAAGGAGCTCCCACCAATCATGGGGAACAAAGTATGAAGAAGTTTGAAGTTGCCAAGAGGTTTATTTTTTGATAACTTTTGTTGTGATTTGAGGTGCGCACTCCCATTTCTCTTCATCGAACATTGGTAACAACAAATAGAACAATGATATTTAGTTGATACCTTCTGCCAATCTCCGTTGGCATTGTTCCACTGACAGCTTCTCTCTGGAAAAGTGATTACACATCCGTCCTATGCCTATTTCATAATATCAGGGGAAAACTGGCAATGTTTCTGTCGTACAGTGTGCAGTACTGTATGAGCCCTTAAACAACCCATTTCATTGGCTTTGATTCCATTGCGTTTCCTGTGTCACAACTGGCCGTTGAGTTGAACTGTATTCACATTTTGTCTGAATACCTCTCTCTTGCAATTTCTATCAGAATTCTTGTACAGATTTTTTTTTTTTACATTAAAGGTTTATCAGTTACTGGTGGAACAAACAGCTTGTGTTCTTCTTGTCCAGAGGGATTGTGGGTCCTGCCCAATGCATGTGTGGCTGGGGGGGGGGGGGGGGTTAATGTTTCCTGTTCAGTGTAGCTCCAATTTACTCAGAAGGTACATTCCACAATCTGCTGTCAATCAACTGCACTAGCGGGCAACACTTACTATGTACAGTGCCTTGCGAAAGTATTCACCCCCCTTGGCATTTTTCCTATTTTGTTCCAGTACAACTTGTAATTTAAATTGATTTTTATTTGGATTTTATGTAATGGCCTTACACAAAATAGTCCGAATTGGGTGAAGTGAAATGGAAAAAAAAAACTTGCTTTAAAAAATATAAATAAAATAAAAAACCTGAAAATCAAATAAAGCAAAGGGGGTGAATACATATGCACGTACCGCATATGTATTCACCCCCTTTGCTTTAATGTATTTTTAAAGTATCATATTTATTATTTGGTCGCATATCTTTTGCATGCTGTTACTTCCTGAAGTCTGTGACCCATCAACATCAAAAGACTCTCGATATCTTATTTTCAGGTACTGTTACAAGCGATACTATAACCTCTCTGCATTTGAATGGATCTCTATGGGAATTGGGGGTGAGACTAGATTCAGATGTAAATTACGCTGGTACAGTATGGAACACATGACTGGCTAAATGGCAGTAAGTCATCAAGGGTCTAAGGTATCAAACGAGCCCCAAACCATCACTCTGCGGCCACATATGGAGTAGATGTATATGGCTCACTGCAAGGGTTTATTTCTCCTGACTCATTTTCCTATAAAACTCTATGGGGAAAAAAGTCAGGAGAAGAAACCCTTAAAGTGATCTATCCACATCTACTCCATATGTGGCCGCAGAGTGATGGTTTGGGGCTCGTTTGATACCTTAGACCCTTGATGACTTACTGCCATTTAGCCAGTCATGTGTTCCATACTGTACCAGCGTAATTTACATCTGAATCTAGTCTCACCCCCCAATTCCCATAGAGATCCATTCAAATGCAGAGAGGTTATAGTATCGCTTGTAACAGTACCTGAAAATAAGATAACGAGAGTCTTTTGATGTTGATGGGTCACAGACTTCAGGAAGTAACAGCATGCAAAGGATATGCGACCAAATATTAAATATGATACTTTAAAAATACATTAAGCAAAGGGGGTGAATACATATGCACGTACCACTTTTCAGTTTTTTATTTTTTTTAAATTTTTTAAAGCAAGTTTTTTTTTTCATTTCACTTCACCTATTTGGACTATTTTGTGTTGGTCCATTACATAAAATCCAAATAAAAATCTATTTAAATTACAGGTTGTACTGCAAGAAAATAGGAAAAATGTCTAGGGGGGTGAATACTTTCGCAATGCACTGTAATGAAAACATTTTGTGGAAAAGGATAGCTTGACCCAATACTGAAATGATTACATTCATTAGATCGAGAGGAATATAACCTGTCCAGGTCATGCTGCATTATTAAAAAGGTAAGGGTGTAAAATGACCTCCAATAAAGCAACTTTTCTTCTGTTTCCACAACCTCCGACTGCAAGTCGTGCTTGAAATGGCTTGTGGCTGAAATTATTATAATTTCAGATATTTTACGTGTCAGTAATGTGTGAATGTATAATTTGCGCTTTCGCATAACTGAGCCTCGCTGTTTATTGATTAAGCGCTGCCATGAAAATATTCTAATGAAGTTATGGAAAATATGATTTTTTGAGTCTGCCACAGCAGGCCTGGGCCCTTGTAGTTTACAGACACTTAAGGTTGAAGTCATTAAAACTAATTTTTAACCACTCCACAGATTTGATGTTTAGCAAACTATAGTGTTGGCAAGTCAGTTAGGACATCTACTTTGTGCATGTACTGTTCCAGTGTAATTTACAGCTAAATCTAGTCCCACCCCCCAATTCCCATTCAAATGCAGAGACGTATCAGGAAGTCATGGCATGCAAAGGATATGCGACCAAATATTAAAACTTTAAAGGCACAGTCAACTTAGTGTATGTAAACTTCTGACCCACTGGAATTGTGATATAGTGAATTAAAAGTGAAATAATCTGTCTGTAAACAAAAAAAGTAGATGTCCTAACTGACTTGCCAACACTATAGTTTGCTAACATGAAATCTGTGGAGTGGTTAAAAATGAGTTTTAATGACTTCAACCTAAGTGTATGTAAACCTCCGACTTCAACTGTATATTAACTGACAGAAACTCATATCCTGTATCGAAATGGTCTTCACATAGAGTGAAGCATCAGATCCATAAAGCACTCTCCATATTTGAATTTACATTAGTGAATGCAGAGCTGGCATCCTTGCAATGTTTTAATAATGTCAGGATTCCAGTCACAATAATTACACAAAATCTATCGCCAATGATTTTCTGTCAGCTGAGCGATTTGGTTGACAACCATTTCTCCGCAGGAGTTGCTTTCGTATGACTTCATTCTGCATTCTACCTATAGGAAATAAAGTAAAAAAAAAACAAACATATTTACTATTTTAATTTTACTTTATTTTATTCGGTGTCCTAAGCTGCCAAACATCGCCCGAGAAACTTAGTAGCACTTGCCAGAGGGCGAATCATATCCATCTTGATTTTATTTGATTATGCAAAAAAACACCTTTGTGGAACCATGAACCAAACGCAGGAATATATTCAAACTGAACTACCTGCGGAAGGAACACCAGTCGCCCTGACTCCAGCATAAGAGCATCCCGTATTTACTCTCAGAAAAACTCTCCCCCTCCCCTTCATCCTCTTTAAGACTCATTCCACACATATTGGGACTCTTTGAATCCATATGGAGAGACCCTGTGAGATTCTTTGTGTGGAGATGCAACTTTGTGTCCAAGGGGCTAGAAAGAAACCAAGGTCCCCTACCCAGGAAACAAGTGACACTTTTATTGTAGCTCAGTGGGATGACATCTCTGATCTCAGCTACGCTTGCTTCAGTGACTGTACAAGAACTGCAGAGCCATCCTGACTTTGAGCTCTAGTGCCCCCTTCTGGTGCTTTGAGTTAACACCCATGCCAAGCTAAACTTCAGGAAATTGGGGCGTTTTTGAGAGGATAAAGTTTTTTTAGGCACGGTTATAATGAAACAAAAAGTGTTATCTCTTCATGTAGCTACAACAAAACACAAATTTTTACGCAATGTTTACAACATTACCGGCTGGATGTACACAAGGAGTGGGCAAGTAGGTTTGTATCCGTTCATGGATATTGTGCAAATTTCATTTAATTATGTCACTAGCACAATAATTTATTTAACAACAACATTTCAGCAACTGATTTAACATTTCAGAATTTTTTTTGATAAACTTCTGAATGTCAGCAGAAGAAGTTATTGTGGCCCTATATTAAATGTGTTACTGTGGTCTAATTTAAAGTTAACCAAACCCTGATTAAATACCCTAATCATACACTGGCCCTGTCAATCGGTACCTCTCCAGTTAATTGTACACGGTCTCACTCATTCAGGTTATCCCTCTACCATAAGCACGCTCATTTTGACAACATGCCAAATCTTCAAATATTTTGTTTCCCTAGCAACTGATACCAGCTGTGTTCCAGAGGACACCACTGTGGAGATTCTGACCTCGACTGCTCAATCGACAAATTTGTCCTGCAAGAACCACAAACCTTCAGGGATTAAATAGTTGATTTGGGTTCCTTTGATTTGGTTCTTTGCTTGAGCCTTTCTTAATTGAGGGGAAATAAAATGTTAATTTCCATCTAGAGCTTTGGCAAAAAAAACCCCGCACCATAATGATGATAATGCCTTGCATTTATATCGCGTTTCTCTCACACTTATGTTCATTACCATTCAATATAATCATAAAATAATTAATTTTTTATGTACCTATATTTTTTCTCTACATTGGTATTTAATTATCACGCATTCAGTTAGCCTACATGGGGATTGGTGCGATCACCTTCACCTTTTATTCCCGCGAATGACATCGTTTTATCATTTCCTGGTTCATGGCTTTGTAAACGGGAAAGAAGCGAACGCGACACCGAGGCCCTGTTACATCTTCATCCTGCCGGAAAGCCTTAAATTGCGGAGTACGGTGCATATTTACAATGTTTACTAAGTTTAAAAGACGGGTTGTTGCGTCCCTCATTACAGAACCCCGCCAGCGTTCTCAGTTAACCATTTAAAGAACCAAGATATTCTCTTCTATTCTGCGCATTTGACTTAACCTTACGGTCCTGAACCAAAAGGAGGTGTAAATAATTTTATAAAGTTGTCTTTAGTTTCAAAAGTGATACCTCGATGTTACTTCACGTCTGAAAACAAGCCTTAAAATACTATAATAATCTAGTTTTATGCTCAATACATTGGCACACGTCTTACAAAAAAATCAGTTTAGGTAATTTGGAAATCGTCCCCCCCATTCGGGACAATTATAGTGCAGTCCGTCGCTTAGCTGCGCGGGAGTGTAGGGACTGGTTTTCAGCGTGTGCTTCTGACGATTAGGGTAAGCATGGAGCCTTTTAACTAATGCGAATTTTGAAAATATCCTTGTGACCGCAGATCGGTAATGAATGTTTGTCTCTGATATATGTTACGTTCAGCCTCTTAAACTAGAATGCATATTTTGTGGGGAGGACGTGGGCCATTTATGTCACCGGAAAATACAAGCTAGCTACGTAGCTAGCAATGAAAGGATAAGCATCTGTTTATTTACCTTCGGGAAAACTTGCTCATTGTTAACCAGTTGGACGTTGTGAATTGGCATATGTATTGCGATGTACTATAATAGGCATTTTGGTGCACGCTTCGCTTGTTTCTTTGTGAAGTGTTGGCGGGGATAGGGGGGAGGGGGTCAGGTCGTGGACACTCACCTCCATGCAGAGCGCAGTGCAGTGAGCGAATGTTGCCTGCAGCTTCTACTGGGGGCTTGGCTAGGCACGGGCTGCACGGACCCACGTGCACGCTCTCGCACTTTGCATTTAAACAAACTGATTGCCAATAATAAAAAATAAAAAAACCTGAAAGTTATTACTGTTGCGTGCATTCGAAAGTTTGTTTTTCATCACTATTTTGGAGGGGATCGAGGTGGTTGACCGCATTATTATTATTATTATTATTATTATTATTATTGTCTTCGTGTTATTAGAATCACCAACAACTCCAAAATGACTCGAGATTTCAAACCTGGAGACTTGATTTTCGCCAAGATGAAAGGATATCCCCACTGGCCAGCCAGGGTAAGCAAAGGCATTTTCCTCAACCGAAGCCGAATGCTATCGAGATCAAATCTATAAAAGTGCTCTGTTTTTTTTGTTTGCTTGTTTTGTTATTAAATCATCAATGAAGTAACGTTTATAACGTTCACATTGACCAGAAATTTCATTATGCATTCAGTATCACTATATTTATAGGTGCAATGTAACCTGTGTTTCGGGTGTATGTACAGAGATGTGTATGCATGTAGAGGTGTAAACACTGTCTGCCTGTAGGTGTGTGTGTGTGTAATGGTGTGATAATATTCCTCCTTTTAGATAGATGAAGTTCCTGACGGTGCAGTGAAGCCCTCGAACATAAAGCTTCCCATATTCTTTTTTGGTACTCATGAGACGTAAGTAGTATTAGAAAATTCTACTTGTATTACTGATAGATGGTGTTTTGTGCATTTTTGGTGCTTACATGCACTGACATGCAATTCATTCAGTCCAAACTGTACCATTAGAGTAAAATATTGTAATCATTAATAAAGGTTACAGAGCCGCTCTATTGAAAGAGCTTTCATATTTTTTCTTGGATGAATGAATTGCAGTTTTATTGGTTCATGCATGTGTACCCCCAAGTCCACTGTTTCTGAGGGAAATTAACACATTAACACACACACACACACACGGTTCTTCAGACACTGCGATGAAATTCCAGCCCTGAGAGGAATGCTAGTGGCATAAAAATGTGTGTGTGTGTTTCTTTGTTTTAGTGCATTCTTGGGACCCAAAGACATATTTCCCTACTTGCCAAACAAGGAAAAATACGGAAAACCCAACAAAAGGAAGGGCTTTAACGAAGGCCTCTGGGAAATAGAGAATAATCCTAAGGTGGAGCTGACGGGGCAGAAGGTATGTCGCCGTGGTGACACGAGTTAATCGCTGATCATATTCACAAGAACGGCTTATATTCTGTGCCAAATTTAGCAGTTGAGCAAATGCCCAAAATAGCAGGTGGTATACACCCTATTGTAAGTGTTCAGATTTTTTGTTGACCTTTTTATTTTTAATGGCAATATAAGATTCTAGTATTATCAACAAAAAAAAAAACAGTTGACCCTTATGAAGTTGTCAAATTTTGCTCTAAAACTCTCCAAGGAGATCACGTATACCAGGGCTGCCCAACCCTGTTCCTGGAGATCTACCGTCCTGTAGGTTTTTAATTTCAACCCTAATTTGGCACACCTGATTCTACGAATTAGCAGCTCAATCAGATCTCTAGCTGTTGAATGAGGTGCGCTTTGTTAGGGTTGGAGTGAAAACCTACAGGACGGTAGATCTCCAGGAGCAGGGTTGGGCAGCCCTGACGTATGCTATCACCGTTCAGCGATGAGTGATGTTCAGTCATCGCTGATCAGGTTGTTGACGTTTGTGCTTGGTGGGAAAGTACCGGCGCTTTATTTGCCCGTCCCCTTCAGCGCCAGCACTAACACACTGCACGCTTTGCAGATGAGGCCTGTCGGCTTGGCGACGGACAGCAGCCCAGAGCAGCAGCAGCAGGAGGAGGAAGAAGGGAAGACTCCAGACAAGAGAAGAAAACCCACGTCAGCTAAAGTAAGAAAGGGGGCGAGTGAGGGGGTTAAAACATGGACACTCAAATCCGGCCCGCCAATCCAAATCCGGCCCTGGGTTTCTTTTCTCCCAGGTAATTAACTGAACAATTAGTTTTACTGATTGGCCGGACTGTCTTCACACCTGACTCCCAGGGAATGGGAGGCTGTAAAACCAGCAGTTCTTGGCTCTCGAGGACCGTGATCTGAGTAACGGATCTAAAGGGAAGCTCAGGAAGGGGTAGGGGTGGGTGCAGTGTTTGGGGGTGTCTCGTGTCTTTCAGCTGTTTTGCAGTCTTCGCTGTGGTTTCTTGTGTCAATGACATGTTTGTGACCACACTGAAACATGTAATCTGGGTGGAAACTTTTACCTCCAAAATAATAAACTATTTTTTTCATTGTTCAGTTGTTCAAAGGTATAATGCATATTGAAGATAGGAGTAGCCTGTTTGACTGACACGTTTTTTGTTTTTTTTAAACCAATGATTGTGAAATCCAGCTTTGCATTATAGATTCACACCCAGAGGGCATGGAAAGAGAACTTGGTTCCCAGACATTACTGGAAGTAGTTGCCTGTCGATGGGCGTTGAGAGATCATGCTTGCGTTTTGGCTCAGGAACACAGGCTATCTTAGCGCAGTCCCTGATTAGACTGTGTTCTGTTAACACAGATATCCCTCTGCAGCAGCCTGTGCTGGCCTGGGCCATCCGATGTTAGCCTGTGTTGTCCAGTGCTAGCCTGTGCCATCTGATGTTAGCCTGTGCCAACCTATGCTATCCAGTGCTGGCCTGGGCCATCCGGTCTTAGCCTGCGCCAGCCTGTGTTGTCCAGTGCTAGCCTGTGCTGTCTGATGTTAGCCTGTGCCAACCTATGCTATCCACCGTTGGCCTGTGCCAACCTATGCTATCCAGTGTTGGTCTGTGCTATCCGGTGTTAGCCTGTGCCAGCCTATGGTATCCGGCGCTAGCTTGTGGAGACCGACGCTGGTGGTGGTGGGGGGTGGTGGCGCAGACGCGCTGGACTGTGTTTCACTGGGGCTGCGCCTCTCTAACGCTGTGCCGTGCGCACCTGTGTGTTTGGTCACTCTCGCTCCAGGTGGGTGGCAGTGAGGAGGAGCAGGAGGCGGAGTCCGGGGTCATAGATGAACCTGTGACCCCAAACGAGGATGTAGGTACACTGCATGGGCCTCCAGGCCACTGCGGAGAGACGTGTCACCGTGGGATATTAGGGCATGTTTTGGGATATTTAAGTATTATTTGTTTGGGGTGATATTGTTGGTGCGTCGATGTTGAACACGGTGGCTAAGCATGCCCTTTAGTCCGTGGCGATGGGGAGATTTTTTTAAAGCTGTTAAGGGGGACGGTCTCTGTTTCTCTGCATCTCAAGCCGTGGTCTATTTTCTTTGCCAAAGTCGAAGTACCTTTGTAGATATTGGTACTTGCGCAGCTGGAAAGGTGCAACATCCCGGCAGGATGTCAAACAGAAGTGTTAAACGTGTTATCGCACTAAGCCCCGTCAAGCCTAGAATGCGGCCCGCTTAGTGTAACCATGGTTAGTGGCCATTGGCCTGTTTACAGTGGTGAAAGAGTTCTGCGGATATGTGCATTTCCGTTTCCACTTCCCAAACAAAATTTGTGCAGATGCCATAGTTTCCTTATTTTTGGGGCATTCTGCTGTTGAATTTTCACAATCCGTACGTGCTAAAGGTCTATCTGACTTTCGCACAGCTATATTTGTGCTTTATTTATTGCAGAGTCACTTGTTGATAAGCTTATATTTGGTGCTGGCCAGTTCTGAAGTGCATTCATCCACACATCCGCTCAACTCTTTAATCTCCGTGTGAATCGGTGTCTAACTGTGATATGCATGCTGACGACTTCAGGAAAATCTGGGCTTAACCTCTTCTGTGTTAAGGACTGCACTTTGCACTTTAATTATGAGAGTGTCTATGTGTATATTATTTGTAAAAAGTGGTCTGATGCAGGTCTTTGTGGTCTCTGTCAGAGGAGGCTTCCTTGCAGCTGGTACGAAAGAAGTGATTTCCAGAGTTGCTGTCTGCATGTATCAGGAATGGACACGACTACCTGTGTGCACACTCGAGCATGAGCCGACAAGCTTGCCTGTTGCTTTGGCTCCATCAGTGTGAAATTATGCGATTTACACCCATACTTAACCCATGTGTAAATAAGCAGCGTTTCATGTTTGGATATCAAACCACTTTAGACAAAGCCTGTGTACAGAAGAGGAAGGTTCGTCCTCATCCTCACCTTGCATGCCTTGGCCTTGTTTGCGATGGGTATGGGAATGGCATTTTTTTTTTTTACTGAAATATTTATTGAATATAAATAGTTTTGCTGTTACCATCCGTCCTCTAGGTGGCAGTAAAGTATCATCAAATGGGTGGCGTTTCCCCTTTGACCTTTGACACTTTCACTCATTTCCTGATGCAGTTCTGTAAGGTTATTGTGTGATGCTGCTTTGAAAGCGCTTGTTTCTTTTTTTATGGATAGGCTCAAAAAGGTACGGCTGACACTCAACCAAAACCCAAAAGAGGAAGAAAGAAAAAGGTGAGTTTTACCTGAGTATCACACGCACACCTTTACCTTACGCCACTTAGCCGCCGCTCTTTTACACACAGTCCCTTTCTACGGCTGGATATTTTACTGAAGCAGTTGAGGTTACGTAGCTTTCTCAAGGGAGCAAGAAGAGCGCCCCAGCTGGGGATCAAACTCGCGACCTTTGACCCACGAACCCACAACTTTTGACCCCCGAACCCGCGACTGTTGCAAGTCGATTTCCTTAACATTACGCTGCACTGTCACCCTGTGTGAATCACGCACATACATGCTAATCATGCACATACATGCTAATCATGCACATACACCTGTCTCACCGTACATACACACCTGTCTCACCGTACATACACCTGTCTCACCGTACATACACACCTGTGCCAGGAGACACACACCTGAATGTTATGTAAGGTGAAAAATAGTGCGTGAAAACAAAAGCTGTTGTGATCTTGACACTCTTGTGTGTTTTTTTTCCACAAACAGTCCTATGATGAATTTGTGAAAATGTGTTTTTGTCAGAATGAAGTGGAACAGGATTCTGAGAAAGACGAAGATCCCATAAGCCCTACGTCTAGTCCTGCAGGTAGACCACTGTGTGTGTGGAGATGCCAAAGTCCAGTGTGTATGTGTGTACATTTATGTTGTACTAATGGCAGCGGCTTTATGTGGGACTGAATGTTGTGCGTTTGTGGGTACAGTATTAAAGACTATTTGTGTGTGTGTGCAGGATTACAATGTGTGTGTGTAACTCTGTGCAGGCGGTGAGGTCACTCCTAAACGCAGGGGCAGGAAACCCAAAGCGGAGAAGATGCTGTTTCTGCAGCAGCAGGCGGCTCAGGACCTGCGCAGCTCCGGCAGTGAAATGTACTCGTCCACACGCCACACACGCATGCGCAGACACACGCATGCGCAGACACACGCATGCGCAGACACACGCATGCGCAGACGCACGCATGCGCAGACACACGCATGCGCAGACACACGCATGCGCAGACACACGCATGCGCAGACACACGCATGCGCAGACACACGCATGCGCAGACACACGCATGCGCAGACACACGCATCCGCAGACACACACATGCGCAGACACACGCATGCGCAGACACACGCATGCGCAGACACACGCATGCGCAGACACACGCATCCGCAGACACACGCATGCGCAGACACACGCATGCGCAGACACACGCATGCGCAGACGCACACATGCGCAGACACACACATGCAGAGGGTGTATGTACTGTAGTGTACAGGTATACAGGCATGTGGTGTTTGTACAGTAGTATGTACAGCAGTATGTAGCCTACAGTAGTATGTACAGCAGTATGTAGCCTACAGTAGTATGTACAGCAGTATGTAGCCTACAGTAGTATGTACAGCAGTATGTAGCCTACAGTAGTATGTACAGCAGTATGTATCCTACAGTAGTATGTACAGCAGTATGTATCCTACAGTAGTATGTACAGCAGTATGTATCCTACAGTAGTATGTACAGCAGTATGTAGCCTACAGTAGTATGTACAGCAGTATGTAGCCTACAGTAGTATGTACAGCAGTATGTAGCCTACAGTAGTATGTACAGCAGTATGTAGCCTACAGTAGTATGTACAGCAGTATGTAGCCTACAGTAGTATGTACAGCAGTATGTAGCCTACAGTAGTATGTACAGCAGTATGTATCCTACAGTAGTATGTACAGCAGTATGTATCCTACAGTAGTATGTACAGCAGTATGTATCCTACAGTAGTATGTACAGCAGTATGTAGCCTACAGTAGTATGTACAGCAGTATGTAGCCTACAGTAGTATGTACAGCAGTATGTAGCCTACAGTAGTATGTACAGCAGTATGTAGCCTACAGTAGTATGTACAGCAGTATGTATCCTACAGTAGTATGTACAGCAGTATGTAGCCTACAGTAGTATGTACAGCAGTATGTAGCCTACAGTAGTATGTACAGCAGTATGTAGCCTACAGTAGTATGTACAGCAGTATGTAGCCTACAGTAGTATGTACAGCAGTATGTAGCCTACAGTAGTATATACAGCAGTATGTAGCCTACAGTAGTATGTACAGCAGTATGTAGCCTACAGTAGTATGTACAGCAGTATGTAGCCTATAGTAGTATGTACAGCAGTATGTAGCCTACAGTAGTATGTACAGCAGTATGTAGCCTACAGTAGTATGTACAGTTTTAAGTACAGTAGTATGTAGAGTACAGCGCTTGTTTTATGTACATTTTACATGTTTACCTTCTGTTAAGACACAGCCGGCTCAATCAGCTACGGTTTGTGTGTGTGTGTTTCAGGGATGTGGTGGAGATGGACAGAAAGAGGAAGAGGGGAACGGAGGAGAAAAGCAGAGGCCAGAAAGCGGAGGAGGAGAAGAAGAGCGACGGAAGAAAGAGGAGAGAGGAGGAGCAGCTGAAGGAGCAGGAGGGCAAGGAAGAGCCCGAGACGAAGCGCAGGAGGAACGGCCGAGAGGAGAGCGCGTCCGACACGGAAGACGAGGAGGTGAGTGGTGAAGAGTGCGTCAGTGAGGATCAGAGTGCGTCAGTGAGGATCAGAGTGCGTCAGTGAGGATCAGAGTGCGTCAGTGAGGATCAGAGTGCGTCAGTGAGGATCAGAGTGCGTCAGTGAGGATCAGAGTGCGTCAGTGAGGATCAGAGTGCGTCAGTGAGGATCAGAGTGCGTCAGTGAGGATCAGAGTGCGTCAGTGAGGATCAGAGTGCGTCAGTGAGGATCAGAGTGCGTCAGTGAGGATCAGAGTGCGTCAGTGAGGATCAGAGTGCGTCAGTGAGGATCAGAGTGCGTCAGTGAGGATCAGAGTGCGTCAGTGAGGATCAGAGTGCGTCAGTGAGGATCAGAGTGCGTCAGTGAGGATCAGAGTGCGTCAGTGAGGATCAGAGTGCGTCAGTGAGGATCAGAGTGCGTCAGTGAGGATCAGAGTGCGTCAGTGAGGATCAGAGTGCGTCAGTGAGGATCAGAGTGCGTCAGTGAGGATCAGAGTGCGTCAGTGAGGATCAGAGTGCGTCAGTGAGGATCAGAGTGCGTCAGTGAGGATCAGAGTGCGTCAGTGAGGATCAGAGTGCGTCAGTGAGGATCAGAGTGCGTCAGTGAGGATCAGAGTGCGTCAGTGAGGATCAGAGTGCGTCAGTGAGGATCAGAGTGCGTCAGTGAGGATCAGAGTGCGTCAGTGAGGATCAGAGTGCGTCAGTGAGGATCAGAGTGCGTCAGTGAGGATCAGAGTGCGTCAGTGAGGATCAGAGTGCGTCAGTGAGGATCAGAGTGCGTCAGTGAGGATCAGAGTGCGTCAGTGAGGATCAGAGTGCGTCAGTGAGGATCAGAGTGCGTCAGTGAGGATCAGAGTGCGTCAGTGAGGATCAGAGTGCGTCAGTGAGGATCAGAGTGCGTCAGTGAGGATCAGAGTGCGTCAGTGAGGATCAGAGTGCGTCAGTGAGGATCAGAGTGCGTCAGTGAGGATCAGAGTGCGTCAGTGAGGATCAGAGTGCGTCAGTGAGGATCAGAGTGCGTCAGTGAGGATCAGAGTGCGTCAGTGAGGATCAGAGTGCGTCAGTGAGGATCAGAGTGCGTCAGTGAGGATCAGAGTGCGTCAGTGAGGATCAGAGTGCGTCAGTGAGGATCAGAGTGCGTCAGTGAGGATCAGAGTGCGTCAGTGAGGATCAGAGTGCGTCAGTGAGGATCAGAGTGCGTCAGTGAGGATCAGAGTGCGTCAGTGAGGATCAGAGTGCGTCAGTGAGGATCAGAGTGCGTCAGTGAGGATCAGAGTGCGTCAGTGAGGATCAGAGTGCGTCAGTGAGGATCAGAGTGCGTCAGTGAGGATCAGAGTGCGTCAGTGAGGATCAGAGTGCGTCAGTGAGGATCAGAGTGCGTCAGTGAGGATCAGAGTGCGTCAGTGAGGATCAGAGTGCGTCAGTGAGGATCAGAGTGCGTCAGTGAGGATCAGAGTGCGTCAGTGAGGATCAGAGTGCGTCAGTGAGGATCAGAGTGCGTCAGTGAGGATCAGAGTGCGTCAGTGAGGATCAGAGTGCGTCAGTGAGGATCAGAGTGCGTCAGTGAGGATCAGAGTGCGTCAGTGAGGATCAGAGTGCGTCAGTGAGGATCAGAGTGCGTCAGTGAGGATCAGAGTGCGTCAGTGAGGATCAGAGTGCGTCAGTGAGGATCAGAGTGCGTCAGTGAGGATCAGAGTGCGTCAGTGAGGATCAGAGTGCGTCACGGTACATTAGTCAAGCGACTGTTGAAATGTGCGACTGCTGTTCCATCATACATTGATTTTAACCTTGACTGTCACACCACTGAAAAATCAACAGAAACAGGAAGGGGGGGGGGGGGGGGGGGTTAAACTGTGGCTTAACACTTAATAATAAAATAATAAAAAAGATTTGTAGTTCTTCTCCCTTTTCATATTGAAAACTACAGATTGCACTGAAGATGTCTGGACCAATTGAATTGCATTGAATTTAATTGCTTTAGGGTACTTCACACGTACCAACTGCAAGTGAGTGCCAATCACTGATCAGCAATGTAATTACGTTCGTTTGGCCAGTGGATGGGGGAAAAACGCAGATTTTCCATGGGGTTTAGTCGCGCTTTAAAGGGAGCTTCACATTCACTGAATTTTAACATTTTGACTAAGCGGTTTTAATGAAGTGTGTGTGGGTTTGATATGAGGGTGGAGTCCAGTGTGTGTGTGTGGGTTTGGTGTGAGGGTGGAGTCCAGCGTGTGTGTGGGTTTGATGAGAGGGTGGAGTCCAGCGTGTGTGTGGTTTGGTGAGAGGGTGGAGCACAGCGTGTGTGTGGGTTTGATGAGAGGGTGGAGCACAGCGTGTGTGTGGGTTTGATGAGAGGGTGGAGTCCAGCGTGTGTGTGGGTTTGATGAGAGGGTGGAGCACAGTGTGTGTGTGGGTTTGATGAGAGGGTGGAGCACAGCGTGTGTGTGGGTTTGATGAGAGGGTGGAGCACAGCGTGTGTGTGGATTTGATGAGAGGGTGGAGTCCAGCGTGTGTGGGTTTGGTGAGAGCGTGGAGCACAGCGTGTGTGTGGGTTTGATGAGAGGGTGGAGCACAGCTTGTGTGTGGGTTTGATGAGAGGATGGAGCACAGCGTGTGTGTGGGTTTGATGAAAGTGTGGAGCACAGCGTGTGTGTGGGTTTGATGAGAGGGTGGAGAGCACAGCGTGTGTGTGGGTTTGGTGAGAGGGTGGAGCACAGCGTGTGTGTGGGTTTGGTGTGAGGGTGGAGCACAGCGTGTGTGTGGGTTTGATGAGAGGGTGGAGCACAGCGTGTGTGTGGGTTTGATGAGAGGGTGGAGCACAGCGTGTGTGTGGGTTTGATGAGAGGGTGGAGCACAGCGTGTGTGTGGGTTTGATGAGAGGGTGGAGCACAGCGTGTGTGTGGGTTTGATGAGAGGGTGGAGCACAGCGTGTGTGTGGGTTTGGTGAGAGGGTGGAGAGCACAGCGTGTGTGTGGGTTTGGTGAGAGGGTGGAGCACAGCGTGTGTGTGGGTTTGGTGAGAGGGTGGAGCACAGCGTGTGTGTGGGTTTGATGAGAGGGTGGAGCACAGCGTGTGTGTGGGTTTGATGAGAGGGTGGAGCACAGCGTGTGTGTGGGTTTGGTGAGAGGGTGGAGCACAGCGTGTGTGTGGGTTTGATGAGAGGGTGGAGCACAGCGTGTGTGTGGGTTTGGTGAGAGGGTGGAGCACAGCGTGTGTGTGGGTTTGGTGAGAGGGTGGAGCACAGCGTGTGTGTGGGTTTGATGAGAGGGTGGAGCACAGCGTGTGTGTGGGTTTGATGAGAGGGTGGAGCACAGCGTGTGTGTGGGTTTGATGAGAGGGTGGAGAGCACAGCGTGTGTGTGGGTTTGGTGAGAGGGTGGAGCACAGCGTGTGTGTGGGTTTGGTGTGAGGGTGGAGCACAGCGTGTGTGTGGGTTTGATGAGAGGGTGGAGCACAGCGTGTGTGTGGGTTTGATGAGAGGGTGGAGCACAGCGTGTGTGTGGGTTTGATGAGAGGGTGGAGCACAGCGTGTGTGTGGGTTTGATGAGAGGGTGGAGCACAGCGTGTGTGTGGGTTTGATGAGAGGGTGGAGCACAGCGTGTGTGTGGGTTTGATGAGAGGGTGGAGCACAGCGTGTGTGTGGGTTTGGTGAGAGGGTGGAGAGCACAGCGTGTGTGTGGGTTTGGTGAGAGGGTGCAGTGCAGCGTGTGTGTGGGTTTGGTGAGAGGGTGCAGTGCAGCGTGTGTGATGTGCTTGCGCTTCTTTGACACAGAAAAGCAAGGGCGGAGCTGGCAGACGGCGCAATGCGGCGAAGCCTCAGCAGGTCTCCGTGGAGACGGACAGAGATGACCGGCGACGTAGACAGGAGGACGGCAAGACCGCTGAGTGAGTGCGCCGTGAGCATCCGACGCGCTTTGGTGTGTCAAACGCTCGACTGCGTTGGGCTGTGTCGAGGGGTCAACATGTGGCTAAGGGCTACTGACATATTCCTTAAAGAGTAACTACACCCACTGTCTCAGCCTGTCTCCGCTTACTACACAATTTTGAAAAATACTTTGTGGTGTGAGCGAGGGAGAGGGGTGGGGGCGGATCACACTGTATAACTGTATGATCGATTGTATAACTCTGATCAAACTGTCAAATTAGACATTGCACACCAACTATGAATCAAGATTCAGCAACTGCATGGCCTTTTTCTTACCTCAAATATTTTCAGAAACATATTTTAGTGGACTATTTAGGTGGAATAAGAGAGTTGAACAGGACGGCACGTTGTGCCGGGTTAAAAACATGGAGGCGAAACGAAAGTACCGTAGTGGGTCTAACCAATCAGGTGCCGGCTGTTTCAGTTGTGGGCGACAACAATTATCCAAATGACGTAGAGGTACCTCCAAAGAGGTACTCTGACATCACGATTGGGGCGGGGGCAGTGTGGGGAGCAGAAAGGAAATTTCGACCATTAGGGGCAGCACAAAGACGCTTTTCTACCAGTTCCTTATGATATACAATATTATTTCTGAATTGTTGAAATGACGGAATGCATGAATAAGTTTCGTTATAAGGTAGGCATACAAACACGTTTACAGCGGGGGGAAAAAAGTGATCTAGAGCAGGGGTGTCAAACTCCAGTCCTGGAGGGCCGCAGTGTCTGCTGGTTTTTGGTGCGTTTCAGCACAAGTGATTAATTTAAGTCACTGATTGGCTAAGACGTCCACACACCTTGTTCTCAATGCTTTAACTGGGTGCGGATTGAAAGGAAACCGCAAACACCTGTCGACACTGCGGCCCTCCGGGACTGGAGTTTGACACCCCTGATCTAGAGTGTAGTTACCCTTTAAGCAGAGGGTTTGAGGCTGAATTACAGATGTGTAAACGTTATGTTCCGCTGTGAAATGAAACGAATACGTTCCTCTCCGTCCTCCAGGCAGAACAAAGAGGAAGTAAAGAAAGTGGAAGACAGGAAAGGAGAGAAGAAAAGGGGTGAGTGTGCTGCCCCCTGCTGGACTATGAGGGGCTTTGCGTTTCGGACCATCGTTTGGCCCATTTCATTTTCTGACCTCCCCATGTGTATGGTAGCGGTGGTCAGCCCAAATGATCAATAACGAAAGCAACTTTTATGTTTGGGCGCCAGACAGGCTAAACCTGTCAATATATGAAAAAGACAAAGCAAAATGTATTTATATTTTGCCCATGCTGGCTTAAATGACCTAAATGACTACATTAAAAGAAAATAAATATAGTATAAGAATATGATAGTATGAATTTAAAGATCAACTTAAGAGGCAGTTAAATTTGCGGTGCTCTGTCGGTTAGACTTTCTTATGTCCTCTCTGAATTTCTGTTGAAGTTACCGACGTTTTGTTTTCCCACAAATCTGCAGATTTGTCCACAGAGTCCAGGCTGCAGCGATTACACGGGGAAATCAAGGTTTCTCTGAAGATCGACAACCCCGTAAGTCAGGCGCATAACATTTTCTTTGTTTGACAATGTTTTGGAATTATTGCTGTTTGGAATTATATTATGAATACATTCATATAGATTGTCTTATAGAAGGTCTTGTGTACATGTTACTGGGATTGTGTTTGGGGGGGGGGGGTGATATCCCTCACATTGCTAATATATAGCAAATGAGAGAATACAAAAGAAGTTCAACTTGGGAAACGAGAAACGGCGGTCTCTCCGGGGGGGGTTTGATGTAACGGAAATGGCTGCGTCTGTGTGAAAACGCTGGGAGCCGACGGTGTCTCGGCAGGGCTAGGGGATTATGGGTAGAATAAAGGAGGGTGATTAATTGTCCTCTCTGAACAGGATGTGAAGAAGTGTCTCACCGCCCTGGACGAGTTGGGCACGCTCCAGGTCTCCACACAGCACCTTCAGAAACACAGTGAGCTCATTGCCACCCTCAAAAAGGTGCGTTACACCCCGCCCCACCGTCACATGGCGCATTAACTGTCGTCCAATAACATCAGGGCAACGTGTGTGGCTTGCTGCGTTGGAGATTTGAGCGTGTTACATTGGTCAGGTTTTAGTGTGTTGTATATGGGGCAGCTGGGCGGTTTCAGTGTCTTGCACGTTGGGCAGATTGTCAGGTTTGAGGCCGTTATGTGCGTTTGGCAGATTCGCAGGTTTAAGGCGTGTCAGGACGTGATGGACAAGGCCACCATGTTGTATAATAAGTTTAAGACCATGTTCCTGGTGGGGGAGGGTGACTCCGTTATCAGCACCGTCCTCAACAAGTCCCTGGCAGAACAGCGACTGCACGAGGAGGCCAAGCGTGGCGCCATGAAGAAGGCCGAGCAGGAGCTCAGCGCAGGTGAGGAGCTACACACCTGGATCACTGCATACCTGTATACCTACACACCTGGATCACTGCACAGCTTATTCACGATGCACCTGTATACCTACACACCCTCCAAATAAATATGTGTGTGTGTGTTTCAGATAAGACTGTAAACGGTGACACCAGCTCTGAGGAGAAGCAGGACAGCCGAGAGAACACTGCGGAGGACGTTGCAGTGCTGGAGCTTAACAGGTAAGATGGGGCGGGACTCAGGTGAGATGGGTGGTGTGGGGCAGAGCTCAGATAAGATGGGGCGGGACTCAGGTAAGATGGGTGGTGTGGGACAGAGCTCAGGTAAGATGGGTGGTGTGGGACAGAGCTCAGGTAAGATGGGGCGGTGTGGGAGGGGCTCAGCTGAGATGGGTGGTGTGGGAGGGGCTCAGGTGAGATGGGTGGTGTGGGAGGGGCTCAGGTGAGATGGGTGGTGTGGGAGGGGCTCAGGTGAGATGGGTGGTGTGGGAGGGGCTCAGGTGAGATGGGTGGTGTGGGAGGGGCTCAGGTGAGATGGGGTGGTGTGGGAGGGGCTCAGGTGAGATGGGTGGTGTGGGAGGGGCTCAGGTGAGATGGGTGATGTGGGAGGGGCTCAGGTGAGATGGGTGGTGTGGGAGGGGCTCAGGTAAGATGGGTGGTGTGGGAGGGGCTCAGGTGAGAATGGGGAGAGGCTCAGGTGAGAATGGGCGGTGGCAGTGTCAGTGTCTCATGTCTCATCAGATGTGTGTTGTCTTGGTGATTTCAGTGTTAGTAAGGCCCAAGAGGAATCTGCATGAAGTTGAAGAACACGTCCCATCCTGGAAATGAAGTCAAAGAATCTGACTAAACAGAGTTCTCCCCAATAAGGACACACACCAAACCCCCTCCCGACCGTGCAATCTGTGGATAAGTGCTGTCACTAATTCCTCTGTCTGTCAGCCAGCCTGTGGATACAGGCCAGCGGTAGGGCCTGCTGTTATTGGTCTGTGTTTTAGATTTTTAAGTGTTAATGAATGTGTCAGTCACGATCATTTCAACTGGAGTGCTCCCACATCATCTCCGTCATCACTGCCTACACCTAATTTTATGCCAACAACTTTTAATTTTATGCCTTAATCGTACAATTCCTGTTTTTTTTATTTTTATACTGATGTTGTTGCACAGCTCTGCAATGAAGAATCGACGGAAGCTGTAAGCCTGTACGATTGTTGTTTGGGCAGGCGGTTGAAAACGTGTTTTACACTCTGTTACTAGAGCACGCTTTGTCGCCATTTTAACATTCCCATTTGTACACACCTGTGTAGACCTTTATATTCTGCAACACGCATTACGCCTTTCTAGCCAGTTCCAGAAGTAGACGAGATCTGTGGCTAGTCCGAGTGCAGTACTTCAGTAAATGAAGATGTTATCGCTAAAAATATTTGCACACTTGTGGTCCACCTCCTTTCTTTAGTAGATGTACATAATTCTTAAAGCCGGCATTTCAGAGCAGTTGTACTGCCAATGGAAAAGTTACTGAATAGTGTGCCAACGCTTCGTCAACCTTTTTTAATGTCTCACCCATTTTCCGGACTCATTACTGTAAATAAGAGTATTTTTGTGTGTGAATCTGTTTTGCATCCATTAATAAAGCAGTACCTTCATCCGTAACAAACCATGGTCTTCCTCGCTCATGTTTGGTGCTCCAATATACAACTTTATTATGTGACTTATGTAATAGTTCTACAAAGTTTTGAAGGTTGAAACTACTGAAAACTCCAGGACACGCTAAGCTGTCAGCTGATGAGAAGCAAAAATAAAAATAATTGTGGCGGCAGAGCTTTCATCGGCCAATGGTGATACTCGTACTGCTGAAGTTGAGTCTCCAGTAGCATTTGCAGTTTCTGCGTAAATTTCCAAAATCCAAAAACACTCATGTCAGTTTGAAAATGACCAGAAACAAAGCTGCTAGACTTGCCTGTCAACTTACAGCCAGTCCACTTCTGATGCAGAAGTTCAGTATTGAAAAATAAATTTATTTAAATAAAATAATATTCTGTTGAATCATACACCTCATACAAGTTTTTGTGGAAAACGGAACTGCCAACCCCCCTAACAAAAGGTATCGTCTTCACAAAACTGAAGACGACCAAATGTGTGAATTTTAACAGCGAGGGAAAATAGAACCGGCCGTGTTCCTCTTCCTGTTGACTCCTTGGAGGATCTTGAATCATAACAACGTGACGTCACAAACTTTGATGAGCAAACCTTCGTTAGCAACCAGCCTCCTCCGATCGCCACGTTCATACGCGAGCGCCCACAAAAACAACGGCGACATTCAGCGCCGCGCATTCAGTTGAAGGCGCCCGCGTCCACGTAAGGAAAGGCCAGGAACTGCCCCAGTTTGTTCCCCTGGGGGTCGTAGTGAAACGTTCGGAAGCAGGCCTCGCAGAACAGGCAGGGGTCCGTCGGCGCCAGGCTGTCGTTGCTGGTGACCCACCTGCAACGCAGAAAAACACCCAACGGCTCAGCTCCAGGAAAGGGAGGACGTCCTTAAACGAGCCGAGGGAAACGCGCGGGTGAGCGAATGGCGTACCTGCTGATGTACAGGTTAGGTGAGCGAATGGCGTACCTGCTGATGTACAGGTTAGGTGAGCGAATGGCGTACCTGCTGATGTACAGGTTAGGTGAGCGAATGGCGTACCTGCTGATGTACAGGTTACAGATGGCGCACTTTCGAGATATCATCCTGTGCTTGTAGGTGAGGAGGGGGTAGAGTTTTCGGTCCAGACAGTCGTCCCGATGGGCCAGTCTAGGGTGGGGGAGAAGAGATCAGATTTCACAGCAGCACAACCATGACATCAGAGTGACATCAGAGTAACATCAGAGTGACATCAGAGTAACATCAGAGTAACATGATACAACACAGGCAAGCGGCGACAGGGCCACTCAGCATAGCCCACAGGTGGATCTGGGCTGTGTCACCCGGAGCCTGCACAGGCAAGACGGGTTAAAGTGGGCCAGGGCTGTGTCCAAATCAGCGCCCTTCTATACTATTGAGTGTGCTTGTTGAGTACACTGGGGCTGTGTCCAAATCAGCGCCCTTCTATACTATTGAGTATGCTTGTTGCGTACACTGGGGCTGTGTCCAAATCAGTGCCCTTCCATACTATTGAATATGCTTGTTCTGTACACTGGATGAGAAAGTCAAGTAGGCAAAATTTTTTATAAATAGTGTACTTAAAATCCCCGGATGATACACTTATTTCCAGGGTTTCGCTGAATATATTCCGGAGCATACTTTTCAGGAAGTAAACATTTTGGTCCCATAAATATGACGTGCAGTTTCCCTCAACAACAACACGTGACATGGCTGTGCAAGGGTGGGACGTTTTATGACACTTCCACAGTACGGTTTGAAAATAATGTGGAGGACATTTTTCGCATACTGCATGTCCCGTACTAAACAGTATGCAGTAAACGGTAGATAGGACTCCGATTTGGACACAGCCCAGGAGGTTTCCACAGGTTACTGTTGACGGGAGACGCAGTGACCTCCAGCTGACCTGATATCGGTGAAGATGACCACGTGCTCGCAGTCCCCCTGGTGGCAGTACAGGTAAGGGTATCCGACTTTGATCTTCAGATCCCGGAATGTCGTCTCCTCCATCTTTGCCGTCTGGAATGTGGGGAAATTGTGAGACGCCGCCCATTCCCGAATTGTCCTGAGAAAAGCACACACAAACCCTTCATAAATACTGAACCACAAAAACTACTTTTTTTTTTCTTTTCTCTCTGGCATTGGTGTTGGTGTAGATGCAGGGTTACAGAACGGTTTCATCGGGTACGCAATGGCGCAGGCCGATGGTGTTTTGTGATGTGCGGTTTGACATTTTACATCTGATCGCAGACGGCAATCACCTGAGTCGAAGCCTTGTGCGGCTTCCCAGCCTGCGCCCTGCATCAAACCAAGAGAGAGGTGTGCAAACGCAGGGCGTAGCATGAAGGTGCTTCGCTAATTTCCACACCCTCCTTATCCAGGGTCCACAAGATTGTGTGCTGGGAGGCGCAGCAGATACACTCTCCTTCTAACTGGATGGTCTGTTTAACGTGAGTCCTAAGCCTTCAACTCTGAGCCGCCCAGTTCTACAGTGGTCAAATCAGGTCCTAGAGGAACCACCTGGCCCAGTTTCTGAGGCCTGCAGGAAATGACCTCAGTCACTGGTTATGACAGAATGGTGGGGTGCGTCTCAATATATTCTTCACTCCCCACCTCCCTTCCCCCACTACCACTCCTCTCCCCGGAAGTATGCAAAACTGCCTGAACGTTTTGAGTACAAGTATTTGCATGTACAGTATACAATGTACCTGACACTGCCGTTTGCGTCAAGACATTAATTAATATGTAACCATTAATGCGTAATTAAGATCATCAGCAACATTAGATTAAAACACAAAGATCAATTTTCGGGGCACGGAGTAGAGGAGGTGGTAGTGGAGGAGGGGAGTAGAGGTGGTGGTAGGGGAGGAAAGGAGGGTGCATTTTTCGAGTATTGGGATGCACCCCTGGTCTCTCCCACATGTACGGTCACAAGGCTGACAGAGGGGTTAGTTTTCCCGGGGCTTCTAAGGCCTGCGGGAAATGACCTCATAGTCACAGGTTATGACAGTGGCGGTTTGTCACAAACACAAGCAGGACTTACTGGCTCAGGTCACTCGCCTCTGGGTAACGCATGTCATTATAAAAAATTCCCTCCAGGTAGAAGAAGGCAGACTTGTAGAGATCCTGAGAAACAGAATTACAAATAAATAACATGTCCAGTTATCAGTCATAAGATTTTTAACATCTAAATTTGAAAGTATTTGTTGTGAATTCTTATTTAAGCAGAAAATTAGTAAAACCCCTGGCAAAAGATTTTCCCCGACATGAGAAGTTCTGGCCCCCGAGTTAATGGTGCATAGGACAGTTTGCCAGCGTTTGCCATAATAATAGAAATTCTAATTGGGCACAATAATGGATTCACTCTGCTGAGATTTTATTGCTTTAAATGTTCTACTTTTATTATGCTTTAATTATTTCTTACTTGTGTGGCTGCCTTCGTTGTTTTATGGCTAGTTAGGCTAGTTTTATAGCCTATGCAGACTATATTTACTGTGACTACTTTTACTGAATTTTAGGGCATGTTGAGCTCCATAAAATAAATAATTATTCTGTATTTAAAATGATGAAACAAGATCTCATACAATGTTCTAGTTCTCATATGTGTGAGTTTGCAACCAAATGCAAGTGTCAGCGGATCTGTGCACATATGCAAGCATGCACGTTTGTTGTGGTAACACTTTGCATGCAAGCATTTGTGAAACTGCATATATGGACATGAGTTAATCTGTGTGTGTGTGTGTGTGTGTATGTGGTGGCGCACTCTTCTTGACTTCTGTAAATGTTTGTATTAACGTGTGTAAATGTTGGTGCGTGCGAGTGTGTGGTTGGTGCGCTTGTGTTAACGTGTGTAAATGTTGGTGCTTGCGAGTGTGTGGTTGGTGCGCTTGTGTTAACGTGTGTAAATGTTGGTGCGTGCGAGTGTGTGGTTGGTGCGCTTGTGTGTAAATGTTGGTGCGTGCGAGTGTGTGGCTGGTGCGCTTGTGTTAACGTGTGTAAATGTTGGTGCGTGCGAGTGTGTGGTTGGTGCGCTTGTGTTAACGTGTGTAAATGTTGGTGCGTGCGAGTGTGTGTCCCAGGGAAGGTGCGCTCGGGGGGCCGTACCTTGCTGATGAACTCCGGCGCCGTGTCAGGCGTGTTGCTGAATTCCCCGCTCACCTGCAGGTCTTGCAAACAGCAGATGGCATCCCGTAGCTGCGTTAGCTTATGAGACATCAGCACCTGGAGCGTCTGTCGAGCCCTCACCTGCTTAAACTGAGACAACACTCTCAATGTGAATTAAAAAGCATTCAGAGTTTATTAAAGCAAACATTCACTTACCTACCAACCATCATTTCTGATTATATTACAATCGTATTTTTCTATTATTCTATGATGGACTTTACTAAAAGGTTAAAGGTCTCGGGATAACAGACCCTGATGTAATTCCATTTATAATTAAATTTGCAACCGTTTGAAATTTAGATGGAATGACCATGTATAGATATTGGTAGGGAGGGAATAACTTGGATTTTTCCACACTGAAATCACATATTTTCTAGATTTTGACATTGCCATGGGAACCTTGGTAACGCATGTTTTTTCCAATACCAAGCATGACTGTGAAACACAAACTACTGGAGTAGTAGTCTCTTTTGCCCCGCCCACGGGACTCTAAGAGCAATGGTGGGGGTTTATGAGGGAAGAGACTGATTCACCCTCTCCACGATGAGTGGGAACAGGACGTTAACGGTGATGGTCATCTCCCCTTCTGGCAGCATGTCCTCTGGATTTAAAGGCTTTTTACCAATTCCCAGACTCTCCTACAGAGAGATGGAGGGAAGAAATGAAAGGAAGGGAAGTAAGGGAAGGAAGGAAAAGTGAAGGAGTGTGAAAGGGAATTTAAAAAATCACAGTGCACTGAAACTCTACATCCATCTGTTACACTACAACACACATATAGCAACACTAACCTACTATAAACAAAGCATAACTATGAACAAAAGTTATCTTATTATTAATAACGAGAAAAATCTATTTTGTATTTGTATAAATTCTACGATTTACCATGTCTGAAATTTGTTACAAGTTTGTCCATTTTCACTTTTGTTGAAGAATCTAACTAGTGCACTCACTCACTCACTCACTCACTCACTCACTCACTCACTCACTCACTCACTCACTCACTCACTCTCACTCTCACTCTCACTCTCACTCTCACTCTCACTCTCACTCTCACTCTCACTCTCACACACACACACACACACACACACACACACACACACACACACACACACACACACACACACACAGTCCATGGGCATGAGGCACAGATATCTTTGATCTTCTGTGAAATACACACTCACCAGCTCAGTTGCGTAAAGGTCCTGCCTGCAGGTGAATTCTCTATGAAGGGTCTGTTTGTAATCCTGTCTGCGTTTCCTCATGCTTTAAAGAAAGGAAAACACCAATAACAATTGCCAAAACAAATGTCTTGTTTCTAGGGATATTTCACAATATTTCATGTTGTATTATCATTATAATTATTATTGAACGTCTGCCGATCCTTTCAGCGCTTAACAGGACATACACAGGTTCTTGTCTGAGGACTGCACGTGCACGCGATGATACGGAGGAAGGCAACACAAAAAATCTCAATGCATGATCGATAATAACTTTTTACAGACATCCTCATACACAACAATAAGCATTTTCCTACATATCCAAGTGCGTTTACCGTAAGGTCATCAGCCCGGGATCTGCGGGTACCACATCGGTAACCGGAGGCTGATTTTCGGGGCAACACCTTAAAGTATCCAGGCTGTAGAAAAATAAACTGTTAGTTTCATAAAAGGTAACAGTTTCAACAGGTAAGCTAACACCTGTCTTTAGACATATTCAAGAACAGAGCTAATCGACTAATCCATAGTGCATGGGTATTCAAATCTAGCCCTGTTTTTCTTTTCTCCCAGGTAATTAACTGAACAATTAGTGCTACCAATTGACTGGGTGCATCCCAATATTCTTCACTCCTCTCCTCTTTTCCTCCACTCCCCCACTACCACTCGTCTCCTACCCGGTAGTATGCGAAACTGCCTGTACGTTTAAAGTACAAGTAGTTGCATGTACAGTAGGCTATACGATGCACCTGACATTGCGGTTTGCGTCGAGACATTAATTAATATGTAACCATTCATATGTAATTAATGTGTAATCAACAATATTAGATTAGAACACAATGATCGGTTTCCTGGGGCACGGAGGAGAGGGGGGGGGTAGTGGAGGAAAGGAGGATGCATTTTCTGAGTATTTGGCTACGTATTACTTACAAATAGTTACAACTTGATTAATGTCTCGACGCAAACCGCCATAGGCTACATTGTATGCTGTACATGCAACTACTTGTACTCAAAATGTTCAGGCAGTTTTGCATACTTCCTGGGTAGGAGAAGAGTGGAGGAAATGAGGTCGGGAGTGAAGAATATTGGGACGCAGCCACTGTCTTCACACCTGTCTCCCAGGTAAAGGAAGGGTGGAAAACCAGCAGTTCTCAGCCCACGAGGACCCTAATTTGCATAATAGAGCCATAAAAGTATACCATGTTCCACTATACACGGTCCTTAAAGTTGGTCGGGAGAGCTACTGCTGTAATATCTATTCCGATTACCCACGCTAGTTAAGATGATATTTTGTCTATTCATATCAGTGACGTAAGCTGAACGTTCCGGTCACTAAAATACATGGGAAAGATGACCAAAATCATAGAATAGCAAGCACGCGAGTTTATAGTTAGAATGTGTTTCGTGGGGGTTGGAATAAGCATAACGATCAATGTTTCGTACGAACCTGCAGATAACTTTGAGCTCATTGACTGTTTCTGGAGGGATCCCCATCTCTTGTCCAAATTCTTCATCCTCCGTTTCCTGATGTACATCATGGAAAGAGTAATACTTAGGATTCAGAGTCTCTTTCCACAAGTTTTCAAAGGTACCAAAGTGAAATGGCTTGGTGTTTATATCTATGTATTCGTACGTCGGTACATCATTGTCGTCGTTTGAAGGAGTTGAACATCCTGCAGTGTTCGATGCCGCCATGTTTTCCTTTTGAGAAAACGAGTCTACTGACGTCATAAAAAAACAAACGGGGGAACTACGGTGCCTCGACGAGGTCATGTAAAAATACTTTTTGAGTTTTTTGTTTCAAGGGAGTAATTTATCTCAAACTGGTTATTTTTGACAACTGAAGAACATAAAATCGTTTTGGTTGCACAGATTCTTTAAAATAACATTGAGGAACACTGATATTCAGCATTTATTCCACAGGTAAATAGGTGATGCTATCATGACTGGGTATAAATGGATATCAAAATACTCTTGATATCTTATTTTCAAGTGCTCTTACAAGCGTTACTACAGTATATACTCTCTGCATTTGAATGGATCTCTATGGGAATTGGTGGGTGGGACTAGATTAAGATGTAAATTACACGGGAATAGTATGGAACCCATGGTTGGATAAATGGCTGTAAATCATCAAGGGTCTGAGGTATAAACGAGCCTCAAACCATCACCCTGCTGCCTGATAAGCAGTAGATATGGATAGATCACTTGAAGAGTTGTTGCTCCTGACTTATTTACGTACTGTCCCAACTTTTTTGCAATTGGGGTTTGTATTTAAAAAAGCAATATTTTAATTTCATAGTAAATCAAAGGACAAATGCTAAATGAATCAATGCCCCTGTTATTCCCTGTATAACCCTGTTTTTTTTCAGTCTGTATTAAAGTGCAAATATAAAATATCGAAAGTGCTGCTTGCGAACGCGTGCTATATTACAGTATGCGCTACAGTGTCAGCTGACCTGGGAGAGGAAGAGGAAGAAAAATGGAAGGTAACAGAGACGAAGCAGAAAGATGTATACGCATCGCGACTAAGGCCGCCGAAGCAGGGGACAAAGAGAAGGCTTTGAAATTCCTAAATAAGGCGGAGAAACTCTATCCTACAGAGAAAGCGAAAGGTAATGTTGACCTGATTTGACATGTTTAAATGAGGAAGCGGGTGATTTTTTTTATTATCGTTAGCTAGCAGGCTAACGTTATGTTTCATATTTAGGACTAGTTTAGCTGCCCGGTGTCTCTGCTGTGGCTAACACGCCGCTTTAAATATCTGGATCACGTTGAGTTATCTTCTCACGAAAAGGCGGATGAAGGCGCTGACAAATTGTTAATAAGCAAAATCATCCCTTTGTTATATTTTGTGACAGGAGCGACGCCACAGTCTGACACTTCTCATGCGATTGGGACACGGAGCGCAGGTTAAAATGTTTTCAAATTCTTGATTCATTCATTCTGCTTTCGTATATAACGTTACAAAATACGTACAATAGCTAACTGGATTATTTATTTAAACGGGGTCATTGCTATTTTCGGAACGCCAATTAATGTCAGATACCAACCCCGAAGCTACAGGCAACGTGTAAGTAAGGGTTTGGACATATTGGCAATTTCTGAAACGTTTAGAAAGTACGATCAGGGGGTTGTATCGTATGTAACGTTAGATTTAGATTAGTGGGCGTTAGATTTAACGGTGAAACCATCATGTCTTTCTAGGTCGGTCTGGGGATGAGAAGCCTGGTACTTTGTGTCCGATCTCGCTATCCTGGAGTGTGTGGTGAAATGATTGCCTTATTGTTGGACGTTTAGACCATAGATCAAGGGTGTGCAGTTTTTAAATACTTGGATTTTTGCTAAATTCAAGATATTGGGCAGTGCGATATTTTCGCACCATGTGAAATAATCACGAAACGGACTTGTTCTCTGATTTTCCTGAAACTCCTGAACAAGACGTTCTTCTATAAAGGAAAGCTGCTTTGCCAAATTTTCTATTTATCGACAATGATTGTTCAGATGTTGTTAACGTAGGAATATTTATTTATGTGCATGCGTAGACTTCACAAAGGTCTGAACTTTTGATCCACTAGGTTCTACAGAAACGACCACCGTTGTGTCATTATAAACCAAAATTAGTGTTAAAAAACGAGTGTACAAATCCATTAAAGCTACATATCTTAGCGAATGCTTTATGTAGAGTAGGCTAGCTCATTAATAGCCAGAGCTCTGCATATTATATTTCATTCTGTTAATATAATTTAATTGGGGAGGAAAAGAATAGATCCAGCATTGTTTGTGGATCATGTGTCTCTTAATTATGCGTCTTGCATGCCGAGTTCATCTTTGAGTTTCAATTTACAGGCAACCACGTTCAGGGAAAAAAACTCCTATTTGGTCAGAAGTAAATATATTTATTTGTACGTTTAAGTGGTAGTATGTGAATTATGTGTTGTGGAACGATATGAAGGTTGAATTGCAAGCATGGCCACACCAGGAAGTGTTTAGTCTGTCAAAGTTCTAGTATTGTGTTATTGTGTTATTTGGTGATTAAGTATCAGTCCACACAATACTTTTAAAATATCTTTCAGACCTTCATCCTGCTCTTCATCAGATTCTGATTCATTGTGTTCCACAGTGACACAAACACCATACAGTTACACCTGAGCTATTTCTTCAGGGGATCAATTTATAAAATTAAAGACAGCAAGATGATTTTCTATCGCCTTTTGACAAGCTCATTGAACAAGATGCAGAGGGTTTATAGCCTTAGATTTAGACGAGGGTATTGGGAAGGTTACTGACTGTATGGGCACACTTTGTGAATGTTAATGGCTTTTTGGAGGATAGATACATCTTGTGTCATTTAAGTTTGAATGTTCTGAATATAGGCAGGTGTATTTCTGGTCAGATTTTGGGTTTGAGAATGAGTGTTTTCTAGTTTATTTACACACGCAGTGATGAATTTTCACAGTGACCGGCTCGCTGATGTAAAACAGGTCAGTTGGGGTTCTAGACAGTTGGAGAGAGGTAAATGGAGCAGCCAGGGTGAGATGAGGTAGAGTCTTAGGCACAATCCTTTAATTGAATAATTGACTGGAAGCTGAGTCAATGGTTTTGTAGAATTATCAAGGACTCCAGGTATTTATAATGTCTTGGTTCTTACTTATGAAATTGGTGTATTTATATTGAGTTCAATCCACTATTGTTCCATGGGAGTAAGGTTTGAATTGCTTATCATTGGTTTGTTAAAAAACTTGTGATTTTTTAAATTCATGACAGCATTTATATATTTTTTAAAGTTTACTAACATTTATTGAATTTTGAGTATCTGCCTTGGAACCAGACCTCCCCAGGGAGACGGGAGATTTCAAAGACATTGATGACTGCTCAGCCTGCTAGCTAAGTGGTTTTAAAAGGGTTGCCCTTGGTTGATTTTATATTTGAAATACAGTGCTGTGGATTCTTTCCACCTTCTAACATACGTTAGATAAATGAAATGCATAAAGGATCAGGCTGCATCAGGGGCAAGGGCAGTTCAATTGTACAGGACCCAGGCTCTTCAGACACGTTGAATATATTGCCCTTTAGCAGTAATGGTGTTGTGGGATCGTCCCTCCTTGACTTTTGGCCATGATGGTGTTGTGAGGTCATCCCTCCTTGACCTTTGGCCATAACAATGTTGTGAGGTCATCCCTCCTTGACCTTTGGCCATAACAGTGTTGTGAAATCATCCCTCCTTGACCTTTGGCCATAATGGTGTTGTGAGATTGTCCCTCCTTGACCTTTGGCCATAACGGTGTTGTGAGATTGTCCCTCCTTGACCTTTGGCCATAATGGTGTTGTGAGATTGTCCCTCCTTGACTTTTGGCCATAATGGTGTTGTGAGATTGTCCTTCCCTGACCTTTGGCTATAACGGTGTTGTGAGATCATCTCTCCTTGACCTTTGGCCATAACGGTGTTGTGAGATGGTCCCTCCTACTTTCCCGCCTTCCATAACAGTCTCTTCTGTTCTTGGCGTTATTTGTGTCTGTATTACCTGTCTGTTCCAGCGCTGCTGGAGGCCCTGACGAGGAATGGAAGCTCAGCGGGGAACGGCACATCTTTCCAGCAGTCGGCAGACGGTACTGACAACAGCCGGACCAGGCCAGAGGGGAACAGGCAGGACGCAGGGAATGGGGAGACGGCCAAGGGCTTCACCAAGGAGCAGGTAGAGGGAGTGCAGAGGTGAGTACGATGACCGCTCTCCGTCTGTGTGACTCTCTCTCACTATCTCACACTCTCACTCTCTCACTCGCTCTATGTCTATCTCTCTCTCTCCTCCTGTTTGAATAATTGTGTTTTTTGCCTGTTTTTATTATGCATTTGATTAGCACATAAATTGATTGCATTGTGTCCTACACTTAACCCCCCTGCAGCGGGAATCTTTTCCCCTGTATTCTTTTGCCTTATTTATTTATCAGTTAAGCTGTGTTGGGTATGGGTGTGGTCAGTTGTGTGGTGATGTGGTTGCTGAGGAGATTGTGGCTCTCCATGGTCCTGAAAGTCTCTGACGTTGAGAAACGGCAAAAAGCTCTGACGTTGAGAAACGGCAGGAAGCTCTGACGTTGAGAAACGGCAGGAAGCTCTGACGTTGAGAAACGGCAGGAAGCTCTGACGTTGAGAAACGGCAGGAAGCTCTGACGTTGAGAAACGGCAGGAAGCTCTGACGTTGAGAAACGGCAGGAAGCTCTGACGTTGAGAAACGGCAGGAAGCTCTGACGTTGAGAAACGGCAGAACGCTCTGACGTTGAGAAACGGCAGAACGCTCTGACGTTGAGAAACGGCAGAACGCTCTGACGTTGAGAAACGGCAGAACGCTCTGACGTTGAGAAACGGCAGAAAGCTCTGACGATGGCCAAAGAGAAGAGCGATCAATCATAGGCCGCTTCTTTTTTTTAAATTGAAATGAAATAGGGCTGAACACACAGGGTTAAAACAAAGACACGAGATTGCTGGGAGATTGTGAAATTCGACCCTTTTCTGAATCCATCCCGTGCGGCAAAGGGTTAGACTCCTCACCTTGGCACATTCTGTCATGTGATCCTCGCTCTATCTGTCACCCCTTTGCTTATCCCTGTCTGAATAAAGAGGAATAAGTAGCCCTACATTACTACATAGTACATATTTAAAAAAATAAAAATAAAAAAAAGAACAGGTGGGTTATTTCTTGCAATTTGAGGAATGGGTTTCGATTGGCAAGGGCAAGTTTGGCAATTTAACCAGTGCTCAGAATGCACTGACAGTGCAAAAAAAGAAACTCTCCTATTTGGCCAGAATGTTGAAGTAAATAAATTTATTTGTACGTTTAAGTGGTAGTATGTGAATTATGTGTTGTGGAACGATATGAAGGTTGAATTGCAAGCATGAACACATCAGGAAGTGTTTAGCCTGTCAAAGTTCTAGTATTGTGTTATTGTGTGATTGTGTTATTTGGTTATTAAGTATCAGTCCACACAATACTTGAATAATATTTTCATTAAAGGTCATTTGAATCCCTGGTTTGGGCTATACCGTCAGGGCTCTCAGTAGACTGTTGTGCTGTAAGTATTGAGTGAGTTCCTCGCTCATGGTGCTATAATTATGGCGGCCTAATTAGTCCCCAGCTGCGGCCGTCTCTTTCCTCCGTGGCCTAATGGCTGCCTTATTTACTCCTGTTGGTTCGCTTGTTTTCTGTCTCAGAGCGGCGGAACTGGCCTTTAGACTGAGCCTAGTACTCAGCCTGAGTGTGAGTGATTTCTCTTGCTAGTTAATTTGCGGATCACCCATTAGGAGATAATTCTCCTTGTTTTGATTTAGTTTTTTTTTTTTAAACTTAATTTTGTCTTAAAGCTGTAATTCGTATTTTTTTAATATTAAAAAAAGCCATATTTGATGCCTTTTCACGCTGGCATTTTTGTAGCAAGGTCCATTCAATCTATTTGCGTTCTTTATTTGCTCCTCTATATGCTATTTTCCATTGGTGCTATCGGGTGCGACATTCCCGCCAAGTATTCAAATGTGATGATGCACACACGAGAACTTGTGTGTCGAATGCGGAAGCACCTAAAATTAGGTTTGATATGTTGCTCAATATTACCGTGTCAAGTTACCGAGTTCAAATGGAACTCTGGGATTTGGAGTATGAAAACGAGCCGCTGTGACCACCAGTCACCATAGATGTAGGCAAATCCACCAAAACTGACTGAAAAAATACAGATTGCAATTTTGTCACTTCACAATCGTTTCAACAAAGCAGATTGAGTACACTTAAGTCATTAATCTGTGAACGTGTGAATACTGTGTGAGTGTACTTTGACCGATGTACAGAGATGCCTTGTTTGACTGATGGGTGTATTATGTGTTGTGTAGTGTTGTGTTGGGGGAGTTTTAGGGGCAGCCAAGATAACTCAAGAGTGTGGCCTGCTAAGAGGCCGACACCCTGTTGCCGTGGGAACCCCAGAGACCTGCTGATTGGCCTGCAAAGAGAGAGTCAGGGAGGTTGAGCATCAGAGGAGGGAATAGAATCATTTAGGTTTTTTTTACAGTGTATCCCTCTGCAGAATAATGCAACAGGACCCATACAGGCTTTCAGAGGACTCTCTAGGGCAGCACATTATGCAAGAGGTCCATCGTATTGCATGGTCCTCCCTCATTTTCTGCTTTAATTTGCTCTCCTGGGCTGGCATCTCTGATGGGGCTCGCAAGGGTTCCAAACTCAGACCAAATGTCATCACTTTCATGTACTGAAATCATTGTGTACAGGTGCGCCTATGAACCTGTCTGATGCCTCATTATAAAAATAACAATAATAATTCTCAAGCAATTAACACTTGTTGGAAGCGCGTTAAAGAACTCGCCGTCCGAATGTCTCGCTTTGAAGTTTCTGTTTCCGTGGCGTTCAATAAGACCACCGTCCAATGATTCTGTTCGCTTCCGTGTATTTCTCAGTATTATCTTGTAGTTGACGTCAATGTCGGAAATCTTGCAGATGTCGTGAAAGCCGGTCCTGGATTGGATAGGGCTGGAGTGTGTGGAGGACGGCTATAGCGGAGCCCAGGAGGCCAGGAACGTGGCGGGTTTGACCGCTATCGCTCGTTAGGCTGCTGAGTAACAGGCCGCTTCTCCCATTTCAGGGTGAAGAAGTGTAAGGACTACTACGAGGTCCTGGGCATCAGTAAAGACGCCAATGATGACGAGCTGAAGAAGGCCTACAGGAAGCTGGCGCTCAAGTTCCACCCCGACAAGAACCACGCTCCCGGGGCCACAGAAGCCTTCAAAAGTACCTCCTCACTCACTCACTCACTCACTCACTCACTCACTCACTCACTCACTCACTCACTCACTCACTCACACACACACACACACACACACACACACACTCACACACTCACACACACACACACACACACTCACACACACACACACACACACACACACACACACACACACACACACACACACACTCACACTCACACTCACACTCACACTCACACTCACACTCACACACACACACACACACACACGGCCGATTCTAGAGACTGGGGTGGGGGGGTGTGCACAGGGACCCCAAAACTCGTAAAATCATCCCTCATGCTCAGGGGTCCCAGGCAGCTGCCTGTCTTGCTTGTCCATAAGATTTGCCTCTGCACTCACGTAAGAACATAAGGACATTTGAGCATGAGCTGACGAGAGCCGGCAGTGTGGCCCATTACAGGCCTGCCATTTAAATGTGCAGTTCAGAGCATCCAACACTGCATAAATCAAGCCTAGATTTGAACACCCTGAGAGTCAAGCTGTTTCACACAAACAGACCTCAGGTGGGGGTATTGGTTCGCTTTATTAATTCCTTTTAGGCGTTTCAAAAAATCTCAACCTTCTGAGATAAGTAACAGTACTTGATTAAGAAAAAACAGAAAAGCTTACCAGTACTTAGTTTCTTAAAATGTATTTATTTATAAAATTTAAAAATGTATAAATATTCTCAGTTGAATAATACACTCAAGTTTTGATGAGAGTAGATGGTTATGATGGATGGATTGACTCCGTTGTGCTGCTGTGTATGTGCGGCAGACATTGGCAACGCCTACGCGGTCCTCAGTAACCCAGAGAAGAGAAAACGGTACGACCTGACTGGAGGAGAGCCGCTGGCCAGCTCTGGAAACACCCGCGGGGGCTTCGACTTCCACACAGGCTTTGAGGCTGATATCACGCCTGAGGATCTCTTCAACATGTTCTTTGGGGGAGGATTCCCTTCCCGTACGTCTCTCTCTTAAACAACACACTCCTATAGACTCCTACAGACTCCTATAGACTCCTACAGACTCATATAGACTCACTGTCCCTCTCTATAGAGAACACACTCCTATAGTCTCACTGTCCCTCTCTATAGAGAACACACTCCTATAGACCTATTCTCTTTCTCTACAGTGACATTGTCCTATGGACTCAGTCATTCTCTACAGTGAACACACTCGCTGTATCTAAGATGTAAAGCATTTGATCTTGCACACCTTTCACTGTACAGATGATAATCGTTATTACTTGGATAGTCCCCCCCCCCCCCCCCCCCCCCATGAATCCGAGCTGTGAATTAACGGCCTGTTCCTCTTTCCAGCGAACACACACTCGTTCACCAGCGGCAGAGCGCGATACAGCCAGCAGCAGCCCAACCAAACCAGACAAGAGAGGGCGACGGAGAGGGGAGACGTAAGGAGAGAGTGGCTGCTGTTGTTGTTCTACAATGTGTTTGCAGGGTTTCACACGAGACTGAGAGCCTGTATCACGAAGCAAGCGTTAGCTGGATAACTGCACTGAGTAAAAGAAACTACAATTCAAGTCACACGTTAATAATCTGCAGTCAAACTTCATACAAGGACACAGCATCATTATACCTGTACACCACATTATTACAGTTACACAGTAGTCATTATACCTGTACACCACATTATTACAGTTATACAGTACAGTCATTATACCTGTACACCACATTATTACAGCTATACAGTACAGTCATTATACCTGTATACATCATTACAGCTATACAGTACAGTCCTTATGCCTGCACTGTACAGGAATAAGTACTTATTATACTTACTACTGTATTTTTTACACCCCTTATGCATTCTTCTGAAACTCATATCAAGTTATTGTTATTTTTGTATTCCAGAGATTAACACTGATGTAAGTCATTCTGGATATTAAGTGAATGTATTATTACTATTATGATGTTGTTGTCTGTCTTGTGATTAATATGATTATAACAAAGTGGTGCGGTCTGGTCTTATTTCCAGGGCGGATTCTCCATGTTCATCCAGCTGATGCCCATAGCAGTGCTGATCTTGGTGTCCATTCTGAGCCAGTTAATGGTGTCCACTCCGCCCTATAGCCTCTACTCCAGACCGTATGTAACTCCGCCCTATAGCCTCTACTCCAGACCGTATGTAACTCCGCCCTATAGCCTCTACTCCAGACCGTATGTAACTCCGCCCTATAGCCTCTACTCCAGACCGTATGTAACTCCGCCCTATAGCCTCTACTCCAGACCGTATGTAACTCCGCCCTATAGCCTCTACTCCAGACCGTATGTAACTCCGCCCTATAGCCTCTACTCCAGACCGTATGTAACTCCGCCCTATAGCCTCTACTCCAGACCGTATGTAACTCCGCCCTATAGCCTCTACTCCAGACCGTATGTAACTCTGCCCTATAGCCTCTACTCCAGACCGTATGTAACTCCGCCCTATAGCCTCTACTCCAGACCGTATGTAACTCCGCCCTATAGCCTCTACTCCAGACCGTATGTAACTCCGCCCTATAGCCTCTACTCCAGACCGTATGTAACTCCGCCCTATAGCTTCTACTCCAGACCGTATGTAACTCCGCCCTATAGCCTCTACTCCAGACCGTATGTAACTCCGCCCTATAGCCTCTACTCCAGACCGTATGTAACTCCGCCCTATAGCCTCTACTCCAGACCGTATGTAACTCCGCCCTATAGCCTCTACTCCAGACCGTATGTAACTCCGCCCTATAGCCTCTACTCCAGACCGTATGTAACTCCGCCCTATAGCCTCTACTCCAGACCGTATGTAACTCCGCCCTATAGCCTCTACTCCAGACCGTATGTAACTCCGCCCTATAGCCTGTACTCCAGACCGTATGTAACTCCGCCCTATAGCCCCTACTCCAGACCGTATGTAACTCCGCCCTATAGCGTCTACTCCAGACCGTATGTAACTCCGCCCTATAGCCTCTACTCCAGACCGTATGTAACTCCGCCCTATAGCCTCTACTCCAGACCGTATGTAACTCCGCCCTATAGCCTCTACTCCAGACCGTATGTAACTCCGCCCTATAGCCTCTACTCCAGACCGTATGTAACTCCGCCCTATAGCCTCTTCTCCAGACCGTATGTAACTCCGCCCTATAGCCTCTACTCCAGACCGTATGTAACTCCGCCCTATAGCCTCTACTCCAGACCGTATGTAACTCCGCCCTATAGCCTCTACTCCAGACCGTATGTAACTCCGCCCTATAGCCTCTACTCCAGACCGTATGTAACTCCGCCCTATAGCCTCTACTCCAGACCGTATGTAACTCCGCCCTATAGCCTCTACTCCAGACCGTATGTAACTCCGCCCTATAGCCTCTACTCCAGACCGTATGTAACTCCGCCCTATAGCCTCTACTCCAGACCGTATGTAACTCCGCCCTATAGCCTCTACTCCAGACCGTATGTAACTCCGCCCTATAGCCTGTACTCCAGACCGTATGTAACTCCGCCCTATAGCCCCTACTCCAGACCGTATGTAACTCCGCCCTATAGCGTCTACTCCAGACCGTATGTAACTCCGCCCTATAGCCTCTACTCCAGACCGTATGTAACTCCGCCCTATAGCCTCTACTCCAGACCGTATGTAACTCCGCCCTATAGCCTCTACTCCAGACCGTATGTAACTCCGCCCTATAGCCTCTACTCCAGACCGTATGTAACTCCGCCCTATAGCCTCTTCTCCAGACCGTATGTAACTCCGCCCTATAGCCTCTACTCCAGACCGTATGTAACTCCGCCCTATAGCCTCTACTCCAGACCGTATGTAACTCCGCCCTATAGCCTCTACTCCAGACCGTATGTAACTCCGCCCTATAGCCTCTTCTCCAGACCGTATGTAACTCCGCCCTATAGCCTCTACTCTAGACTGTATGTAACTCCGCCCTATAGCCTCTACTCCAGACCGTATGTAACTCCGCCCTATAGCCTCTACTCCAGACCGTATGTAACTCCGCCCTATAGCCTCTACTCCAGACCGTATGTAACTCCGCCCTATAGCCTCTTCTCCAGACCGTATGTAACTCCGCCCTATAGCCTCTACTCCAGACCGTATGTAACTCCGCCCTATAGCCTCTACTCCAGACCGTATGTAACTCCGCCCTATAGCCTCTACTCCAGACCGTATGTAACTCCGCCCTATAGCCTCTACTCCAGACCGTATGTAACTCCGCCCTATAGCCTCAACTCCAGACCGTATGTAACTCCGCCCTATAGCCTCTACTCCAGACCGTATGTAACTCCGCCCTATAGCCTCTACTCCAATGTATGTGAACCCCCGTTTGTTTGTGTGTGTGATAAATAGTGCATTGTGATATATGGAATCTGTGTTTTCTTAATGTTTCCTCTGCAGGGCCACTGGGCAGACGGTTAAAAGGCTGACCGAGAACCTACGCGTGGAGTATTACGTCAGCAGAGACTTCAAATCGGAATACAAGGGCTCAGCTCTGCAGAAAATAGAGAAAGGCGTGGAAGAGGACTATGTGTCTAATGTCCGAAACAGCTGCTGGAAAGAGCGGCAAACGAGTAAGCTCCCTCTTCACCAAGACAACTGCCCCCTCCCTCTCTCTCTGGGTTTGCTGTAGACCGTCTGCTCCCACTTCACTGACTGTTATTATATATTAACTTTTGTTCGATTAGGTTATTTCTGCAGATAAGTACATATGTTGTATGTCTCAGGACCAAAGATCAGCCTTCTGGACCATTTTGATTAAACTACTTTGTCAGAGAAAGCACCTCAGTAGGTTGACCAGGCTTATAATAGTTTTGTACGTGTTCAGCGTGGTGATTTATCTAATTAACTTTCAAGTAAAAGTGAAGTTGGCTCATGTATAAAGGATTTTATTCGTGGTGTATTTTGAAGGCGGGTTATGGTACAGCGCATGTTCTAATTTTAACGTTGGGTTCCTTAGAGACGGACCTGTTGTACGCAGCCAAGGTCTATAGAGACGATCGGCTGCGTAAGAAGGCGGAGCTCATGACCATGGACAACTGCAAGGAGCTGGACCGGCTAAACCTGCTGTACCGAAGCGGATGAGCCTCCCGCCCTCAGACTGTTCCACACGCGTACATATAAATATGTACATACATGTATATGTGTAATTTTATGAAGAGAGAATATGTCAACGTAGAAAAGGGGGTGGGTGGGGGAAATTAGCTGTTCTGTGGGAGCTCTGCTGCCCCATGGTGACCACATCCATTCCACACCCCCCCCCCCCCCCCCACCCCCAAAGGAAACAGTCTTGCTGCATTTCTGTAAGGCAACCGCCCACCATCAGTTACTTTAGTTCATGATGGAACAGCATCACTAAAGTCTCTACGATCGCTTAAAAATAAAAATAAAAAAAGGGTTATATTGCAACGGTGGGATTTGGAGAGAGAGCCTAGCATTTGCTCATACAACCGAAAACTTACTCCTTACATGAACCAGCCCCATGTGACCGCCTTCAGCTTCATTCCAATTGTTTCCTTTCCAGTGCCCCCCCCATAGACATGCTGCCTCTGACACAACATAGACATGCTGGTATTGTGAGAGGAACTCAAGGTGGCAGCTAACAGCCTTGCAGGAACCTCTGGCCTAGAGAACCCAACTTGAAGGACAAAATGTCAGGACTCTCCGGATGATGAATAATTAAACCAGTTCCTTCACAAGATTGTAAATATTTTACTTTTGAATGTTTGAAGTTATGCAAGAATTATTAAATTATTTAGAGAGTGGAGTTTATCTTCAGTGCTGGACTAAAAATTTGAATAAAGTTTAAATTATTTCCAAAACAAAAACATTTGTTTGGATTATTACTATTTTTTTTTTGATAGTGGTTTCTTTTTTTTTTTAAAGTGGTCTGACTAAATAATAGATAGCGATGAATATTAGAAAGCTGAGAAGACAAGTTATTCGTGACCTACTAATGTACTGCATTTAAGATTGTACGTATCGGTAACAAGCCACCAGGGTACAGTGGCCTCAGCTTCCCTTTGCTTGCTGTATGTATCATTAGGCCTACGAATGTGAACATGGATTACTGTGATTTTTAAATCACGACAAGTTGAATTTAATTAAACTTATAAAATTAAATCGACAGAGACATTTCAGGAACGGAAGCCGCTTGTACACTTCACGAACATGTCCTCACCATAGACTATAAAAATAGGTCCTCACACGGAACAAAGTACGGTCCCGGTGTCCTTCCAGTTTGTTCCACAAGGTAGCAGAGTTTTAAAAAAAAATTTATACTCACATTCGCCAAATGTCAGCATTAGGTTGGGCTGACATTTGTCCCGACGTAGGCTATATACCACGTGATTGCAGTAAGGTACAGTTTACCATAATTATTACTCATTAAACGACCAGCTTCGACACCTGCATGGGACTATTTACTGAAATGAACTGCATGGTTGGTCAGTAGTATTCTACTCTCTTCCAACACAGTCAGTTTTTGTTGTCCTTTTTCCCTAACCAAGGAAGTGAACTAATGAGAACAGCGCTTAAATTTCTCAGTTGAGAAAATGGTTCATTAACGTCGACACTTGGTGTTATTTTTAATATAAGTCTTGTTAAGCATTTAGATCAATACTGATCATGTGCACTGAATACAAAAAAAACCTTACCCATGAAAAGCATTATTGGCACTACAACATGTATGAGTGATTCCTATTAACCGTGCACTTTGGACCGAAGATAACTTTGCCACCACGTCGATTTAGAATGTGTACCATGGTGTCATCGCAGTCACGTGGGTTTAAACAACCCGGAACAAGAAGGCTATCGCAATGTTGTTGACACCTTCCGTCAATAAGAGTACGTAGCTGTTCAGGTAGTCGAATGGACTGACATAACGAATAATAATAAATTATGTACTTTTAGTTTACCCAAAGGCAAGGTCAAAGCTTTATAAGGGACATCAACAGCACCGGGTGGACTATGCACTACTTTTTCCTCTCCGGTTTTGTCGTTCTGTTTTCATTTGGATTTGTGAGCCGTGTGTGTGCCTGCATGCAAGACCGTGAGCCACAAACCCCAGACTGGCGAATGACTCTAAAAACTATCCGAAACGGGATTCATAAAATTGACACTTATCTTAACGCAGCGCTTGACTTGTTTGGGGGAGAAGACGGGTTATGTCATTACAAATGCAGCGACGGTAGGGACACATATTTTACGTTATTGTGCCATCTTGTTTGTGATATTCTCAAACCAAACGAAGCATCGTGAGACCACTGTAGTATCTTGGTAACGTTGTCATAAAATTTCTTCTTACCGTGAAAAAGGACGACATCTGACAGATGTTAAGGTAAATCTATCACCACGGAGGCACTTTCGTCACAAGTCAGCAATTATACCGGGGAAATGCCCTCTTTGAAAACAAAAAACGAATGAATATAAAAAGGTTAGTCTGTTACTGCATACCCGTTTTTGCTAAAGCTGCATCATAGCTATGATAACGCGGAGCTGTCAAAACTATAACAGCGCGGAAACCCTTAAAAAATAAAAAAAATAAAAACCGTAGCTAGGCTACACGTAGCCTATGGCTATGACATATTATGGACTAAACAAGCCACATTTTAGTTAATAAAACTCAAGTAAGCTGATTTAGATATCCAGTGAGCACAAGTGGCATACAGAACTAGTTTAATATTTTTTTGCAGCATTTTTATGTAAGTATAAACCGAACTATTTTTTTTTTTTTATACAATTTGTTTGATTTATTTATTTAAGTATGAGCCGAAGTATGCCTTCCTGGCGTGTCTCCCCGTGGCGCAGTCTGTAGCGTGTCCTACCTAGGATTCCCGTGCTCTTTGCGACATTGTCTGTTCGAATCCGACCTTGTCTCTACAATGTGCTGTCCAATAAAGCTCAAAGGCTATTACACCTATTTTAAGAAAGTATAGTCCATTTTAGTACTTATAAACTTTTGTAGCCACAATTTCCTCTATATTCTCAGCTACCTTGAATTGAGAGAAAATGCTGTCAGCTATAAGTTAGAGTGAAGGAAATGTAGAGACCTAGCTACTCACTCCAAAAGTCTCTGGGACCTCAGATGGATATCTGGCTTCTCTGTCGAACATGAGGTAGAATGGGGAGTGCTTGGTGGTGATCTGTACTTTGGTGCGCAAGCCAAACATGGCTGCACTGAGGTCCCAGTTCCAAGGATTCTCATCCACCAATTTGGTGAGAGTTTTGAAACATATTGACATTGTTATGAAATACTATTTCGATTGTAAAGCATAGCTTATGATTGCGATGTGTGACCCAAATCACACTGCTTAATACAATACCAAAATAGAATACTTAACACAGTGATTTTGTACCATTTAGTGGTGTAAATGGGTCAAGGTCAGTTTAGTGTCAAGTCCACATTACTTTGTCACTGTCCCATTCATTCTTTCAACCAATCCACTGGTCTGTGGATGGTAAGGTGCGCAGAAGCTCCTCTCGATGTCCAGCTTCTGGCAGAGAGCCATATTCAGCTGAATTTAATGGACAACAGTCAGTTAGTACAAAAGAAAACTGAGTGGAGGGAGCCTCAGCCATGTTTTTTGGTAATGAGACGGACTGCACAGGGACGTCATGATTGACTACAAGACCAAGTGGGCTGAGGCATATCCGCTGAAGTCTTAAGAAAGCCGAGGATGTAGCACAGTGCATTGTAGAATTCTTTGCACAGTTCATTGTAGAATTCAAGTTTGGGGCACCAAAACACATTCTCACCAACCGAGGAGGGGAGTTCAGGAATAAGGTGGTGTCCTATTGTCCTATTACAATGCATTTTCAATCATTTCTCAATATCTTTCCCTGTACAGTCCGTATCATTACCCAAAAACATGGCTGAGGCTCCCTCCACTCAGTTTTCTTTTGTACTAACTGACTGTTGTCCATTAAATTCAGCTGAATATGGCTCTCTGCCAGAAGCTGGACATCGAGAGGAGCTTCTGCGCACCTTACCATCCACAGACCAGTGGATTGGTTGAAAGAATGAATGGGACAGTGACAAAGTAATGTGGACTTGACACTAAACTTGACCCATTTACACCACTAAATGGTACTATAGTCACTGTGTTAAGTATTCTATTTTGGTATTGTATTGAGCAGTGTGATTTGGGTCACACATCGCAATCATAAGCTATGCTTTACAATCGAAATAGTATTTCATAACAATGTCAATATGTTTCAAAACTCTCACCAAATTGGTGGATGAGAATCCTTGGAACTGGGACCTCAGTGCAGCCATGTTTGGCTTGCGCACCAAAGTACAGATCACCACCAAGCACTCCCCATTCTACCTCATGTTCGACAGAGAAGCCAGATATCCATCTGAGGTCCCAGAGACTTTTGGAGTGAGTAGCTAGGTCTCTACATTTCCTTCACTCTAACTTATAGCTAACAGCATTTTCTCTCAATTCAAGGTAGCTGAGAATATAGAGTAAATTGTGGCTACAAAAGTTTATAAGTACTAAAATGGACTATACTTTCTTAAAATAGCCTTTCAGCTTTATTGGACAGCACAGTGTAGAGACAAGAGGAAAGGTCGGATTCGAACCGACAATGTCGCAAAGAGCACGGGAATACTAGTTAGGACACGCTACAGGCTGCGCCACAGGGAGACACGCCAGGAAGCCATACTTCGGCTCATACTTAAATAAATAAATCAAATCAAATTGTTATTTTTTTTTTTTAAATAGTTCGGTTTATACTTACAAAAAAATGCTGCTAAAAAAAGTAAACTAGTTCTGTATGCCATTTGTGCTCAATGGATATCTAAATTAGCTTACTTGAGTTTTATTAACTAAAATGTGGCTTGTTTAGTCCTTAATTTGTCATAGCCATAGGCTACGTGTAGCCTAGCTATGGTTTTTATGTTTATTTTTTTTAAGGGTTTCCGTGCTGTTATAGTTTTGACAGCTCCGCGTTATCATAGCTATGATGCAGCTTTAGCAAAAACGGGTATGCAGTAACAGACTAACCTTTTTATATCCATTCGTTTTTTGTTTTCAAAGAGGGCATTTCCCGGTATAATTGCTGACTTGTGGCGAAAGTGCCGCCGTGGTGATAGATTTACCTTAACATCTGTCCGATGTCGTCTTTTTTCACGGTAAGAAGAAATTTTATGACAACGTTATCTTTTGCTGGTGGAGCAGTGTGTGTGTCTGACGCTGACGTCAATATTGTCCTAAATTCTTAACAAAACCTAAGGCATAAGTCCTATTGTCCATGCCAGAAGTTAATTTAATTAATTATTAGCGCAGTGGTAACAGCCATGAAGGGAGACTTTGCCTACCACAGATAACAGTAACGTTAGTCATCTGGGCAGAAAGTGGGTTCGTTTGGATTAAAGTGTGATGAAATTAAAACTATCTGTGTTGGGCAAAGTTACAGGCAGTTCACTGACAGTCAGTAGTGTAGAATAAGTGTTTCCGGTGCAAATACACAGTTGAACAATGTGATACATTGATGGACCGTATAAAATTATTGTGGGAGTCCGAGTGGTCAGAAATTGTAACGGTGTGGGAAGGAGTTCGTGGGTGTCCTCACTAAAGAGTACCTACACTGTGAAGAGTAGAACATATTGTTAGTATATTTCTCAGAACCGTGGCTCTCATAATGGTCAAACGGTTAATGTAAGGTAAATGGTTAATGCAGAGATACACAGTTCTAGCTAATCTGTTTGTATCATTGTGACGGGGCGTGAGAGTCCTCACGTGTAGAATCACCAGGCATTGGGAGAGAATTTCAGCTTGATCTCTGCCCAGTTCTACTTTCCCAGAAATGCTATCTTGTAAAACTTAAGCAACCCACCCACCTTCAAAGCAACGCATGCGATTATCAGTGATGAGATTACCAAAAGAGCCAGAGTCATGGTCCAATGCGTGAGACGAGAGAAGACATTCGTGCTAGTTGGTTTTAATGGTGATCGTTAACAGTGGGTTTATTATAAAACATGGGGTCCTGTGATACTCTAAATCCTTGCGAAATTATCTCGATTACATTATTGGGGAGAACATTATAAGGGTATTTTTCAGGGTGTGAAATTAACTTGTTCACCTACTGGCCAGAGTGGCTTGTGGATTCTAAAAATCACCAGCCAGTTTTCAACATTTTACCTGCCACATTACCTTTTACAATAAAACACAACCTGGTTGGTGTCTGGTGTTAATTTCATACCCTGGTATTTTTAATGCTGTAGGCCATGGCATCAGATGGATTACAAAGGTTATAGTGCCACCAAGTGCCTGGTCAGTACCATTTACCTGGTGCTAGGTACTGGAATTCCTCCTCACCTGAGAAGTTCCATGTAAATTGTAAACATTCATTATTGGATTTATGACTTCAATTAAACATCCAGTGTAATGGGCCATAGTGTTTTACAGTAACAACCGTTTGTTTTCCGTTTTTTCTCATTTGTAATTAGAATCAGCAGTGGGCAGACAATGCCAAGATCAGTTAACCGTATTTTTACATTACATTTTAAACGGTTTAGATTAAATAAATGCTCTAACCTCTCCATTTTTAGGTTTTGCAGTTTCGTCCCCGACTCCCTGCTGATAGGGGTACACCTGGGGGGCTTCTTCGGTCCGAACTCACAATTTAATAGTCCGTAGTGACGTGGTCTCTGTGGTGCCAGTTTGGTCATTGCAATGATTTAGCCTAATATTCCATATTATGTCATTTCACATCATAATGTAACCATAAGAAGGAATACTACACTATTGTTTTGCCATATTGGGTATTATAGCCTCTCCCTTATTGCGTAGATTTAATGGTGTGATTCCAGTCAAATCAGCTGCAAAGAATTATGCACTGTAGAAGGGAGGATATGATGTCACAATGCCTCAAACGCTGTATAGGGCCTGCATGGCCTTTGTGCTGTTATTAATGTTATTTGGCCTTTGTTGTTTATTAACGTGTTATGAAGGGGCCTCTGCACTTCATTAAGCTGGTATTATACGGTTATTAATGAGATGGCCTCTGTGCTGTATTGTGTTGTTATTACTGAAGTTCTGGCCTCTCTGGTAAAACGTTGGTTGCTGAGGTGGGTGCCCACACGTTGGTGAATATGAAGTGGCTTCTCCCTGCCCAATAAAGCACTTTGAGATTACAAATGGAACTATATGAATGCAATATAGTATTATAATTATCATTACTACCTAAAGAAGAACAGTGACCTCTAATTTTATTTTCTCTTGTAGGTTATAGGCCAGTGCCTCGTCATGGTTACAGGCCACCCCCACCTAACGGATGTGGATCTCCCGTGTTTGGAGTTCATGTACAGTATTTTCTTCATTGATATGACAAAGTACAATACCACCACCATCATCATTAGCATCAAGATGTCGTTGAGAAAAAAACATATACAATGTATCAGTAGCAAATCAACAGTTGTAGACATGCCTTCAATTATAAATATAAAAACCCATACAGTAATTTAGAGATTTCAACATTATAGATGTTAAATTCTGTCTAGGAAAAGTGCAGTCTTTCTACAGCAGGGGTAGGAAGCTCAGTTTGACTACGGGCTAGCTTTGTGGCCTACTTTCGGCTATGTGGGGTGCAACTATAGAACTTACGTAGACTTTAACTACAGTCTACCAAGATGTAGTGACACAGAGCTTTGAATTAAATTATAAATATTAAAGATAAAGTAAGTGGTGGAAATATTTTCATATTTTAATAAGCTGTATATATTCATGTATATAAAGAAAGAAGGCATTAACAGGTTATATGGGCCATAATTGGCCTGCAGGCTACTCATTTCCGGCTGTGGTATAGAGCAGGGCTTTCCCATCCCGACTTAAAACAAATATCAACTACTGCTCAGCTTGTTTGAGATCACATGACTCAGTTTTCCCCTCTTGTGTCCAGTTTGATATCGGCATTCCGTCCATGACTAAGTGCTGTAACCAGCACGACCGTTGCTATGACACGTGCGGGAGTGACAAGCACGACTGTGACGAGCAGTTCCAGGTATGCTTGGAGACTATCTGCAGGAATGTGCAGAGGACGCTGGGATTGTCCCAAAGTGTACAAGGTAAACTGGGCACCTACACTGGGGGGCTTCTGCCGCGCACTTTCACTCGCTACCAAATGCAAGTACATTTTTCCTTCAAAAACACAATTTTCGGCGAGTTCCACCATCACTAAAATAACCTTGCATTTCTAAGCTAAAGACGAATGTTCATTGAATCCCAGTTTGGAAGTAAAAATGCGTGTTCTTAGTGCGGCTTCTGGTATCGGATCTTAATCGGAGGGTCTTGCAGCGATGGAACAGGTCTGCAAAGCCTGCATTGCGCATTCAGATAAATGAACATATAGGGCTGTTGAAAAGAAAACATGGCTGTTTAGCAAACCTTAATCTGAAATTGGCAATAGTAATTGAAGACCCTGGAGTCACATTTTTAGACAATTCAAGTTGAGCATAGAAACATGTTGTATTTGTTTAGCTAGGTCCACCCTATAAATATTGTTAACAGAAAAGGTGCCTAAGCAATGCATAAAAACAGCAAAACTTTTAATGGCTGATTTTATGGATCAATGATATTTTCGGATTTGATTTTCTCAAAATAGACAATTTTGTGATTTCAGTACTTCTAGCACCAGGGTCTTCAATTCACCTATAATACAAATATAGTTTTAGAGGTAAATATGACTCCAGTTCAAAACTTGACTACAATTTTCTCCACGGAGATGCAGATTAATTTTTATGTATAACCCTACACTGAAAATCCTCCCTCTGTCACACTGACCCATTTCTACCTGTGCTCACCTGTGCTGCTGCCTCAGCCTGTGAGTCGGCGGTGAGCCTGCTGTTCGACTCCGTGATGCACCTGGGGTGTAAGCCGTACCTGGACAGCCAGAGAGCTTCCTGCCTGTGTCGCTATGAGGACAAGCAGGAGCTGTGACGTGCACCTGAGTGGGATTCCGGAACTGACACCTGTTCACAGACTCACCTTCCACTCAGGGCAATGGCGACGCCCAAGGTGGATGCGGTCGCTAAGGGAGATGTTCGGTAAACGAGGTTGCCATGGGAGATGTGTGACAAACCTCATCATAAGCATCAGCATTTATCTCCACTTGGGGGAAAAAAACACTTTTGAATTCAAACTTAAATGAGCCTGCAGGGATGTCTAGTTTCTGTTTCACTTCTTCACCTGTTTTCTCTGCTTTTTGGTGCGTTAACCCTTCTGTGGAAAATCTGTTGCCATTTCCTTTGCACCTCGATCTGCTGGTTGTCTAAAATGGGAATGCCCGTTTCTCCATCGCCAACAAATATGGCCTGCCGTGTTTGGTATGGGATGAATCAAATGCCCTCCGCCATCTTCTGATTGGCTAGCCGTGTTCCTACATGTTCCTAATGCTGGCAGAAAAAAAAATGCAAACAATGTTCTATATTCTTCCGGCCTCTGCCACGTAACGGTCAGCGGCTTACAGCAAGATGATGTCGAGCAGCTAGAGGAATTTTTTCTCCTTTCCTCTGCAAATCGTTGTGCCAAAATAGATTTTCCACAGAAGTGTGAATGCACACCAGATAAGCAGCTTTTACGAACATGTTTACTGTTTTTTTATTCTTCCACAGGGTGCCCCCTTTAAAACATTTATACAAAAAATTATACAAATGATGAAAAGAATGGAAGTGACTGAGGCTAATTTAAATATGCAAATATGCACCGTTTTACCCTTCTTTTGTAAATGCAGTTTCTTATCTTTATAGTACTGTACATATCATTGTGAAATTACACTACTGACCACTTTGGCACTGACCACATTTGAGAACTTGTTTTTCCTGGTAATGTGCATTAAAAATGTTGATTTTTCATTAAACTGAATCCTTTTGTCAGTGTCTAAATTAAGCTAACATTAAGCTCTAAATTAAAGGCTAAATAAATAAATAAACAAAATCTATAAATTGTTAGGGGTAATGAACAATTTACACTTAAATGTGAAGTTGCCAAAAAAAACCTACATACTATAGATTTAATTGGATAAAACAGAAGATGTGATTCAGCAAGTTCCCCAAAGCAATAAGAAAGTACAATCCCAAGTATGCAATATTTTTATGTCTAGTTTTAATTTAGCTTTATTAATTTGTATCTCCCTACTGTTGAGTACAACTTTAAGTGATAACATCTTGGCATACATTTACTTCACATTCAGTGCGCATGCTCAAAGCATCACTTGCAATAATCAATAATGCTACCATTTTTCCATAGAGTTCAATAGGGAAATGAGTCAGGAGAAACAACCATTCAAGTGATCCATCCATATCTACTGCATATCTGGCAGCAGAGTGATGGTTTGAGGCTTGTTTGATACTGCAGACCCTTGATGACTTACAGCCATTTAGCCAACCATGGGTTCCATACTGTTCCAGCATAATTTACAGCTAAATCTAGTCCCACCCCCCAATTCCCATAGAGATCCATTCAAATGCAGAGGTTATACAACCCCTGGCAAAAATTATGCAATCACCACACAGGATGTTCACCCAGCTTTTTTTTTTACTTCGTAGCAAATAAATACCTCAAACAAATTCAAATGTTTAATTGTAGTGGGCGTTTCTGACCAGAGATGGCGGTATTGAGTATATATCTGGATAACTGCCGTTTCCCTCCATGGTTTCTTCTCTCCGCGAGTAACTTGGCATTTGGTTCAGGTCAGGTCATTTAGTTCCAATTTGTCCCTCCACTAGGGCATCTCTGCCTTTTGGATAGATTTTTTATTTATTTTTTAATTCACCGAAACCCAAGAGGGAGAAAAAAAACTTTAAAATTGTAAGATGGACATGAACAAGAGGATTCACTTGGAGCTTAGAAACAGGACACAGTCTGATGTAAGTGATTTTGTTTAAAAACCCAAACCTGAGTTAGCCGTGCTAGCTTGCTACTCTTTTGCTCACCTTTTGACCCGTGTTGATAGCTAATGGTGTCCACGTGGGCATGATAACGTACTTTATGCCTTCGTGATGCATGAAAATATATTGATCAAGTTTCAGATATTGTTCTGTACGGTAATAGCAACGTGTCTACCTAGCTGTGCGGCTTGTTTAACTAGAGGCGACTCCAGATAGGCGGCATACGTTACCTTGCTAGCTAACTAACGTTACTTATTCGTTGGCTGCCTAGTAGCCAGTCTTGCTACCATTATTACTGCAGCCTTTTAACCGTTTCGCAGCCTCTTCTCGGCTCGGTTTTGTGAACATGGTTCATAAAATGGTTGCTAGCTACCTAGCTAACCAGCGGGGCGGGAGGGCTGCTTATCAATTTGTACAGAGGAGGTTGTGTTTTACAGCGATGTGTGGGGAGATGGAAAAGGTGGCTTATTTTTTATTATTTTGAGACATCGGGAGCCATGTTTGTAACTTAACTGTGAAAACATTTCAATGCGTGTAACATGCATGACGAGCTAAGTTAGCTTGTTACCAAACCACCAGAACAGTTGACTAACGTTATATTTTGAGAGACCACAACACTGGAGCATCACTAGCTTGTATATTCATATTTGCCAAGTTAACGTTACGTTAGACAACTTCTCCCTTAATGTTATTTCACATTTTTCATAACGAGTAAGTTTTGCCAATGCTACCGTTACACAAATTAATTTAATGTGGCGAACTCGGCAATCGTTTAGTTTTCGTTCCAACATTTCAGTGTTTCGTGGCCATTGTAGCTAACGTTAGCTAAATAATGTTAGCGAAAAAAGTGCTAAAAGTCTCCAGCTGTTAGCCAAGTTACCAATTTTATCTGGAGTTTACGTAGCTAACGTTAAACGTTTGCGGATATCTATTGGTAAGCTACCTAGAGAGTTGGATAATTAAAATGACTGAATAATAATAATAAACTCTTCCAACTTAACTAACGTTAGCTAACATTATCTGCTTGTTAATACGTGCAAGGTCATACGTGCTTAACAAATACTTGTTAAGCAGTGCGATTAACACAAATTGTATTTTAGTTTGCCTATGAAATCTATAGCTAGCTACGTCGAACATTAAAAAAACTCTTCGCTACCATACATTAGGTCGATGAAAAAATATTAACATCGAAGCATGCGACAGTTCTATATCGACGTACGATGTAGCTAAGTTAGTTACAATGAGATATTTTAACGAGGAATTTGCATTAGCATTTATTTTATAAATAAAAAGTAATCCATCTGTATTAAGAGTCTGGCATACTGTATCTGGGAATCGCCATGTTGTCACTGCCGAAGCTGGGGAGAAAGGAACTGACGCTCCCCGTCTCTGAAGCTGAAGAGAACGGAACTGTCTCAATCTTTGTCTCGTTTATTTCCGTTTTGACATCTCCGCCACAGACGCAAAAATATGGAGTCTGTTTATTTCAGCGGCCATGGCACACGTCAAGCTAAAACGTCATATAAAATGAATGTATATTTAGCTAAGGAGTTCGTTAGCTAGTTATGGTCCTCTCCGAAGCCATCTAGTAGTGATGTTACGTGTGATACCGAACCTCCGAGGCGTGTGTCGAGTACGGTCGAATAGGCTACGTAGGGCAGTTTCTACTGAAGCCTCGCACCGAAGCTTGTATCACGTTCAGAGAAGCACGTGATCAATGACAAACGAGGCCTCAGGTTAGTACCATGTGATCGGTTTGTTCGGTTGGGATTTGGGGGTTTTAATATGAAGAAGCGATACCCCCTTTACTTCGTGGGTTGTCGTTGGTTAGATGTTGCGGAGAGTGCTGAGAGTTTGTTATTATTGCTATTGAGATTTTTTGAGGCTAATTTTTTAATATATTTTTTGTAGGCTAGTTTTTTTTATTTTTAAAATTATTTTTTTTTACCGTTTTGTAGAAACACTCCCAGTTCCCACACTTTTACTTCTGAATTGAACCCCACATACATGTAGTCCCTTCTTTATTTCAATATTCCTGTTTTTTTTTCATTTTCAAACTTAATAATATAGTATTAGCCTATTACATATATTATTTATTTAGCTAGTAGGAAACAAATCTAGCTAGCTCCTTAATGTTAGCTCTCCTTAAAAGGGCGTTGACTTGTGCCTGTGCCTGTGCTCAGCTTGCAAGTCGTGGATCATTTGTCGGTTTGTCTGTGCTGTGTTAACCAGTCCGCTGCATCTCCATTTCAGAAACGTTTGTATGCGTATGTAACAGCGCATAGTAGCTGTTCAACAACCTTATATATTAAATGTGCATAATCAGTAGGGTTAAAACTTAACTTGATATAGATACGGGTTTTAAAGACAAATGTTTTTAAATATAGTTTAAGTTGAATTATTGTGCAGTGCAACATCGTAACTTAAAGGAGCTATATGTAACAAATTTACTGTACTAAATCATAAAATGACCATGATATGTCGTCAGAGATTAAGGAAACATGGTAAATCGAAATACTGGCTTCTCCGACAACAATGCTACAGCCAGTATGTTCTCCTTTGAAATTTCCATTCCGGGTCTGAACGTCTGTATTTGTTTTGGCCTGTGTGATTCACTATTCTCCGAGTTGACTCCGCCCACTGCCCATTTACGAACAACCAGACGTACTCTGGCACTCCGACAGCGGATTTACGAATGCCTAAGCTAAGTTCAACATCGTTTTCATTTAGCTAGCTAAAGATTTTAATATGTATATGTATATAGTTACTAGCTAAACATACCACTAACGTTAGCTTATATCTGTGTGACCGTAAACATAGCCAGCCATGCATCTAGCTAACATTGACAGAGTTATAAAAAATCCACATGAGTTGGTTTATAATTTGCAAACAATAAATAAATTGCAAACGTATACATTAGCTGATCAACTTACAGTGTAGGACTCGTCGTCGGTTGTCATTGTCAAAATAGAATAAGCTCATCTCAGCGTGAGCTTCGAGTCTGGGGAGGAGGGGGCCGGCGTTCTCTCTCCAATATTGTGAATTTGGACTGCAGTACCTATTTACTACTACGTAGTCAACTACTAACTAATTCCCTGCCCTGTTATTTTCTGCTCCAAAAATAAAGGTAGCACTTTGGGTGTGCTTATTGCAAGACCCATAAAGTTAGACAACCATTGCCTCAAAAAATCGCCAGTAGGAACGTGGGAGGGGGTTCACCGTGAAACCTCACTGTTGCTATGCAGTTTACGAAAGAGTAAAAAAAAGTCTTTAACTTGTGCCTTCCGTTTTCTTGCAGGTAAGAGACCTAGTCCTGGACAACTGCAGGTCCAACAAAGGGCAAATCGAAGGCCTCACCACAGAATTTGTGAATCTTGAATTTCTCAGCTTGATAAATGTTGGCTTGATGTCGGTTTCCAACCTTCCCAAGCTTGGAAAATTGAAAAAAGTAAGATCTTGGTACACTTGTCTTCTCATGCAACCGACCGCAGCCTTATCAGGAAGAGGGCATTGTGTCGTTGCTTAATTATGCTGTTTGATTACAGCCCCTCATAAAGTAATAATGAACATCTCAACTTGTGCACCAGAGAACATAAATTCACATAGAATATGTTATGTTACACTGTACGGCTGCTGTCTGTACATTCTAGGACAAGTCTGAAGTCTTCAGAGAGAAATCGCCCTGGAGTTGCAGCTTGTTCCTCCTTGGTAGAGCACTACCTACGAGAGCACTGTCCGAATAATAGCCATGTCTACTGCGTCTTGTCTCCTGTGTACTCGCAGCTGTGTACTGTTTACTGTGTAAATATCCTCTGTACTACTTTCCAGCCGTTCTGTGGAAGTGTTGAAAACGTCCCACCCTTGCGCAGCCATGTCACGTTATTTTTGTTGTTATTGAAGGAAGACGTAAGCGAAGCTGCGCCTCATTTTTAAAATGAAGCTCATTGTCATATTTATGGGACCAACATGTTCACTTAGTTCTTGAAAGGTATGCTCCCGAATATACTCATCGAAACCCCGGAAGTAAGTATATCATCCGGGGGTTTTAAGTATAATACATTTAGAGAAAATTTTGCTTAATTACTTTCTCATCCAGTCTACTCGAGAAGCCTACTCAATAGTATGGAAGGGTGCTGATTTGGCCACAGCCCCAGTCTCTTAATGACTGAGAGCACTGCTCCTCCATGTGTGTCCTTGAACATTGAATATGTTGTTTGGTGAAAATGCAGCTGCAGTCAGTGTCAGTGTCAACAATATCTAGATGTTCAAGTAATTTCGAGCATATTCAAAAATCTGTTGTGAATAATCTGGGCCAGTGTAGAACTACAGTAGCTTTGTATAGTTGAAGTTGGAAGTTTACATACACTTAGGTTGAAGTCATTAAAACTAATTTTTAACCACTCCACAGATTTCATGTTAGCAAACTAGTGTTGGCAAGTCAGTTAGGACATCTACTTTGTGCATGACACAAGTAATTTTTCCAACAATTGTTTACAGACAGATTTCACTTTTAATTCACTATCACAATTCCAGTGGGTCAGAAGTTTACATACACTAAGTTGAGAGTGCCTTTAAATTTGTGGGCAGAACTGAAAAACTGTGCGAGGAAGGTGGCCTACAAACCTGACTCAGTTACAACAGTTCTGTCAGGAGAAATGGGCCAAAATTCCAGCAAATTATTGTGAGAAGCTTGTGGAAGGCTACCCAAAACATTTGACCCAACAATTTAAAGGCAATGCTACCAAATACTAACAGAGTGTATGTAAACTTCTGACCCACTGGGAATGTGATGAAAGAAATAAAAGCTTAAATAAATCATTCTACTATTATTCTGACATTTCACATTCTTAAAATAAAGTTGTGATCCTAACTGACCTAAGACATGGAATGTTTACTAGGATTAAATGTCAGGAATTGTGAAAAAATGAGTTTAAATGGATTTGGTTAAGGTGTATGTAAACTTTAGACTTCAACCATTCAGTTGGCAGCTTGATACATGAAAGTGGTCTGTCTGTATAGAACAGTCTTGAATTTATTTGAAATTGCCTTTCAGTTGGAGCTCAGTGACAACAGAATTTCCGGTGGCCTTGATGTTTTAGCAGAAAAACTCCCAAACCTCACGCATCTAAACCTGAGTGGGAATAGGGTGAGAGACGTCAGCATGCTGGAACCTTTGGTAAGTACTCCCGCTCACCAGGAGGGGTCACTGGTGAGTGATGTGCTGTGTTGCAACTCTGTCTCTCTTGAACATGTTTCATTAGAAACCTGTCCTAGATGTAGAATAGTGGTTGGCTAATCACCATTGGGTACCAATCAGCAGTTGTAGAGACATTTACGTTGCAGTTTATTGACCACAGTTGTCTGTGGTTTAGGTCTCCTTAATTATTGGGGGTGGGTCACCTGTCTAGACTGCCCTGGTAAGCGATGGGTCCCATGCCTGTGCGTCCTGCTGGTTAAACACCTGTTTTCTTTTGTTTGTTTGTTTGTTTGTTGGCACCCACAAGAAAAAACTGGAAAACTTGAAGAGTCTGGACCTTTTCAACTGTGAAGTGACAAATCTGAACGGCTACCGGGAGAGCGTGTTCAAGCTTCTACCCCGGCTCACGCACCTAGACGGCTACGACGTGGAGGACCGGGAAGCGTCCGATTCGGACGGGGAAGTGGATGGAGTCAACGATGACGACGACGACGAAGGTGAGTTCCAATGGCTGCTTATGCTCCTTCTATACAGAAGGTTCTGGGTTTTGAGTGGCTCTGGTGTATGAATGGTTCAGGAGTGTGTTCTAATGCTGACCTGGCTCTGCCTTACTGAGCAGATAAAGAGGAGGAGGACGATTTGGATGAAGAGGATGACGATGATGAAGATGATGAGGAGGCAGTAGAAAGGGAGGACGAAGATGTGAGTGTAGAGGATGAGGTAAGGGTCTCCCTGCCGTTGAGCTTTGCGGTATGGGGCGTGAGGAACCCAAAGTTCTGATATGGGGGAGCATAGTAATTGGGATGTTGTTGGCAGATTGAGAATGCTGACCACAGCAAAAGTTTACATGTGCTTCCTTCTTTTCTCAGTTGTGAAGAAATCTTGTTCAGAAAAAATTGCTTATTTGCCATCTCGAGCAGAATAAGCTCGTTGTAGTCCCATTGTATTTGGGAGTCGCTGAGAGTTGCTGCATCATATTGTGAATTGGCAACATACCAGTGTTTGCATGGCAGGGCATTGGCTGCATGTCTAGTGTCATTGTTCTACACAAGCACCTGTTTTTCTTGTGGAATTTATGAAGTACCTATTGTTTTTTAAATGGGTCGACATTAGTTTTGTGCATTTTTAACTATTTGAATTGTTTTCCTGTTTAACCCGTCTAAACTTGTTTTCCAGGAGGAAGACATTGGCCAGGTTAAAGAGGTTGATGACGACGATGACGACGACGATGATGATGATGATGATGAGGATGATGAGGATGAAGGTAATTTTGCAATTCTGTTCTCTCTCCGATCTCCACAGTTAAAAATGATACACTGGGCTTCTGGATGGGTAGGTTTAGCGTATAGCAGTCACGACTACAGCCCGGGCCTGAACACATAGCCCTCTGCTATTACTCCCTCAGCTCCCCACTGGATTGGTCATCCCTAACAATGTCTACAGGGCCCACAGTTTGCCAAAGTGAAAGATACTGGATTTCATGCTTTTCCTCTAGTCAGGGCCTGATTGAGCCCTGGGACACCAGATTGGAGTGGAATCTCTGGCCAATCAGTGACATTCAATCAAATAACTATCAGGCAGAACTAAAAACCAGCAGTGCTACTGGGCTTGAGGGCCTGATTTGAGTATCTAGTCCATAGAGTGTAAAATGGTCACTGGCTCACAGGTCAGTGCATCAGAAGAACGCATACAGTGTATCAGTGGTGACCTGAGAGGTCGTATTATTGGGAGAAAAGGGGGCTGATATAACTGAGAACTGTCAGGCAGTAGGGTGCTGTGCTTCTCCCGGAGTATCGGGACTTTTCTAGCATCGTCATGTGACTTTGATGGCATTTGTCATGTGACCTTCCTTAGCAGTATCATGTGACCATTTTATTCCAGAAGAGGAGCAGGTTGGGAAAGGCGAAAAAAGAAAGCGCGAAGCTGACGAAGACGATGACGACGACGAAGACGAGGATTAAAAGTGAGCGAACGTCCAGTCAGTTACCAACGCCCCCCACCCCACCACCACCACCCCCGTACCCCTGTACCCCACCATCCACTCAGGCCTGTGTCCCTGCTGCAGGTGTGGACTGGAGTTGGGAGCGCTGACTTTACACACGTTCACACTCTCCTCTGTACAAATCCGCGGCAGGACTGGTATCTAGTTTGGGATCTCTGCTTTTGATATTTTGTTGGAGGAATTTTTTTTTAAATTTTTGGTTCTTATTGCTATAGCAAGAGCGTAATGGGTGAGCATTGGTCCCCCCCCCCCCACCCCCACCCCCCATGGCTTCCTGTTGCACAAATCAAGGTTGTAGCTACACTTTTTTTTTTTACTTTCTGAAAGTCGACAAGCCTTTGTAAATAAAATCTTGGCTTTTTACGCTACGCTCTCCCTGCTATGAGTTTCTCAGAATTTCTGCGTCGGAGGATTCCGGAATGAAACGCATTGGGTAACCACAGCGACTGCTAGTGGGAGGAGTTTATATAACCTGGGATTCACAATAACCGTATTTACAATTCAAGGGAAAAATCTGTTCTTAGGCTCCAGCACCCCCGTGACCCTGACCAAAAATAAACGGATTAGATAATGGATGGATGTTACAATTTGTGTTTAATGTGACTCTCAGACCAGCTGTCCTGGTAAGTGTGGCATGACCTTAAATTCCAAATTGGTGCATTTGTTCGATGTGAAAATTAGTTGGTTTCTTTTTTTTTTCTTTTTTTTAAAATTTTATGCAGGGTGGTTTGTGAGGTAAGGGCAGCGGATGATATTTTCCTACAGGACATGCATTGGTTAAGTGGTATTTTCCAGGGTATGAAATTTACTTTTTCACCCACTGGCTTATGGATTCTAAAAATCACCAGCCACATTACCTTTTACAATACAACACAAGCTGGCTGGTTACCGGCCAAAGTGGCTGCTTGAGTAAAAATATTGCCAGCCAGTCAAAATTTTACCAGCATTTGGCTGGTGTTAATTTCACACCCTGGCATTTTCTGTGGGATTGACCAGCTCAATCTGAGATCTGTTCCGCAGCAACTGAGACGTACAAAACTGCAAAAACAGGAAGTGAAGTGACGACTGAGGAAGCGCTGTAAAGTTTTTTTAGCTCCAGTTCAGGGGTGCACAACAAGGGTTGATTTGTTTCAGCGTTTTTGTGCCAACTTCTCTGTTTATTTGGCTCAATCATATCTTGATCTGACACTGCAGGGCAGGCTGCAAAGTGTATCCTAAAGATTTTACTGTGCTCAAGTACAGGAGTGAACCAGCAGTTTCATAGAGCAGTCGGAAAACTAAAATGAAGATAATTGGTTGGAACAAAAACCAGCTGTCTCTCCAGGACCGGAGTGGTGCACCCTTGCTCTAAGTGGCAAACCGTGCCTTGTAACGAACCAAGGAGGAAGTATCATTGGGCTCCCGGAAGCCAGCGATGTGCCACCAATGATACGGGTGGACCCCTTTCACAGGGGAGTGGTGAAAACCAGGGCCGGATTTGGATTTGAGGGCCAGATTTGAATAGCCATGCTCTGGGATTTAGGGAAGGAGATATGCTTGCTGTTCTAGAAAGTTATTTTATTAAGATTTTTATTTCCTCAAGTGTTCTATTGTTGATCAGAACCAATCCATCCCATAGTGTAGTCAACTCAATTCTGTCAGTCATTAATGTTTACAGTTTAGACAGCTGTCACTTGTCTGTGTGGAAAAGGACAGTAGGGGTCACCAGGAGACTGTTGCCTGGAAACATCCGTTCATATAACTTAACTCATTTTAATGACTTTGGGATTCTGTGTGCATTTCTACATATTTTTTTGATTGTTTCTTGCTAAACTGGAAGAATGGATCAGATATTGCGCCAGTCTACCTTGACAAGAATATTGTGTGAAACACATATAGTACCAGAACACAATTCAGCGCTCTAAGGAAGGCTTTCGGCTGAAAAGCGTAAGCATTTGGCTTATTTAAAAAAAATGTATATATAATTTCTTTATTGATGGAGCACTGCCTTGCGTTTTGGGATTATATGAGTATCTGTTGAGGATGAGCACCCAGTTGAATTTTGGAAAGCGCACTTGTTTTTTTCCTTTTCATTGAGAATCACATTAAAATTTATTTTGAAGCTAATGAACCTGACACCCAATGTGACCAATTCTGCCCGGAGAGACTACTTGTAATAATGCGAGCAAGGGGTTCTTTAACAGAAATGTTTCACAGAGAAAACCTTTTAAAAAATCATTTTAATGGGGGAACCCCTGTTAGCTCCAAAATGTTTATTTTCCCCCAGAATTCAAGTACACAAAGAGATAGGAAAATATTTATTGAATTCCCTGTATGTCATTTGTACATAGCAACAGCTCTTCAAATTCAGTTCTCTGTAAAAGACAGTATTCACCATTTACAACCGCCGACATGAAACGGACGCAGTCCTCCGCTGTAGTGAAATGTAATGGAGGAACGGTCAACCTCTTTCCCTACGAACACGCCACCGTTAACCTGAGACATGAGTGAACGGCAGTCTTCTGCACACCGTGAAGAACCAAACAGGATCTGTGATACTGAATTATCCTCTATGAACTTAAAACTTCCTCCTCAGCCTTCCCACTCCTCCACCAGCTAATCCTAAAAGGCCAGGAGTTTTACCTTAACTCTTACATGTAGTGAACTCCACCTAAATGGGGAAAAAAGAACAGCTGAATTAAAGTATAACTAAAATAGATACAAATAGAACATCCTCATTCCTGGTGCAATACATTCCCCACATACAAGAAGTGCAGTGCCGTTCAAAGGTGTGTGTGTGTGTGTGTCTGAATGCTGCAGGTATGTGAGGTGTGTGTGTGTGTAAACATGATGCCGGTTTGTGTGTCAAGCAGTATGCCGCAGTTCTGGTTTGTAAATGGCTGAAGTGTCAGAATATTAATCCCAATATGATAGAATTATCTGTCCTCAAGGCAGTGAATATTCACAATGATGATTTTGGCTTTTTCCCCAAATATAAAAACAAAAATATAAATAATTGCAATTTTTAAAACTTCTGCTACTGCAGATAAGAGCTGGACTGTCCCACTCAGTATAAATGGCATCCATTACTCACTTTCACTATAGTATAAATACATCCATCAGCCATTCAGACAATCTTCAGCATGGTCTAGCCCTTTTTTTCACAATTCCGTAGGAAATTCCTAACAAAAGCTTACAAACAGGTTTTGTTTTGTACAATCACGTACGATGCGCCCATTCCTCTATTCATGAGATGTCTGCGTTTAAACATTTAAGACGGGGCACCTACAAATTGCTAATAAAGGGGCATGGTTAAAAAAAGAAATTCAAAAAAGACTTGCATAGCTCCAAAGCATAAAAACAATATGGAAAACCTAAACCAAAAAGTCCATTAAAAAAAATTGCATATATAATTTGTTACACGTGAGATGCTTGGGGAGAGAAGGGGATTGGGGGGGGGTTTAGATACAGGTGGTTGGGAAGGGTGATGGTTTAGGTCAGGGGTGGGGAATGGGCCGGTGTGGGTGCGGGTTTTTGTCTTAGTCCAGCACTAAGACACCTGATTCTACTTATCAATCTTAATTGAAGACCATGATTAGTTAATTAGTTGAATCAGGTGTCTTAGTGCTGGGCTAAATCAAAAACCTGCACCTACACACTGGCCCTTTTCGGATAAGGTTCTCCACCCCTGGTTTAGGTGCAGTTGTACCAGGGGGATTTGGGGTGGGGGTGGGTTAGGTGGAGGTGTTGCGGAGGTTCTTGATCTCCAGCTCAAGCTGTGTTATCCGCACGTCTCTCTGTGCCAGAGCTTCCCGCAGGGAGCAGATCTCCTCCTGCTGCCTGTAGAAGGCCTGCCGCAGCTGAGGACAAAAACAACATGGACTCATCAGGGCACCAACGCACTCAAAATTAACGTTTTGGTCCTGCGAGTCCTAGCTTCCTGGAATCATAAAGTGATAAAATATTTTATTAGTCTTTAAACGGGGGGGGGGGCAAAGGGGCATTCCCATGAACTGTCATTAGTCCTAAATTCAACTCTTTAAAAATAATCTAAATTCTCCTAAATTTCAAAAAAATAAACCCAGCGGTTATTTTGGTAACGCGATGATAAATGTAATGAGATGAAGTTTCTATTGACTCAGTTGAGCCATATTCAACAGCAGGAGCACACAGCAGGTTGTGCTGTGCAGACAGGTTCCGTTTGTACCTCATTCTCTGTTTTTGGAGTTGAACACGGCAAGTCCTCGCGACCGTTGGACATGGCGTTCTGCGCGTTATCCAGGGCGTTGGACTCCTTTCCCTCTTTGGTTTGCAAGCGCTCTTCTATGACGGCCGGCTGCTGTAGGCCAGGGTGATTCTGGGAGTATTTGGAGTCCACAGAGTTGTTTGTAGATTTTCCTGTGGTTAGCTCCGAGTACACGTCCTCTGGCTGCCATCCTGGTTTCAACGATATCAGGACCGGGTCTGGAACGGACCAAGCATCATCACCATTACTGTGAGTCTCATTTGAGCTCATTAATACAATTTCCTCTAAGTCTCCTGTGTTCTGTAGGTGTGTTAAGCAGACTGTGGTGAGTGTGTTATTAAAATTTCCTATGAGTATTAATTTAGTCTCCTGTGGGTGTGTTGATACGGTCTCCTATGAATATTAATTTAGTCTCCTGTGGGTGTGTTGTTACGGTCTCCAGGTTATGGTGCATTAATATTGTACACCACCAAATCTCAAAAATACAAACTCCAACAGCAGTGTTAGAAAGACAATTAATATATGCATATGACAGACATATAGTATGAGTCAATGCATCATGTGTATGCTTTGATACCTTTTTTCCTGTATAAAGACAGACAAAATGCATAGGTAAATTAAAATGTCTCACAGAATCCAATACATGCACTGTATGTATAATTGTCTGGAGGACTGTGACTGAGTTTATCAGACCAACAGGGGTGTGTCATGGCAGCGTAGAGCAGTGAACCCAAAAACCCTTTTCCTGGAGATCTACCGTCCTGTAGGGCAGTGTTCCCCAACCCTGCTCCTGGAGATCTACCGTCCTGTAGGGCAGTGTTCCCCAACCCTGTTCCTGGAGATCTACCGTCCTGTAGGGCAGTGTTCCCCAACCCTGCTCCAGGAGATCTACCATCCTGTAGTGCAGTGCTCCCCAACCCTGCTCCTGGAGATCTACCATCCTGTAGTGCAGTGTTCCCCAACCCTGTTCCTGGAGATCTACCTTCCTGTAGGGCAGTGTTCCCCAACCCTGTTCCTGGAGATCTACCATCCTGTAGTGCAGTGTTCCCCAACCCTGTTCCTGGAGATCTACCTTCCTGTAGGGCAGTGTTCCCCAACTCTGTTCCTGGAGATCTACCGTCCTGTAGGGCAGTGTTCCCCAACTCTGCTCCTGGAGATCTACCGTCCTGTAGGTTTTCACTCCAACCCTAATTTGGCAAACCTGATTTTATGACTTAGCAGCTCAACCAGATCTCTAGCTGCTGAATGAAGTGAGCTTTGTTAGGGTTGGAGTGAAAATCTACAGGACAGTAGATCTCCAGGAACAGGGTTGGGGAACACTGCACTACAGGACGGTAGATCTCCAGGAACAGGGTTGGGGAACAGTGCCCTACAGGACGGTAGATCTCCAGGAACAGGGTTTGGGGAACACTGCACTACAGGACGGTAGATCTCCAGGAACAGGGTTGGGGAACACTGCCCTACAGGACGGTAGATCTCCAGGAACAGGGTTTGGGGAACACTGCCCTACAGGAAGGTATATCTCCAGGAACAGGGTTGGGGAACACTGCCCTACAGGACGGTAGATCTCCAGGAACAGAGTTGGGGAACACTGCTCTACAGGACGGTAGATCTCCAGGAACAGGGTTGGGGAGCACTGCCCTACAGGAAGGTATATCTCCAGGAACAGGGTTGGGGAACACTGCCCTACAGGACGGTAGATCTCCAGGAACAGAGTTGGGGAACACTGCCCTACAGGATGGTAGATCTCCAGGAACAGGGTTGGGGAGCACTGCTCTACAGGACGGTAGATCTCCAGGAACAGAGTTGGGGAACACTGCCTTACAGGACGGTAGATCTCCAGGAACAGGGTTTGGGGAACACTGCCCTACAGGAAGGTAGATCTCCAGGAACAGGGTTGGGGAACACTGCACTACAGGACGGTAGATCTCCAGGAACAGGGTTGGGGAGCACTGCCCTACAGGAAGGTAGATCTCCAGGAACAGGGTTGGGGAACACTGCATTACAGGACGGTAGATCTCCAGGAACAGGGTTTGGGGACGGCTGGTGTGGAGTTAACGGTGTTTGTAATCCTGACCTTTATTCTGTCCACTGAGCCACTGGGCTGCAGTGAGGGCAGGCTGGTTCCCTGCAGTCATAGGGTAGAGATCCTCCTGGTACGACCCCGACTGCGCATTGGAGACACAAAACACTGGACTGAGAAATTATGAGACAGATTTCTGCTGCCTGTGCCACGCTTACGTTAAGAGGCTCATCTACCTGGACAAGACATTACATTACATTACAGGCATTTAGCAGACGCGCTTATCCACAGAGACTTGCACAGCTTTTGAACTTTTACATGGTATCCATTCATACAGCTGGATATACAATGAAGCAATTCAGGTGAATACCTTGTTATTGAGTACAACTAATGCATTAATTAGGTTAGAGAGTGCACTAATGCATTAATTAGGTTAGAGAGTGCACTAATGCATTAATTAGGTTAGAGAGTGCACTAATGCATTAATTAGGTTAGAGAGTGCACTAATGCATTAATTAGGTTAGAGAGTGCACTAATGCATTAATTAGGTTAGAGTGCACTAATGCATTAATTAGGTTAGAGAGTGCACTAATGCATTAATTAGGTTAGAGAGTGCACTAATGCATTAATTAGGTTAGAGAGTGCACTAATGCATTAATTAGGTTAGAGAGTGCACTAATGCATTCATTAGGTTAGAGAGTGCACTAATGCATTCATTAGGTTAGAGAGTGCACTAATGCATTAATTAGGTTAGAGAGTGCACTAATGCATTCATTAGGTTAGAGAGTGCACTAATGCATTCATTAGGTTAGAGAGTGCACTAATGCATTCATTAGGTTAGAGAGTGCACTAATGCATTAATTAGGTTAGAGAGTGCACTAATGCATTAATTAGGTTAGAGAGTGCACTAATGCATTAATTAGGTTAGAGAGTGCACTAATGCATTAATTAGGTTAGAGAGTGCACTAATGCATTAATTAGGTTAGAGAGTGCACTAATGCATTAATTAGGTTAGAGAGTGCACTAATGCATTCATTATTTTAATAGGTACACTAATGCATTTAGTCTGTTAGTACACTAATGCACGGAGCATGTTGGAGAACAAGCTAAAGCAGTTTCATATGTGTAAGCGTGTACTGTAGACTGGCCTGTACGTCTCGTATGTGTAAGCGTGTACTGTAGACTGGCCTGTACGTCTCGTATGTGTAAGCGTGTAATGTACACTGGCCTGTATGTCTCCTGGCTCCACAGTGCATATTTGGGGGTGTCTCTCCCCTGCCCCCACACCAGTCTTACCCTCCGGGGGACGATCATAGACAGCGGCTCGATCATACTCTTGGTCGTCACCAGTTTATAGAATCTGAAGACCTCACAAGAGCCGACGTCCAGACCCCTCTTTGGCATTACACCTGGATAGAGGAGCGTACCTGTCAGTACTGCACTTAATACACACTCATCCTGTTATCCTTTATCACACATATGCACTGAACCTGTTGTTTGTGCACTTACGATATAAGGATCCTGTTGTTATTACACTTATTATATCACGATAAAGTTCTTATAACACTTAGTTTACACTGAAACTGTAATTACACTTATTATACACTGATCCTGTTATTACGCATTATATACGGCACCTGTTGTTGCAACACATATTATACCCTGAACCAGTTATTAAACCTATACACTGCAGCCGTTATGAAATTCCATTAAATACTGTTGAAACATTATTGCGTTCATTCACACTTCCATGCCTCTTTGGTATAATCTGCTTCAGACACCCGTTTGAAGCACCTGTCCAACGCCGAGTGCTCTGTGCAGGAAAAAGGCAGAGGTATTAATCTGCGCTGTTAAAGTGAGGCGCTTACCTAGTCCTTTCTGAGGTAGGTGGGAGCGGTGGTCAGTCAGGTACTGCATGTAAGGCTTTTCTGGGTTTATCTCATAGTACCGGATATAACCCTCTCCCTGGAAACCGCACAGAGGACATATATATAAATATATTTATTCGCCTGACGACACCGCCCGCCGCACCTCACTGCTAACAGGTAAACACAGTTACTTTAACACCTCTACAGCCCACTGTCCCATAAGTAATAACTGATATAATAAAGTTCAATGAAACAGGCTTCTCCCTGTCTGGTTTGGTTTGGTTCGGTTCGGTTCAGTTGGCTTTGTGGGCATGACCGGAATATTCTTGCATTGTGACTGGGAGTCACTATAGTCACCAGACCTGATTTGGGTGCTGTATTCCAGCGCTATGTTTGATGAGGCAAGCTAATGTTGCCTCTGACACTCACCTTTCCAGCGAGATAGAGCATGTGGGTATCCGGGTCGTAGAAGGGAAACAGAACTCCCGAGGAACCGTCCAGGTCCTCTTCTACCAAAGGCTTTGAGAGATCCTCCTATGACATGAGAAAACAGCAGCATTACACACGTGCACACACACACGCACACACACACACACACACACACGTGCACACACACTCACACACACACACACGTGCACACACACACACACACACACACACACACACACTCACACACACACACGTGCACACACACTCACACACACACACACACTCACACACACACACACACACACACACACTCACACACACACACTCACACACACACACTCACATGCGTGCACACACACTCACACACACACACACACGTGCACACACACACACGTGCACACACTCACACACACACACACACACACTCACACACACACACGTGCACACACACTCACACACACACACACACTCACACACACACACTCACACACACACACTCACACACACACACTCACACACACACACTCACATGCGTGCACACACACTCACACACACACACACACGTGCACACACACACACGTGCACACACACTCACACGCGTGCACGTACACACGGACGCACACGCACACCCAAGCCCTAACTCTGCCCCAACAATAAGTATATTCCTGTGGAGAAAATGCAATGTTGGCACAGCAACACTAGAGGGCAGTGTTTCCTTAGACACGGTCCTTACCTGATCCCACAGGGCAATGTGCCTGTTGTTCCACATTGCATTTCCTGTTGAGAAGATCATCTTCAAATTTCCAAGAAACAACACTTTGTTTACCTTCTGCGACTGGCATTTAACCTCCTGAAAGCATAACCAGGTACAGAGAAAATAAGTGAAGGACTGAGGGATTTATACAGTGAGTTTAATTTGGTTCATGGCAACCCTAGGTTTTCAGTAAAGAGTAAAGAGTGTTTAAGTGGACATTGTTGAGCAGCGGGGGAGTTTACGGTTTACAGGGGGTGAACGGAAATGAGGCCTGACTCACTTGGTTATATAAAGGCTGTAAAAGGTGTGACATTCACTTGAATAATTAATAATGAAATTAAATCATGAATGGTGAATAATAAATATTATATATAATTATAATTAAAGAATGATAATCATATTAAATCATATATCATTATAACAATAATTATTTATTTAGTTTCTTCAGGTATAATAATAATAATGAAGATTAAAGCATTGGCTGTAAGAACTTAAGCCTATTTTACAGTCATAGAGTAGAGTGGAGATAGATATACCTTGTGACTCACCGCATTTTATCCCAGATCTACAGGGCTGTTTCAAACCCAGCTTTTGTGACTCACTGCATTTGAGTCCGGCTCTATAGGGCTGTTTCAAACCCAGTTTTTGTGAAGGTGTGAGTTTTGTATATGTAGTGTGGAGGGCCGGTGGTCATGTGAGCACATAGCTTTGCGTGTCTCCGTCAGTCTAAATGTCTCTACTGGTGTGACCTTACACTTTCCTTCAAAATGTTGAATTAAGAGTATTTTAGGACCCGTGAATCTATTTCAAAGTATTCACACAAAAATACATGATTCAAATTTCTTTTGCTTCAGGAGTTATCATAAATCAAAGACACCCGGTTGTGCAAAATCATATTAATTAATGTAGATACTTGTATAAATGTGAAAAATCATTATTTTATTCATTATTATGATTTTGTGGAACATGAAAAAATATCAGATTTGGAAAAAAAGAATCCATCTAAACCTAGTTAGAACTACTCAAACCATGACACTTAAAACTATCAGCTTTCTATGAAGCTGTCTAAAGCTTTGAATAAACACTCATCTCCCTGAGTATTGAATGTGAGTGTTGACATGGAGGGCTGTTTATTATTGGAACTTGGTAGATTGAGGAGGAATGGGTAGTTTTACAGGGAGACATGGTAATATTTTGGTGGCTAATTTGGAATGAAGAAGTGTAGCCTGCACCAGGTGTAAAAGGGCAGGTGCAGGTGTAAAAGGTTCACTCGTACACAGGCGTACCTGCAGGAGAGCCCCGCTGCGGGGGTCAATCACGCGAATCTTCCTGTCCTTGGAGGACGTGGCCAGCCGGCTGCCGTCGGTGTTGAAGGACATGGACAGGACCACGTCTGTGTGAAAGCTGATGGTCTTTACAGGATTCTTGATCACCTGCTCTGGGCAGTCCAGGTTCCACACCATCACCTGTAATACCGTCAACATCAGACACCTGCTTTGGTTATGTACATAGGTTATGTATTATTATGCATTACATACAAAGCACTGGTGCGAAAAGCTCATGGCTGCAGAAAGGTGGAAATGTACTGTATATACACATGGTTATGTAATATTCATGCGGGGATTTAGTCTTTCTGCTGGAGTGTACGTTTGTCTGTGTGCACACATGGGTTTGTATGCGCTTGCATACATGGCTGTGTGTGTGTGTGTGTATATGTGCGTGTAAGTGTGTGCGTGTGTGTATATGTGCGTGAGTGTGTGCGTGTGTATATGTGCGTGTGAGTGTGTGCTTCCGTCTGCATGTGTAGGCCTGTGCACGTGCGTGCGTGTGTGTGTGTGTGTGTACGGCAGTCCCAGCTGCTCGGTACCTTGTAGTCGTACGCCGTGCTGAACAGGACGTTGTTGGCGGTGGGGTGCCACTCGATGAGCCCCACCCTTCGGGAGTGACCCTGCAGCTCTTTTCGGGGTACGGTGAGGTTCCTCAACAGCCCGTGCTTTGGAATGTCCCAAATTTTCACCTGGGGCACATTAAAATAATTAAACATTTAAAGGAATTGGGGCCAATAAGAGTTACCTCCCATCTTCTCTTATATGTTATTGTACTATAAAAAAATACTAACAATCCTAGCCCTATTCTGCGAGTCTGTTATATTTTCATATTTTCATGCTTGGAAATACACAGAGAAACTTGAATTTGTCTGTATATCATAATCTGGTTTTATTATACAGACATCTTTCCAATCCCAATGCACAGGCTATTAAGCAGAGCCAGGGCCGTCCCGTCCTATACAGAAGAGGACCCCCCCCCCAAATACGTCAGGAGTGGCCCTGACTAGAGCAGGAAACTTGGACCCCTATGCCTGCAGTATTTGTACACTCACACCGCCCTGATAACTCCCATGTCAGAGGACCCCTGTATAGGCATTAGCGTAATGCTAATTCCTGGTGCATTTAACCCTGTATTAATATTAGCATTGTGCTAACCTTGGGTGAACGTGCCACGGTTCTCCAGCAATTAGCAAGCCTACCGTGGAGTCCTCTGAGCACGAAGCGATGCAGAAGTCATCGAAAGGGTTCCACTTGATGTCCATAACGTTCCCTCTGTGTCCAGAAACACGTGGGTGGTGCGGGTCCACTTTTCCTGTCTGGCGGGAGGAATTGGGGCTGTAACATCCTGTGTATACCCAGACTACACCCCCCCCCCCCCTTACCGCCCACGTTAATTGACCAGACCATACCCAGAGCTATAGAGTTGCCACTTTAAGAGTCGAGGTCCCAACAGTTCCTGCTCGGCCCTCCCTTGTGTACAGGCAGATGGGATTGTGACACATTATATTATCGATTGACACATTATCTGGGATTCTAGCCAAATGCGTACATACCTTTGGTCAGATACATATGAACACGCCTTTTACAATTTTCTTGAGAGCCACTGTATTTAGGTTATGATTCCTGGACCCTGGTAATAATTACCCAATAAACGTGACCCAATTGACCCACACGACTTTACGTCATGTGTACCAGTGGGCCAACGTTGCTCACCGATAGGCCGGAAGTCAACCAGGAATGTTCCAGCACTGGCCACCAGCAGTGGCAAACAAAAAAACACCCACAGGCTGGTACTAGTATCTAATGAGGATGTGAGACCCTCAACCCTTTAATTAGTGGTGGACATACTCACACGTGCCTTTGGCACTGGACATAACATCAGTGCTGCAAGACACTTACGACCCAGCTCCTTGTAGACCTGCCAGACCTAAACATTACGTCCCACCAGCAGAATAACTGCTTAGCTTGGGTATAATCACAACCCAAGGGTTGACCTTCAAGAAAAACAAACCAGACAGTGACTTCAGAAACTCACTGGCCCAGCACTGTGACCACATGCCCAGGATATATAGCAAACAAGCCTATTCATAATTTTCACAGTATCACTTGTGAGGATGAGGAACGAGTGTCAGTCAGTTGCACTCACATTTCATGCAGTTTGCTGGCTCATAATTATCATGCTACACATCTGGCTATTTACCTGGTTGTGTAAAACAGAACTATCCGTTTGATACAGGTGAACAAGGCTTACTACCACTGAGCCGCTCTGGACTGCATCAGTGTTCCGTCTCTCTGTCAATGCAATCCTGTGTTCTTTGTGTGTCAATGGATTTCTGCCTGTATTCATTGTCAATGCAAGCGTTTGTCCATTGTCTTGGACACTAGAATCATCCCTTGTTGAATGTTCAGACTGAGCACAATGTCATAAATATATCATATTTACACATATATAGATATTATTTTATTTTATTTTGTTCAATAAACTGTAAACCTAAAATATTTATGATTCACCAAAAAAGGCTAGGCGTACTTAAAAACTACTCCTCCAATTAAAGTTCCAATTATGCACAATATCTTCGTCTAATTCTAAATCTGATTGGTTCTTACTAATTTATTCATAATACGCCTTTAAGGCCCGTCCACACCAAGAACGATAACTATAACGATAAGGATGTGAGCATCCACACTGATGAACGATATTGTTCTGTAAACAGCGGCACCAAGCAAGCACCGCGCGCTCCAGCTGTGTCGGCAGCTTGGCAATGAACGATGGCGCCCTGTAAATTCTGATGGATTTTGATTGGCCGTCAGTGTTTCTATCGTTCATCAAATCGCTCTGAAAGTGATCCCAACGATACCGTTCGTCACTGTCGTGTCGTTATGGTTCTGGTGTGGACTCCGCCATCCACTTGAGTTAGAACGATTTTTAAAACGATATATTTATAGTTATCGTTCTTGGTGTGGACGGGCCTTAACAGTATTAATACCATGATTGTGCATATATGTTTTTCTTATGAAATAAGCTTTTATTCATATACAGAAAGGGGAAGAGCTGTGGGGTGGGGGGGTCGATCTTGTCATAAGGATGTGGGTGCTGGTACACAAACCCTCAGGATACTGAAACAGCTTAAATGACCTCGTAACACTTTAAATGCATGTCTTGCTAATACCACAGCTACTCACAGGTCACACTTAGAAGTGCTACTCAGTCGGTTAGATGTCGAGTAAATGTGACTGACTCCTCTTCACAAGTCGGGACAAGAATGTTAGAGACACCACAGCATACCAGAGAACTTGCACCTAGAACTAGATCTGCAAGAGCAAGCCTGCCCCAGGGGTGTGCGTTCTCAATTCTATTGAGCAACGGCTCGGAGAAATTAGCACACAGCTGGAACAGGATTCAGTGGACTCGACTGTTCACGAATGTGCGCGAGACAGTAAAAAACGAAGTGAAATTCTGTTCGCCGAGTGTCCATTCCTACTGACTGCGCCAACATTGACCCCGAGAAATCTAACGCCGAATATCAGCGTGATACTATCTAGACCAGCTGTCTGGTGATAAATGTGCCAGAAATCGATTCCGCAGTCGACTGTTCAAGTCAAACACTACAGGTGCTTAAGCAAACTTGTGAGAACTGAGGCCAGTCATTTGGCATCACAGGAATTTCGGGATGTTGGCAAGGCGTGTCTGGAGTTACACTGTGGATGACATCATTTCAGAGGGACCTGCGTTGAGAGGCTCAGGTGAGCGTTGTTGAAGCCGGAGGGCAAAGTACCACCTCGGCTGGGTGTCCTGAGCCACTGCAGGTAATCGGGAGCAGGGTCATAAATTCATTAGATCAGAGGAGGGTTCTGGGCGTGTGTGTGGAAGAGAACAATGGCTTAGTCATTTCAGCCCCTCAACGCTTCATTCCCCCAGGAGAGAGGTTGAGACAGGCAGGAGGTTTAAAATGGTCCTTCCATTCCTGAAGACGTACGTAATTCCAGAGCAAGGCCAACACCAGACACACGAAGCCACGAAGAGAGAGAGAGAGAGAGAAAAAAAGAGGCATTCTTTTGATGAATCCTCCTCAGTCAGAGAAAAATGAAGGGCACATAAATTGTGCTGACACGCAAGTGAAGATATCTTCCTCAAACCCGGCCCCACGCCCCAAACGTATCGCCGAACGGCTCAGACCGAGATACCGCTAATCACAGCACAAAACATAATAATGACCAGAAAAAAGTTACTGTAACTCAGCGTTATTTATAGCATTATTTCCATTTTACAGAGTGAAATATGTTTGTAAGAATGTCTAATGGGGGGGAAAAGGATGGGGTACGACTGCAAATCTCCCAAATCTTGACAGCAAAAGGCAGATCTACTGTGTATGCCTGTTGCTGTTTTTAAGACCTGCCATTACTCAGCTATAGATAAATACATTATCCCTTCTCCTTAGATAAATACACCCATAATGTACGAGAGTTTATTTTCAGTGACATGGTCACATCTGGCTAATGACACTGAATGGTAACAGCTCCATTGATATTCAATCAAATAAGCAGCACAAGACATTTTGTATAGCTATAGTACTACATCCTGATAACAGCACTGAATAGAGTATAACAGCACTGCTAGAGGAAGGTCTTACATGGTGAATAGAGTATAACAGCACTGCTAGAGGAAGGTCTTACATGGTGAATAGAGTATAACAGCACTGCTAGAGGAAGGTCTTACATGGTGAATAGAGTATAACAGCACTGCTAGAGGAAGGTCTTACATGGTGAATAGAGTATAACAGCACTGCTAGAGGAAGGTCTTACATGGTGAATAGAGTATAACAGCACTGCTAGAGGAAGGTCTTACATGGTGAATAGAGTATAACAGCACTGCTAGAGGAAGGTCTTACATGGTGAATAGAGTATAACAGCACTGCTAGAGGAAGGTCTTACATGGTGAATAGAGTATAACAGCACTGCTAGAGGAAGGTCTTACATGGTGAATAGAGTATAACAGCACTGCTAGAGGAAGGTCTTACATGGTGAATAGAGTATAACAGCACTGCTAGAGGAAGGTCTTAAATGGTGAATAGTGTATAACAGCACTGCTAGAGGAAGGTCTTACATGGTGAATAGAGTGTAACAGCACTGCTAGAGGAAGGTCTTACATGGTGAATAGAGTGTAACAGCACTGCTAGAGGAAGGTCTTACATGGTGAATAGAGTATAACAGCACTGCTAGAGGAAGGTCTTAAATGGTGAATAGTGTATAACAGCACTGCTAGAGGAAGGTCTTACATGGTGAATAGAGAGGATGAGGAAAGCTCCGCCTCCAGCGCACTCGGTGATGACGGCGATGAATCTGGGGTTGACGGCGCAGAACTGGTTGTCCTGGACGCTCCTGGTGATGGGGACCCCATCATAGCTGTGCTCTTTGGTGGCAGGTTTACCGAAAACGTGCCGAAACTTGGAGGTGCGATACTGAGGACGCCATGACATCTGGAACACAAGGTTGGAAGCAGACTGGTGAGTTACATACCGCTTACATATACCCCTTACACACCGCTATACACCTAACACAGCCCTATACCCTTTACACACCGCTATACACCCAACAGAGCCCTATACCCCTTACACACCGCTATACACCTAACACAGCCCTATACCCTTTACACACCGCTATACACCCAACAGAGCCCTATACCACTTACACTCCGCTATACACCCAACAGAGCCCTATACCCCTTACACACCGCTATACACCCAACAGAGTCCTATACCCTTTACACACCGCTATATACCCAACAGAGCCCTATACCCCTTACACACCGCTATACACCCAACAGAGCCCTATACCCCTTACACACCACTATACACCCAACAGAGCCCTATACCCCTTACACACCGCTATACACCCAACAGAGCCCTATACCCCTTACACACCGCTATACACCTAACACAGCCCTATACCCTTTACATACCGCTATACACCCAACAGAGCCCTATACCCCTTACACACCGCTATACACCCAACAGAGCCCTATACCCCTTACACACCGCTATACACCCAACAGAGCCCTATACCCCTTACACACCGCTATACACCTAACACAGCCCTATACCCTTTACACACCGCTATACACCTAACAGAGCCCTATACCCCTTACACACCGCTATACACCTAACAGAGCCCTATACCCCTTACACACCGCTATACACCTAACAGAGCCCTATACCCCTTACACACCGCTATACACCCAACAGAGCCCTATACCCCTTACACACCGCTATACACCTAACACAGCCCTATACCCTTTACACACCGCTATACACCCAACAGAGCCCTATACCCCTTACACACCGCTATACACCCAACAGAGCCCTATACCCCTTACACACCGCTATACACCCAACAGAGCCCTATACCCCTTACACACCGCTATACACCCAACAGAGCCCTATACCCCTTACACACCGCTATACACCTAACACAGTCCTATACCCTTTACACACCGCTATACACCTAACAGAGCCCTATACCCCTTACACACCGCTATACACCTAACAGAGCCCTATACCCCTTACACACCGCTATACACCCAACAGAGTCCTATACCCCTTACACACTGCTGTACACCTAACACAGCCCTATACCCCTTACACACCGCTATACACCCAACAGACCCCTATACCCCTTACACACCGCTATACACCCAACACAGCCCTATACCCTTTACACACCGCTATACACCTAACAGAGCCCTATACCCCTTACACACCGCTATACACCTAACAGAGCCCTATACCCCTTACACACCCAACAGAGTCCTATACCCCTTACACACTGCTGTACACCTAACGTCAAAAACTTCAAATTCTCCAGAAAACAGAGCTCTGTTTACATTTAGGGAATTCACAGTGAAAGAGGTCCTATCAGAATTGAAACACATAGATGTGAAGAAATCTACTGGGGAAGATCATTTGGTCCCAAAACTTTTGCGTCTTGCAGCTCCAATCATTGCACATTTGATAACTCATATTTTTAATTTGTCATTATTGACTGGAACCATTCCCAATGTATGGAAAGCTGGTCTTGTTCTTCCATTATTCAAAGGTGGTGATGCCAGTTCAGTAAATAGCTATCGGCCGATCACTAAATTGTCTTGCCTGGCTAAAATTTTAGAATCACTTGTAAAGAGGCAACTGTGCAGCTTTTTAACTGTGAATAACATTTTAAATCCACAACAATCTGGTTTCAGGCCTGGCCACAGCACCATCACAGCAACCTCATTGGTTATAAATGACATAGTAACAGCATTGGATAATAAACAAAAATGCGCAGCCCTATTCATTGATCTAGCAAAGGCTTTTGATACGGTGGACCATAACATTTTATTGAAAAAGTTGTCCTCCATCGGGCTTGATAGTGTGGCCTGTACCTGGTTCCAGGCCTACCTTTCTAATAGAACTCAAGCTATTATGGTTGGGGATATGAAGTCACAATTCTTAGAAGTCAAGAAAGGAGTGCCCCAAGGTTCAATACTTGGACCTATTTTGTTTACAATCTATATAAATGATATTGCTAGTAATATAGAAAACTGTAATACTCATTTTTATGCAGATGATACTGTACTTTACGCCTCAGCATCAACGAGCACCCAAGCTCTTGCATATTTACAATCTGCTTTTAATGTTATACAGCAAGCTCTAGCTGGTCTTACACTAGTTTTAAATATAGAGAAAACAAAGTATATGATCTTATCTACACAGAATAGACATACAATTGTCCCAAATACTTCTATATCCTCTTTGACTGGTGCTCAAATTGAGCAAGTTCAATATTATAAATATTTAGGTATCTGGCTGGATCACGATTTGTCTTTTATAACCCATGTGACCAACTTGTCCAAAAAAATTAAACCTAAAATCGGGTTCCTGTACAGAAATAGATCCTGTTTTTCACTGAATAACAGAAGGAGGATTGTGCAGGCAACAATCCTACCAATGCTTGATTGTGGGGATATTCTGTATGGACACGCCTCAAACAGTACTCTAAGGCCTTTAGATGTAATTTATCATAGCGTGTTGCGCTTTATCACGGGAGATGGTTTCCGAACACATCATTGTACATTATATGATTCAGTAGGGTGGTATTCTCTTAATTATAGAAGGAAACAGCATAGCATTTTTTTTATTTATAAAGCATTAATTGCTAAACTTCCTCTTTACCTGACTAGGCTTTTGTCCATTAAAAACGTAAGTCACTATACCAGATCTCAAGATTGGATCACATTAGAGGCACCTAAAACCAGAACAAACCTGGGTAATACTGCCTTTAGCACATGTGCGCCCTATATATGGAATAAATATCAGGATACACTAAAGCTGGATTGCTTTGTCTCCATTGAATCCTTCAAGAATGCTCTGTTGAACATGATAATGAAAGAGGCCAAATGTACTTGCTTTGAGTGATGACTTGATCACTTTGCTCCCTGTCTTGTGTTGTTTCTTATGTAAAACATAATATTTTATTTATCTGTATATTTACTATATTTGTGAATGTATCTGTACATGAGTTGTAACTTTGTATTTGTAAATTTTGTAACTGTCTGCCAACAAGGCTCCCCTGAAAAAGAGACCTTGGTCTCAGTGGGACTTCCTTGTATAAATAAAGGTTTCAATCAATCAAAAACACAGCCCTATACCCCTTACACACCGCTATACACCCAACAGAGCCCTATACCCCTTACACACCGCTATACACCTAACACAGCCCTATACCCTTTACACACCGCTATACACCTAACACAGCCCTATACCCCTTACACACCGCTATACACCCAACAGAGCCCTATACCCCTTACACACCGCTATACACCTAACACAGCCCTATACCCTTTACACACCGCTATACACCTAACAGAGCCCTATACCCCTTACACACCGCTATACACCTAACATAGCCCTATACCCCTTACACACCGCTATACACCCAACAGAGTCCTATACCCTTTACACACCGCTATACACCCAACAGAGTCCTATACCCCTTACACACCGCTATACACCCAACAGAGCCCTATACCCCTTACACACCGCTATACACCCAACAGAGCCCTATACCCCTTACACACCGCTATACACCCAACAGAGCCCTATACCCCTTACACACCGCTATACACCCAACAGAGCCCTATACCCCTTACACACCGCTATACACCCAACAGAGCCCTATACCCCTTACACACCGCTATACACCTAACACAGCCCTATACCCTTTACACACCGCTATACACCCAACAGAGCCCTATACCCCTTACACACCGCTATACACCTAACAGAGCCCTATACCCTTTACACACCGCTATACACCCAACAGAGCCCTATACCCTTTACACACCGCTATACACCCAACAGAGCCGTATACCCCTTACACACCGCTATACACCTAACACAGCCCTATACCCCTTACACACCGCTATACACCTAACAGAGCCCTATACCCCTAACACATCGCTATACACCCAACAGAGCCCTATACCCCTAACACATCGCTATACAGCTAACACATCCATATACACCTAACACAACCCTATACCTGCTACATACTTTATATAACCCCACACCTCTTACACAATAAAATACTTCTTATATACCTTATACGGTTGCACAACCCTATCCCTCAAACAACACAACACCCCTATACCCCAGTCTCCTAGGTAAGGGGGGTGTCACTGAACCCCGGTTTTGAACCCCCTGCTGTAAAGGACCCATTTTATTCCTGTTCTGAGGTATATATTACGGGATATATTAGGATATATATTAGGGAATGTGGAGGTTCAGACAGTACAGTGTCTGTGGCCTCCGTGTGTCGGGACACGGGGTTTCTGTAGGTCGAGAGCGTGTGCTAGTCATGTTACACGCTAGCCTTTCACAGGTCTGTAAGCGAGGCTCAGCTCCGGGGGGACGTGCCGTGCTTTACGAGCTCTGACTGGGAGCGCGATCCGAGGGATAGCGGAACGCCCGGCTCCTGTCTGACACGACGCGGAGCGCTGGCGGGAAGTGTCACACGAGGCCTCCCCGGAATCGGACAGGATTCCCGAAACACAAGAGCCCTCCCCGTCAGTCTGTGAGAACGGCCACGTGGTCAGGGGAGAGTCTGGAGAGGATCTGAGGAATGTGGGCATGTCTCTAACAGCCCTGACCTTTGACCTGCAGGACGATACAATCAGACTGAAGCACTGATGTAGCTGCTTTTCACCCCATTACTATATTCCAACTATATAACTTTATGTTCCTGAATATTTAATATTATAAATCTATATTATTCCAAAACTCAGCAGTACAACCATACAGTATATTATTGTACAACTCTACGTTATAACTTAATATTATTCTACATTAGGCTAGTACTCTGTATTATTGTCTATAATACAGGCTGAAATAATTATCAGTAATATTAATTGATTAATTAACTAATAATTCAGTTGGATAAAATATACATATATTACTGCACAAAACAGCTACCCTGCTATTTAATAGCACTGCAAACACACTACATACAACAGCCGCCCTTCCATTTGAGAGGACTGGAGGGCTATAACCTTCTGAGATTCACTTCCCTGTGGAATTCTTATTGTACTTGCCAAAGGCTCCTGTTCTTGACAACACATTACACATTTCATTGCTAGCTCTCTCCTGGTGTTAAAGGTGGAATGCAACACACACGTGAACACACACACACACATACACGTGAACACACACACACACACACATATGTAAACGTACAGATTGCCTGCAGTATCTTTGTAAAATCCAGTTTTTTTTTTTTTCCATGGGAATGAAGGAAGAATTTTTCAAAAAACATTTGCATTGCGTATTTAAAAAAAAAAAAGTAATACAAAGCTAATACTATAGAACGTGTTGTGTGAAACCCACTATTACACAAGTCCATGTGTCCACTTGTGATGTTACCAGTTATCCCAACTGGTATAGGGCTGTTTGGGAAGCAATAATGTAAATAATAATAATAATAATAATGTAAATACTTGAGCCAGAAAAAAGCTTCCCACCATTCCACCCTCTCACTCCCTCTACCATTCTCTCTCTCTCTCCTCTCTCTCGTTCTCTCCCGAGTCACTGTCTGTCTATTAGTCTCTCTCCCTCCATTCCTCATACCTCTCTCCTCTGTCTCTCTCTCTCTACCCTACTCTACCTCCCCCTCTCCCTCTCCCTCTCTCTCACTCTCCTCTCTCTGTACTAGTATCCCCTGTGGAAGCAGTAGAGGGACAGTGCAGGGGGGCAGGAGGGCTTTAGTCCTGGGGCTTGGGGTCCGGGGGCAGGAGGGCTTTAGTCCTGGGGCTTGGGGTCCGGGGGCAGGAGGGCTTTAGTCCTGGGGCTTGGGGTCCGGGGTCAGGGCACCTGGGTTGCTGGAGGGTTGCCAGGTGTGCGTGTCCCAGTCATCAGCAGTAAATCCCCCTCCAGCAAGGCAGGGGCTGGCATGTCTCACTGCCCACGCCTACAAGAATCTGACACACCCACATTCCCACTGACTGACAATCTCACCCGCTCACTGTCAGCATATGTGCGTGTGTGTGTGTGCGTGCACGTGTATGTGTGCATGTGTGTGCGCACGTTTGTATGCATGTGTGTGTGTCTGTGTGTGTGTGCGTGTGTGTCTGTGCGTGCGTATGCATGTGTGTGTGTCTGTGTGCATGTCTGCGTGTGTGTGCATGTGTGTCTGTGCGCGTGTGTGTCTGCATGTGTGTGTGTGCATAACCTATTATGTTGAGATATCTTATCAATACAGGTATCTGTTTGGAAATACCTGGTTTGTACAGAGAGTCTATGACTTGTCTCTGCCTGATAAAAAGCTGTTTTGCGAGATTGGATAACAGCCAAATCACTCACACTACATCTCCTGAAGCAACATTATGACTGTCCCTAAACTTACGTTATACAACTATTCACAAATAACTTCAGTTGTGCAAGATAACACGTCCATTAGAACGTAACCAAATACATGAAAAATAGAACAGTTTTGGCCCAAAACTCAGTTGTGTTCTAAAATGTTTAACAAGCCGGTAAAATGCTGATGTACGTCGGACATCAAGTCCATCATAAGAGAACCTTCCTCCGTGATACTCATTTGGCAACCAGCGAGTGTGCTTTTCATGATGCACAGTCAGTTAGTCACAAATCACTAAATACCTCCAACAGACAAAACCTGCTGATTTTAAGTTGATTTAGAGTTGAAAAAGCTTGGGTTTCACACCCTCTTCAGTCGACCGGTCAGGTTCACGTCTTTGAGTTTACACTGTAAAAAACGAAAGAAGGAAGAACCGTATTTTGAGTGAAGACTTTGACCATGTTCCACCGATCCATGTTCTTGTAGACATGTAGATGTGCTGCTATTTCCCTCTCTGCGGCTCACCAGCTGAGCTGTGACTCTGACACAGGCTGTGGATCGACCAGAGTCCCCGGTTCACAATGAGATGGGGGTTGTCCAGCGGAGGTGGGAGTTGTTCTGTCGGCTGATGTCAACAGCCGAACTGGCCAAACCCTATTGCTCTATAACTCCATCCTTCAGTACCGGCACTGGGGGGGGGGTCTCCTTTCAGCAGGATCTGTCACTCAAGAGCCCCAGATGATGATGTCATTTGAAGGCACAGGTGCAGCCCTCTCATTGACTTATCAGCTGTGGCCGTGAGCCACAGAGCAAAAATAACCATGTTTTGTCTATGGAAGACAAGGTGGGGGGGTGATACTTAAATCTCTCTCTCAACTCTTAAATGACAAGCACACTTTTCGGGAAGGCCAGGAACGGTTCGCAACGCTCAATGTTTTGTGTTGGAGCCCAGCTTGTTAGGGGAGGCTTCCTCTGCTGGCCAGTGACTACCAGTCAAAAAGCAAATACCCCTGGGGTAAAGCACAGCTCTGGCTGGGGGGTAGTTTAGGCTGAAAGCCGAGAGCTTTTTCCAGATCTAGATTGTAAGGGGTCTGCACTTCGACCCACCCTGTAATCACCACACATCACTGGCCTAATAGCAGACTGTGGAAGTGACCCAGCAGTAGTCTTTTTGGCAGGTTCAGAAAAAAAAAAAAGCCACCATTACCCCGGTGGGCTTTAGTGCTTGTGATTAGGAGGTAGCGCGCCGTTTCAACTGCGAAAAACATCTGGTTTGGTCTGTGGCAGGAATTCCGGTTTTTCTACCGTCTTTTATTTAAGGCTGTGGGTCTGTGAGTGTCACACCGAGTGTGGGTCTGTGAGTGTGCGCGTGTCTCAGTGTGTGCACCTGTGTTTGCTGTCGGACTACGCACTGTGTGCCCTGGTCGTCTACGCACTACAGCGTAACTTTCCCCTATTGTATCACCTGACAGCTTTCAAAAGGTAATGATAACGAAAAGCCATACATAACTCAAATCTAGGACCACTAAAGAGAAGCTATAATTTATTAAGGCTTACTTTACTGGCGGAAATCACTACTCAGAGCAGACGCCGTTCATCACATTCAGATCTAGGTCTTTTGTGAGCTAGCTTCAGCATATGCCATAACATGCCATTCTGTTTCAAATATCAAGATTCTTTCTGAATGCTATAATACTTCATGGAGTAGAACTAGTGGCTGATGGGAGACAAAGGATTTAAACATATAAAGTCAATGGGCCCCCTCTCAGTTTTAATGCATATAAAACTACATTTCCTATAATAACAGTAACATTAAGCAATGTCTTCCAACGCTCTACGAATTTGTTTTGTCTTCTTCGGTTTGTATCACAATCTCCCTTTACACATTTTCCTCCTAAATACCAAGAAATGCTTTTTGTGACTTTATAGAAAAAAATGTGAGAATCCAAAACCAAATCTGAAATCTGAAACCAAATTTGATCCAAATAAACCCTGGTCCTGGACAGAATGTTCAGAAAGACGTTCATCGTTGTGAATTAACCACAAACAAAACCATAAAGCAAAAGCAAAAGCAAAAAAAAAAAAAACATTTCAGAGGGCGTGCACAGTCTTTGGAGACGTTCCTATCCGTGCCTTCTCTTCCCCCAGGTGAACCCCTTTGGAAATAGGTGCCTGTGCGCTGAGCAATCACGCTGGAACATGTACTCAAAATAATTAAGTGTGTGTGTGTGTGTGTGTGTGCGCGCATGTGACCTGTCCCAATATACCAGATGTTTGGACAGGTCAGGTGGTACACCACAGTACAGTGCGATACAAAACTGCATGCGCTACAGGGGGAAAAACAGCCATGCGACGCAGCGATGGACCGCACTCTCATTTAACCCTTTGAAGAGTAGGTTTTTGTGGAATGTTTTTTTTTTCTTTCACTTTTCAAACTTCTACGTCGGTGTTCTACAACGTTGCTTTCAATTACCAGTACCAGCGATTGTTACATCAGCATCAGAATGTTCAGTTAAGAACATTCTAATCACGCATTTGTGACCTCACACCTTAAAGGGTTAATGGGAATGAGGCCGGACTCGCAGGTCCTCAGACACAGCTTGCGCCACCTTTGGCTCATGGGAGTTACTACAGCGCCTACCGCTTGCGTCTCGTGCGCTGGTGGCTTGGAGGTGCTCTCTCTCTCGCGCCCCCTTACCGGGACATTTATTTTGAAGGCGTACACTCGGCTTCCTTTTTGAACCCGACGGCCAGCATTAGTCCGCAAACCCCTTCCCTTTCTCCAGTCGGTTTCCTCTACGGAGCGTGTTATGTTAGGGTTTTAGGGAGGGCAAGCTCTACAGTTGCTCTGTCGCCCAACTCCGCATTAAATCATAAGGTGCCTTGCCCAAGTGACGAAGAGCTGGCTTTCAGAAGCTTTTCTTTCTGAAATCTGTGGAGGAGGTGTGCCAGGTCTGGGCTCTGAGGAGCTCTATTTTTAGCACTATAGGGATATTAGAAATCAGAACATCGCTTTGTTTGCTTTGGAGATAAGGTGTTGAGCCTTGCCTTGTCCATGCGGGGGCGAACCCGCTAGACTTATGACAAGATCTGGACGCAAGATCTATGGCTTACGGCAGTTCCAGGGAGTCCCCTGCCTACTGCCGCGGGGGGGCTTGCCACCCCTTGGGTTCACCAAATTTTGGGGATGCCCCTTAGCAGAACTGCCTCGTAACTGGCTTCTCCCCTGACTTTTTTAAATTTATTTAAGGAGAGCAGACCGTTTTTACACTGTATACAGGCATCCAACTTTTATTAGACGCTGACGCCTGCATGTGCACACCACTTTCAGGCACAATTACGCATGTGCACACCACTTTCAGGCACCATTACGCATGTGCACACCACTTTCAGGCACCATTACGCATGTGCACACCACTTTCAGGCACCATTACGCATGTGCACACCACTTTCAGGCACCATTACGCATGTGCACACCACTTTCAGGCACCATTACGCATGTGCACACCACTTTCAGGCACCATTACGCATGTGCACACCACTTTCAGGCACCATTACGCATGTGCACACCACTTTCAGGCACCATTACGCATGTGCACACCACTTTCAGGCACCATTACGCATGTGCACACCACTTTCAGGCACCATTACGCATGTGCACACCACTTTCAGGCACCATTACGCATGTGCACACCACTTTCAGGCACCATTACGCATGTGCACACCACTTTCAGGCACCATTACGCATGTGCACACCACTTTCAGGCACCATTACGCATGTGCACACCACTTTCAGGCACCATTACTTTACTTTGGTTTGTGCAAAGTGTCAGTGCTCCACAGACTTGGCAGGTTACTAACCTGTGGTCTTTGCTCTTTGTCAGGGCCGCTGTTGCTGTTGTCCTGTATTTGGGGGGGTGTTGTTCCTGCCCCAGTGCAGTGAAGAATGGTGGAGGGTACCTCTTCAGTTTATTTTCAGCGGGTAAGGACAAGGTGCATCTTACTGCTATGTGTATCCCGGGACAGACCCCCACATTCCCCTCCTGACCGACTCGCTGCATCGTTAGCCCACCGTTGGCCCATACTTGGCGGGTAACCTCGGTTTTAAGACTGAAGCAGGGTTGGGAAATTAACTGACACCCCGTCCTGACTGCCACCGTAGCCAGTCACCCATCACCTGGCCTGGGCAGTGGTGCATGCTGGGCTGCTTTGCAAGGCCCAGGTGCTTTAGTCACTTAAAAAAAACAGATTTTGGGGGGCAAAGAACCTCGACACGTTTTTATCATTTGTAATCCCAAAATGACCCCAGAGTGGTGCACAGATTGACACAGCGCCTGATGGGATTAAAGCAACAAGTGCATTTTGCAACAATTTTCTTAATTGCCTTTTCACCACAGCGCAGATTGCGTTCCTAAATGCGTAACTGAGCTCGAGTATTCCTGCTGAATACCACGTGCATAACACTGCTGGTAATATCGCCGATGTTGAAAATGTTGTCTCGAATCCTACAGGAATGAAAGAGCCCTGTTCTGGGAGCGCAAATAGGGCGTGTCTGCCTTTTAATGGCGTAAACACACGCAGCAACAGGAGCGGGTGGCTAGATTCTACCTCCAATGAGCTGAAGGCGTGGCACAGCACTAGCCAATCTAGACACTTTCTGCAAACCCTTTAACAGCGTGGTTGTGCCATCCTTAGGTGCAATTTCAAAAAAAGGTGACAGAATTGTGCAGTGCCCCCCAAAAATAGTTAATCTAGGATTAATGATAATGGACGTTAACAAAAGCACAAATCATTCTACATTGCTAATCTAGAATTAGTGCTAATACAAGTTAATTTAGATTCGTTTAAAAAAAGAGACAAAGTATAGTGCAACCTAACTATCTTTTATTTAATCAAGCTAATCCCCGATAGATTGACCAACCTGCGGGTCGTGATATTTGATACTTTTAAACTCTCAATCAATCGCCCAATAGGAGTGTAGCAAGTCTACTCATTTGAATATTCTGTCATCATTCAACACACCCTAATGTCAAAGCGAAGTTCGATACCGTTTTTTCTTCATAGGCTGACCAATCAGGCAAGGCTTCATTCATGGACCTTGACACCTATGTTGTAAAACCTTCTGCATTTCTGTGACTCTTTCCTTCTTGTGCAATAAACTGAAAATAAATATTCAAGTATTAGGCTACTCAATAGTATTGTTTCAAAACAATAACTTAACAGAGCACGACTATTATGTATACTATACAAGCAATGCGAACGCAATAAAAGCATCAAATTGATATAACCCCGTTGCGAATTAGGATACCAGTGGAAAGAAAACAACAGCAATAATGACAGTGAATCACTGTAGGCTACTGCCGGAAGTCCCGGTGTAAAATTTACTTATTGGCGCCACGGAGATTACGAGAACCTGACTTGTGTTAGAAACGTTAATGATCGCAGAGCACTGACATTTTTTGAGCAATGGTTTAGCAATCAGAAATCGCTGACAGTGGGAGGGGTTTGCGGCTTTGCAGACATAAAGAGAGAGAGAGAGAAGCATGGATTACGTGGTGTAAAAGCTTGCAGTTATCTACCCTGAAGCGATACACGGAGAAACAGGGAATATGACACCGATGGTCCCGTGCGCCGGACTGGCTCGCGCGTTCCTTCACCTGCACAGTGACCAATAACCCGCTTCCCACGAGAGTGGTGGAACTCATCTATGCCACGAGCCAAACTATAAACTAAACATGAGTGACACTTACATCACACTCGTTTTCCCAATGGATATTTGTGTTTGTCGTTGAGACAGAGTGTTTTCCAACCCAAAATAAATCAGGATCTCTAGGCTACATCACCTAAACCATAGATCATCTCAAACGCTTCTTTGTGTTTTGCGTAAAATACGAGTCGCCTAGATGTTTGGGTTTCTGGGAATCCCGACTGAAAACGGCGAAGTTTTGGTCAAAAGTTTAGTCTATTCCTAAAACTGTGGTCAGAAAATGTAGCCTATTCCTAAAACTGTAACTAATTTTTATTTTCCAACATTAACACCCACCTGCTGTAGGCCTATTTTGCGCCACAGGACATTACTATCTTATTTTCTTGAGTAACAACAGTCCAGTGCTTTTAGCATTTATCCATCACTTTTTAGACTCTTTTCTTTTTAAACATGTATTTGCTTTTAACGACTAACCGAAACAGTGGCCTACCTACCTGCTTTAGTATGTGTTATTTTTATTTTTTTAAGGAAAGACTTGGTATTTGTCTTGCCAATATGCCGTTTCGTACGGATCTTTGAACCTTGCTGAGAGAAACGATTCCTGTGCCTAGATATGCTCTTGAAATGCACGTGCATGGCGTCCGATAGCCGTCAGTGTCTGTTCCGTTACCATGTCGAGTTGCACTTATTTTAGGTCAACGGAGTTAACTGGACAACAACACCCAGCTGTTGCACAAAAATATATAAACACAACAAGGGACACAGCAATACGTATCGCCAATCGCGACTGTTTCAGAGAGAGCACGCGCCCTATACCTGTCTCAGTCTCCAGGAGCAAACGAGATCGACGAGTCTGAAGCGATACCCAATAATAAACAACATCATAAAATGAATTGTAACAGTTCTGACCGCGGGCTTGCACACCAAGCGAGGACCGTCCATTCCGATCCAAGTCCAATGGATTTAAGCACAGCTCGCTGCTACTTACCTTCGTGATGGTCATGCAAGCCGTGTGCAGGTGGTAAGCTTTCTTGCGAGTCGCAAACTGCAGTGGTAGACTAGCCCACACAATCGCTCAGTGTAGCCTATAGTAGGAACACGGGGAGGCTCAGTCTTTCGGATTGTCTGAATGTCCAGGTTTGAGCAGTTATTTGTGTAGGTCACCCACATTAGCTGTGTGATGTTCATGCACAGGTAATGACGGGCGGTTTCAGTGAGGCAGTTTCAATTGAGAGAGGAGAGCACTGAGTATGTAGGCTACTCTACGATAGCGCACAGACTTGGCTCGCCGCAGTGACTCGGGCGGAGCAGAAACCGCTCTGTGCCAATCAGAGGAGCCATAATGAAACGGGGAGGAGGAGCATTGGTTGCCGAATCGTATCCAAGGCTGCTCATGGTGTCTCCGGGAGTCTCCAGTCATACAGACCGCAGGTTACATGTGTATAATGGACTGATCATTTTTGACTTTGAGACTTGATGATCACGTCTATCAACGCATTCATCAGGCGTGGAGCAATCATTAAGGTGATGTGTCTGTGGATTATGGTAACCTAGGCTACCTATGAAATTATATCACGGTAATCGCGATTCAATAGTATAGGCGAAACTATTTTACATTGTTGATGATTATCTGCAATAAAGAAATTAAAGACTGTAATATTCGGATCTCAGCATGCTTTAATTATGCTATATAGAGAGGCTCAGTGTCACGAAAATTATCTGGAAATTATGCAAAATATTTTTAAAGCAAGTTCTGACACGTGCAGATAATTATGTTAGTGAACCGCATCGTGTTTTATTGAAATCCAACGCCAATATAGCCTACAGCTATGAACACGTGATTAAAGGTGAGGCGATGGGCAAGGATGTTCATAACGCACAGTGGCTATATAAGCCTGAGACGCAGAGATAAACAAAGTATTACTGAAGGTAATTCCAGTAAATGGGTCAAACCCAGATGCCAGGCTGCAGTGGTTACTGAATGCATACGGTGGTTGTTGAATGATCGTTTAAAATATGACAATTTGCCTATTGTATAAAGCTGGCATCGCAAGAAGCATATACAAACATTTGTTATACGTCTAGGGAAAGCCACAAGGTAGATAAAACACTAACATTGCGTAGGCCTATATAATTACTGAGACAATTAAATAATCGTGATGAAAACGTCCACTTCAGCGTATAGGCAAAACTCAGTGATCTCTAACACCTTTTGGTTCTCTTTCATCATCTTGTTTCGAGATCCACCTATGGGAATGACATCCGGTCATGACCACCGCAGAAGCATCCAATTGCACCACGTCTGGCCCTGACAGACAGTAGCGTGTCCAATGCGAAGGAGGCTCCCGCCCTCCTTGTACAAGCATATAGGACACTACAACGCTACTTCTCTTCAGTTGACATTCGCTTCTCGCGAAATTCCGAGTACCCCGCTCACAGCTTCGATCGTGTAGCGCACACGAACCTTGGCACTTAACTGTCCGCAGGAGGATATATCTCTGGATCAGCCTCCGCCGGGCGTGAAAGGTTCGGGAACGTGAGTCAGTGCTGAGTAGCTCCACTCGGTGTTAGCCTGCTACCCCGCTCGCTAGCCCTTCTATCGTGTCAGGCCCCCCGCCCCAGATACAATTTTTTTCCTGCACCTGCTAACGCGGAACAGGACTGTGCTGTCTCACAACTAGCCACCCACGCTAGCTTGTCTCTTTGCTCTCTAGCCAGCCACCCACGCTGCCTGTTCTCTGCTTAGCTGCCGCTTAGCTCCCCGCTAATGGCCCTGTCTAAGCCCATTCCTCTCGGCCCGCCCGAGGAGCTTCGCTCGCGTGCCTGCCCGGCCGCCTGCGGTGCCCTCATCGCTGCCAGGGACACTCACACTCTCTGTGTCATGTGCTTGGGTTTAAAACATGCCCAGGAGGCCACTGACTCCCCAGAGAGCTGCAGCCACTGCCTCGCTCTGCCCAAAAAGTTCAGGCGACGGAGGCAGAGAGTTGCTGCTACCCACGGCAACGACCTCGGTCCCGAGGACTCTGACAAAGAGGATGATAGCACTGCGGCCTCTCGGCCGCCTCAAGACCTTCCTTCCCTGAGTTGGGCTGACCGCTCCGACCCAGACATGTTGGTGTTCCCTCTCTCGCTCTCCGGTACCCCCATACTGGAAGGAGAGACATCGGATAACGACGACATGGCGGTTGCGTCTGAATGTTCTGGAGAGGAGGACTCCATTCCTCCGGCCCAGTTAGCTCCGGCTATGGGTACGGCTAACGCCCAACCCTATGCTGTGCTTCTGGAGGTGTGCGAGCGGGCCGCCGCCCGTCTCAACATCGAATGGCCAGCCCTCCAGAACCCGGCCGACGAGGAGAGGGATGTTTACGATGGGAAATTCCTGGGCCCCCCCCCAGGCCCCAGAAAACAGCTTTTCCCAGTTCTCCCCGCCTGCGCTAAACACATGAAACACCACTGGAAGGACCGCTTGATTTCAAGCACGGTTTCTCCGGCCTGGAAGTTAAGGACATGGCCGCCCACGCCATGGGGGAACCCCCAGCTGTTGAGCCCTCCAAAGCTCGACACCTTAACCCCACACAGGGAGGTCTCCTGGCGCCGTCCAGGCCTACCCTCCCTAATAAGATGGAACGCTTCACAGCCTCCATCCACCAGGCTTCCTACAGGGCCTCATCCCTCACGGTAAGAGCCCTTAATGTTTCCTCCCTCCTCTCAGCTTACCAAGCTGAGCTCACAGAGGAGATGGGGAAACCATTACAGAAGGGGGACCCTTCCCCTATACTGTGGCAAGAGATTGTCACTGTTAATGACCTGGTTCTGCGCAACTCTCGCCAGTGTGTCCAGGCCTGCGGCCGCTCTATGGCTCTCTCCGTAGCCGGTGAGCGGGCGCTCTGGCTTAACCTCTCTGGTCTGCCCGACAGTGAGAAAAGGCGCTTAGCTGGCGCCCCTGTCGAGCCAGGCCGGGCTCTCTTTGGCCCCGCTCTTACCCTCATGCAGCAGCGGTGCGATGATAAGAAAAAGGAGGATGAAGCCTTTAAACTCTGCCTCCCACGCAGAGCGACGCCTCACCTGCCGCCACCCACGCGGCCTCCTCAGCCCCCAGCGGTGAACCGCCGTGTCCAGCCAGGACAGGGCAGGGGCAAGCCCCAGGGCAGAGCCCCGGGCCAGCAGGGCAACCCCCCCGCTAAGCCTTGGGGGAATATGTCCTTTGCCGCAGCCGCGGCAAAGAAACCTTCTCCCACCCCCGCAGACCAGAAACGGAAGCGGCCAGCCTGACGCTGCCGCTATTGGGGGCCTAAGTCCACGTTCTGGGGCAGCCAGCCCCGTGGTCACAGGTCCGTCTCTCTCCCCCCCCAGGAAGAGAAGGAGACCCCCAGTTCAGGAGGACAGCCCTCCTCTGTTCGCTGCGGTCAGGGCACCTGTTGGAGTTCACGTGCCCCCCAGCTTCAATCCTCAGGGTTCCAGTACACAGGCAATGTTAGCCACGTTCAGTGTACAAATGAACATTTCTAATAAAGGCTCCCGCCCTGAAAGGCCAAAAAACAAAAAATGTGTTGAAAAGAATCCCTTCTTATCACATAAGGCCTCCCCTGGTTTCACCACTAGGTGGAGCGCCAGTCCCATTCAGCACGGCCGCACCCGGCCGTTCCCCTCTGCGGTCCTCCGCACCAGCAGGGGCGCTCCACGAACCACGTACAAGCCTGGCAGGCGGCGTTTGCCCCCGAGTGGGTATTACGCACAATAGCCAAGGGCTACAGACTCCAGTTTGCAGGGAAACCCCCATGTTTCAACGGAGTCATTTACTCTCAAACCGAGGAGAGTTCGGCCCATGTTTTGGAGGAGGAAATTTCCTCTCTGTTACAAAAAGGGGCGATACGTGTGGTTCCCAGAAATCAAGCCCAAACGGCTTTTATTCTCGCTATTTCCTGGTCCCAAAGAAGGACGGTTCCCTCCGTCCTATCTTGGATCTCAGAGTGTTGAACAAACATTTGAGGCGATACAACTTCAAAATGCTAACGTACAATACTCTTTCACGTGCAATACGTCAGAGCGATTGGTTCACATCAATCGATCTGAAAGATGCTTTCTTCCACATAGGCATCTATCCTCCCCACACGAAGTTCCTTCGCTTCGCCCACCGCGGCGTTTGCTACGAATACACAGTTCTACCGTTCGGTCTCTCGCTAAGCCCACGGGTGTTCTGTGTTTGTGTGGAGGCGGGTCTGGCCCCGTTAAGACTAACGGGGGTCAGAATACTGACTTATATGGACGATTGGCTAATTATTGCCAATTCGAGAGTCAGAGTCGTGGAAGACACGCAACTAGTTCTGGCACAACTAGCTGCGCTCGGGTTCAGGGTAAACCTCCCCAAGAGCAATCTCTCTCCCTCTCAGAGTGTAATGTTCTTGGGGCTGGTGCTAAACTCTGTATCGATGCTAGCTCGCCTGTCGGCGGACCGCATTTTATCCCTGCGGGACTGTCTCTCTCTGTTCAGAACGGGCTTGAGAGTACAGTACCGCACATGCCTCAGACTGCAAGGGCTGATGGCCTCAGCCTCGCAGGTTTTACCACTGGGGTTACTGAGAATGAGGGGTTTTATGAGGTGGGTTTCATCACTTCACCTCAGCCCCGTACGCGATCTCCATCGCCGTCTCACAGTGACGCACGAGTGCACGGCAGCTCTACGTCATTGGGGGAACACAGACTTTTATACTCAGGGAACCCCTCTCGGGACTGTTCTCATGAGGAAAGTCGTAACGACAGATGCATCTCTCTCTGGGTGGGGGGCCACTCAGGAAGGACGTGTAGTGAATGGGATGTGGCCGACCCGGTTGCGCTCAGCTCACATCAATTATCTGGAGCTCCTAACTATATGGATAGCTCTCAGATATTTCCTACCCCGCTTAAGGCGACGGCATGTGCTAGTACGCTGCGACAATACGACTGCTGTAGCATACGTCAATCGCCAGGGGGCCATGCGCTCTCTCCATCTCCACAGTCTAGCCCACAGACTGCTGGTATGGGGCAGCCATCACTTTCTGTCGTTACGTGCGACCCATGTTCCGGGCATTCTGAACACGGGCGCAGATCTGCTGTCAAGGGGAAACCCACTGTACGGGGAATGGCGTCTGCATCCCCAGACTGTGGAAATGCTATGGCAGAGATTTGGCCACGCAGCCGTCGATCTCTTCGCCTCGCACGAAAACGCCCATTGTCGTATGTTCTTCTTGCTACGGGACAAGTACGCGCCTCTAGGCGTAGACGCACTGGCCCACCCTTGGCCCAATGTGCTTCTATATGCGTTTCCCCCCCTCGCTCTCATCTCTCCCACTCTGGCCAGAGTGAGAGAGCAGAGTTTGACACTGATCCTAATAGCGCCCAGGTGGTCGAAATCGCCGTGGCTGGTGGAGATAATCCCTCCCCCTTTATGCACAGCCGTGCGCGCTCCCGTTACGTACGGGCCTGCTGTCTCAGGCGAACGAGGAAGTATACCACCCTGCCCAGAGCGAATAGCTCTTTGGGCTTGGCCCGTGAAAGGCACAACCTCGACGCTTTAGGGCTCCCCCCTCGCGTGGTGGCAACCATTCAGAGCACGAGAGCGTCTTCTACCAGATCTCTTTATGACAATAAGTGGCAGGTATTTGAAAGGTGGTGTGCCTCCCGTCAGTCAGTGATTATCAGTGCTCTGTTTCTGACGTGCTGTGCTTTTTACAAAACCTGATGGATGAAGGGAAATCCTTTTCTACCATTAAGGTCTACCTGGCAGCTATCACTGCTTGTCATATGGGTATCGATGACAATACAGTGGGGCAGCATCCCCTCGTGCGCAGGTTCATGAAGGGGGCTCGCCGTTCTCTGCCTGTTGTTAAAAAGCTCATTCCCTCATGGGATTTGTCACTGGTGCTGGAGGCTCTGTCCCAACGGCCATTCGAGCCTATAAATGGAATAGAGTTAAAATGACTGTCACTCAAGACAGCACTGCTGCTCGCATTAGCTTCTGCTAAGCGGGTCAGTGATCTCCATGCGCTCTCAGTGCATCCCTCGTGCTCAATATTCTCCCCTAATATGGATAAGGTTTTCCTTAAACCTAATCCTGCCTTTATGCCTAAAAGCTTCCCAGCTTTCACATGTGAGGTGTTGGAGCTTTCCGCTTTTCACCCACCGCCTTTCTCTTCGGAGGAGGAGCAAAGGCTACATATGCTGTGTCCTGTGCGTGTTCTCCACACATATATGACAAGGACTAGGGCTTTCAGAAAGAGCAATCAGCTCTTTGTCGCCTGGGCCCCCGCCTGCAAAGGGAAAGCCATCTCCAAGCAGCGGCTGTCCCATTGGCTTGTGGAAGCTATTGTTATGGCATATGGTTCAAAGGGGGTATCACCTCCCTCGGGTCTGAGGGCTCATTCTACGAGGGGCGTGGCTGCATCGTGGGCCCTATTCCGTGGGGTCTCCATGCAGGAAATCTGTTCAGCCGCAGGCTGGGCTTCTCCACACACTTTTGTGAGGTTTTATCGTCTGGATGTTACCAGGACTCCGGTAGCCCACTCAGTGTTGGGAGTGAGCTCTGTGTGAGCCACACACATCTCAATACGGGTGTAGTACTTCACACTGTTCCCAGACCCCGGTTACTACACTGGACAGTGGACTGTGGTTTGTACTTGCCTACACGGGATGCGCCAGGCACCACCCTCCTGTTAGGGAGGGAGGCCTCCCTTGCTGGCTTGACAGCGTCTCAGCTGTGAGCATATGGCAATCCGGGAGTTGTCCAAATCTCCCATAGGTGGATCTCGAAACGAGATGATGAAAGAGAACTTTAGGTTACTGTCGTAACCCCGGTTCTCTGAAACATCGAGTGGAGAGATCCACCAACATTGCCCTGCTTGCTGCGCGCGAGAAGCGAATATGTTCACTGAAGAGAAGTAGCGTTGTAGTGTCCTATATGCTTGTACAAGGAGGGCGGGAGCCTCCTTCGCATTGGACACGCTACTGTCTGTCAGGGCCAGACGTGGTGCAATTGGATGCTTCTGCGGTGGTCATGACCGGATGTCATTCCCATAGGTGGATCTCTCCACTCGATGTTTCAGAGAACCGGGGTTACGACAGTAACCTAAAGTTTTCGTCTTGACGCATTCTTTTCATGATCTTTTGCGGCAGGGACTGTTTTAAATAGTCAAACCTTAATGACCTTAGAACAGGCGTGTCCAATCTTCTCGGAAAAGGGCCGGTGTGTGGGTGCAGGTTTTTGTTTTTACCCCAGCGCTACGACACCTGATTCAAGTAGTTCACTAGTCATAGTCTTCTAGCAAGACCTTGATAAGCAGAATCGGGTGTCTTAGTGCTGGGCTAAGACATAAACCTGCACCCACACCAGCCCTGTTTGGTTAAGATTGGACTCCCCTGCTTTAGAGAACTGCTTGAGAGGTTGCAGTGAGGCATACGATATGTAGAATATGCATTTATATATAAATATATTTACAAACGTATCATATATGTGGTTTATCATATGCATATTATGTATATATAGATGAGTAAAAAGGGTTATAAAAAAATCACCGTTTGGTGAATTAGCTTAATCTCACACTGACAAAAAAAGATCTTTAATTGAAGTAAATTTATTCTGAGAAAAAAAAAAAAATTATTATTATTTTGAACAAAACCATGTGTGTCACAATTATTGGCACCCTTTGTACAACCTCCCTTTGCCAATAAAACAGCACTGAGTCTTCTCCCGTAACATCTAATAAGGTTGGAGAATACAGAGCAAGGAATCTGAGACCATTCGTCTTTACTGAATCTCTCCAGATCATCCAGAGTCCTAGGTCCTCTCTTGTGCACTCTCCTCTTCAGCTCAGCCCACAGGTTTTCAATGGGGTTTAGGTCAGGGGACTGAGATGGCCATGGCAGAAGCTTGATTTTGTGTTCAGTTAACCATCTTTGTGTTGATTTGGACATATGTTTTGGATCATTGTCCTGCTGGAAGATCCAACGACGACCCAGTTTTAGTTTCCTGGCAGAGGCAGCCAGATTCAGATTTAAAATTTCCTGGTATTTCATGGAGTTCATGATGCCATTTACCCTAACAAGGTTCCCAGGGCCTTTGGAGAAAAATCACGGAATCTCCACCATACTTAACAGTGGGGATCAGGTTAGTTTCGGTATAGCCATCCTTTTTTTTACGCCAAACCCACCTTGAGTGTTGGTTGCCGAAAACCTCAATTTTAGTTTCATCTGACCATAGAACACGGTTCCAGTCAAGGTTCCAGTCAAAGTTCCAGTAGCGTTTAGCAAACTCCAGGCGCTTACGTTTCTGGGGAAATGACAGGAAATAATTTTTTCTGGCATGCCTTCCAAATTATTTGTTAGCATGGAGGTGACGTCTAATGGTAGTTTTTTTTCTCAGAATAAATTTACTTCAATTAAAGGTAGGATTTTTCTCATTTTTTCAATGTGAGATTAAGCTAAGTCACCAAAAGGTGAATTTTTTATAACCCTTTTTACTCATTTTTACCAGGAGTGCCAATAATTGTGGAGGGCACTGTATACAGTGAGCACCATAATTCTTTGGACAGTGAAACATTTTTTGCTATTTAGGTTCTGTACTCTAGCACTTTGAGTTTGAAAGGATACAATGACAATGAGGTTAAAGTGTAGACTGTCAGCTTTAATGTGATGATATTTTCATCCAATATATAGATGACTAGATTTAGCTGTAAATTACACTGGAACAGTATGGAACACATGGTTGGCTAAATGGCAAAAGTCATCAATGGTCTGACGTATCAAACAAGCCTTAAACCATCACTCTGCTGCCAGATATGCAGTAGATATGGATGGATAACTTGAAGGCTTTCTTCTCCTGACTTATTTTTCCATAGAGTTCAATAGGAAAATTTGTCAGGAGAAACAACCTTTAAAGTGATCCATCCATATCTACTGCATATCTGGCAGCAGAGTGATGGTTTGAGGCTCGTTTGATACCTCAGACCCTTGATGACTTACAGCAATTTTACAAACCATGTATTCCATACTGTTCCAGCATAATTTACAGCTAAATCTAGTCCCACCCCCCAATTCCCATAGAGATCCATTCAAATGCAGAGAAGTTATAGTATCGCTTGTAAGAGTACCAGAAAATAAGATATCAAGTGTCTTTTGATATTGTTGGGTCACAGACATCAGGAAGTCATGGCATGCAAAGGATATGCGACCAATTATTAAAAACGATTACTTTATTCTACGTTATGTTAAACTGTCCAATATTTTTTGATGCCCGAAAATGGGGGGAACTACGTACAAAAGGTTCTATAATTTCTAAACGGCTCATCTGATATGGATGAAAATAAACCTCAAATTAAAGCTGACAGTCTGCACTTCAACCTCATTGTCATTGTATCCTTTCAAACTCAAAGTGCTAGAGTATACAGAACCAAAATAACAAAAAACATGTCACTGTCCAATGAATTATGGTGCTCACTGTATGTATTCCCCTTCCTGTGATACCTTTGGACAGAAACGGCTATAGGCTATGCGCGGAGTAGCCTATAGCCTACAGTCATCATTTACAGGCCTGTATTGTTTTGTTTAGGTTGTTCTTGTTTTTTTCAATACTTTTTTTTATTTTTTAGCTTTATTGTATAGATATATCACAATGTAAAAGAGAAAAGGGCTCGTAGAAGAAAACATCTGCAGTCAGCCATGGAAAGGCTTTGGTAGTGATGGTGGAATGTTGTGGGCTGTAGTTCAGGTGGCTGGAAGATGCAGGTTGCTGGGTTTAGGGTTGGCAGGAAGGGGCTTGAAATCTTGGCTGATGCCCTGGAACTGGAACTTTGCAGTGGCATCAATCACCATGTGGACCCCCTGAGATTTTCAGACTAGATGGTGTTTGGTTATTTGATACTGTTGCAAATCAAGATAGGACTTGATCTACAACGGTGTTGTTTAAGACGTGACCCTTCTTTATCAGTTATAGGCCCACAGTGTTTCAATTAAAAATATGACTGCGTTCACTCAACAGTCAACACCTGTCCTTAAAATGGCAGTTTTTGCTGTTGATATATTTATTTGTGAAATTCTTGTTGATTGTCCTTTTTCAGGTGTGTTATGATTGCAATTTTCTGAATTAATGAAACAATTAAATAGTTATTATTACACTCTGTCTAATAATTCTTCAAGATGTCCTTTGGTGTATCCATTTTATATTTTGTTCACGTTTCACAACTTATTTCACAACTGTTCATAATATTGACATGTTCTAATTAATCGTTGAGAGTATAAATGGTGACGCATCTGCGCTGTTTTATCGAATTATTTATTAAAATAGTGTGCCTACAGTGACACCTGCTGGTATGGAATTTCGGCTGGCCCTTTGTATAGTAATACCCTAATTCACCAGACGATGGCAGTATGTAGCCTACAAAATAATGTTACACGTTATACTCAAGGGACACGTAGAAACCCAGCTTGTAAAAAAGAAGAAGAGGAAAAACACTAATGGCATTACATTTTTAACACTAGACTGGAAGTATTTTACATAAAACGAATGATATTCACATTTGCTCTATACCAAAATATTTTAATTCGTAAAATGATACATAAATTATGCCCCACATCGTAGCCCGGCTAGCTCAGTCGGTAGAGCATGAGACTCTTAATCTCAGGGTCGTGGGTTCGAGCCCCACGTTGGGCGACACTTTTATACATAAAATTATAAAGCATTTGCCAGTTTTCAAAATACTCGTAGGCCTATACGTTTGCTGTTCTTGTCAGTTAAACCATAGAACTAATGGTGAGCCAAATCATCGTCATCCGCTCTTCCTCCCACCCTCCACAGCAACAATAAAGCTTTTTATAGAATAGAATAAATAACTTTTATTTTCCTGTGAGGGAACTTCATTGGTAGTTGTAGTTCATTATAGAAAGATGCGATTTGTAGGCTACGATTTGTACCGAAACCGAAATTAGTTCAATATTGAAACACTATGTCAATATTTAAACACTATGTATTAACTGCAATAACTGGAAGAGTGTAAAAAAAAAAATTCCGCCCGAACAGGGACTTGAACCCTGGACCCTCAGATTAAAAGTCTGATGCTCTACCGACTGAGCTATCCGGGCTCTTCCAGGACAGGTGGCAAGGTACATTATGTACACTGCACTAGGTAGACTTTTGGCTAAGAATCTCGTGTACCAGGCACTGCTATAGCCTACATTTTCATCAAGTACGATATAATCTGAAAGACTGATCTTTAGAAATGATACAGCTATCTAAAGGATTAAATATTTAACCCAAGACCCCAGGAGTCTGTAAAGCATTCGTGAAGATAATCGCAAATGACGAACCAGCAAAGCTTCACAGAAGCTATCACAGAAAATACATAAATTAAATCCCAAACGTAAAGATTTACCAGGCGGATAAAATATACCAGGGGTATTTTAGCTAACAACCAAATAACCAAAACAACCAGACAGCCCAAGCTCCATTTTTGCTTGCATTTCTTTCCAATCGCATGCTCTGCCCCGTCCATTTCTAACCAATAAAATCTCCCCGTCTCTGCGCTCCATTTCTTACCAATCGGGATCGGGACTCGTCATGCCCATCAATTTCTTGCCTCTAAAATGTGGCAACGAAACTTTTTTGTTGTTTTTAAACGCATCGAGGCAGGTCAGTGATATAACGTGATTTCTCAAGACTGCTGCATTAAATTAATTGAAATATGTCCTATAACTGTAGTTGCATAGTCTAGTCTAGTTGAGATAAGACAAATAAAATTAAGCTCCTTGGACTGACAGTAATTCCCTGTTAGACGAGCATGAGTTGAACACAAATCAAGTCACATATACTCCATAGTAACTTTGATGGATGCATAAATGTGGTATGATAATTATTTTACATTGGCACGCCTAGATGCAATATTGGCTAGCCTACATAACAAACTCCCTTCCATGGGAGATTATGAGTTTACTACCAAAAGGTAAAACTGACGCAACACGTCAGACCATGTAAAACAGTTAAATGTGTTTTTTTAAAGGAAACATCACTTTATCATTACATGACGTTGTAGCTGTTTGGCATGCCAGTACATAAAGGCCCAATTTTGTAATTTTGACTTCTGACCGATAGAGAAGTGTCCAGTCCAGCTGAGGGGACAGACACCTCTGATTGGGGGACCAGAGACCTGTGTCTGTGAATTCCACTCTGTGACGGTAATGTTAATATAGCTGACTGATGGACATAAATAATATATATGTGGAGATAGTTTGTATTGATTATAATGGATATTTTTTCTATTTAATTGGCTCAGCCCAACAGCAGTGCAACCTCTGCGTCAGTCCGTGAAGCTGGACCAGCCACATCACTTGCTCCTGTTCCCTCTGTCCCCACTGCAGCTACCTCGCGCACATCCTCCCCACAGCCACCAATCAATTTAGGAATTGTGAATATATACCAAAATTAAAATTTCCCACTACTGATCTCTTTACCGTTTTAACAACACATCAATTAGATTTTGTAATGTTTTTTTTTTTGTTTTTTTTTGTGTGCCTTTTTTCCCTTATCCTGACGTTTCATTCTCTCCCTCCATCTCCATCCCCTCTTGGCCTCTGGAAGATTCATTTTAGTTACCCTCTAAAACGAGGCGAGGCATCACTCTGCCAAACCAGAAATGGATTTCATCCACACTGTGGGAAAACCATAGGCTGCGGAGTGACCTGGAGCTGTGGTATGAACCACCTGCCCCAGCTCCGATCTACAACCAGGCTCCCACACATAGGCGGACTTTGCCATTTGGAGGCCCGTTTCAAAAAACATTTAGATTTACAACCTTTAGCTTTCAAAAATAATAATCATTGGACTATAACTAGGCTAGAACAAATGCTGCACCAAGCGCAATGCACTCTTTCGCCACGAACACGCAGGCTATCAGCCCTACGGTGCTAGCCTAGTCGTCAATGTCCCAATTATAATAGCCTATTCGTATTTCTCTGAAATTGTAAACAACTTTAAACCCTCAAAATTCCAATGCGGGATTCCTACAGTGTCGCCGCTTGTGCATACAAAACCCGTTTACAACCATCTTGCCACAGTCAGACAATAACATGCATAAAACCGATATTACACACTACACAAATGTTTGTTCCGATATAGGAACAATAATAGGCTAGCCTATAGGCTATTATTAAAAAGTTGAAACTGTTACAAATACACATTCGGTGTCTTCCTTTGCGTAGGCCTACCCAATGTAGGCTACTTTCGGTATAACGTTAACTTTTTTTTTTCTACAAATCGCTGATAAACAGATTAAGGAACCAAATATCCTACCTCGTATAACGATTCTACAACTGGTTTCTGTTGAATGTTGAAGAGATTCTCTTATTACATTTTGCCACTGCCCAGCAACGTTGATGTTTCCACAGCGCTACCTATCGCACTCGCGGCTGTAATACGTTGCTGTTATGTAAAAACACATACTTTTAAAAGTATATAAATACATTAGGCTACGTATTTTATGCGAATTATGCACAGAACTGTTATGTGGTATTATGAATCTACTGTAGGCTATGTGATAATTCTGACATCGTAGCTAGCAGCAAGTGTTTTGATGTGGGTCAGAAATGGTCAGATCCATAGACTAGCCTACAGAAAAATAAGAAGCAATCGCATCACTGAAATAGCTTAATTTAGGAACAGCGCCTACAGTGGCTGAATGGGAAAACTACTGGGTCGGCGGGTTCTTTTATTCACTGTGATTTTTATTTTTTAAATTATATAAATACTTTTTTTCAGTTTATGATTGAGGCGAGGCTCCTTTCAGTTGAGAGGCCCGTTTCAGGTGAAACTAATGAAACATAGCAAAGGCCGCCTATGCTCCCACACCAGAGCGTTTTTTCAACCACATGTCTCCTGGTGTGGATGCCCTACTACCAGTAGACGGCCATGTTACTTTGTCCAGAATGTGACCGGCAGCTAACTGGGTGTGGTATTCATAAGAGGGATGCAGCAGGTCCTGGACATTGACCTTATGAGTACCCTTAGATGCACTGGCTACAGAGTAGCCCACCTGTCATCCAGTAAGAACGTAACTGCAAATTCATGCAGAAAATGTGGGCAATTTCAGAACTGAGACAACAGGGCAGAGCCAGTACAAAGGCACAATATACTGCCCAAACACAGAGCCAGTACAAAGGCACAATATACTGCCCAAACACAGAGCCAGTACAAAGGCACAATATACTGCCCAAACACAGAGCCAGTACAAAGGCACAATATACTGCCCAAACACAGAGACAGTACAAAGGCACAATATACTGCCCAAACACAGAGACAGTACAAAGGCACAATATACTGCCCAAACACAGAGCCAGTACAAAGGCACAATATACTGCCCAAACACAGAGACAGTGTCAAAGGCACAATATACTGCCCAAACACAGAGCCAGTGTCAAAGGCACAATATACTGCCCAAACACAGAGACAGTGTCAAAGGCACAATATACTGCCCAAACACAGAGACAGTACAAAGGCACAATATACTGCCCAAACACAGAGACAGTACAAAGGCACAATATACTGCCCAAACACAGAGACAGTGTCAAAGGCACAATATACTGCCCAAACACAGAGACAGTGTCAAAGGCACAATATACTGCCCAAACACAGAGACAGTGTCAAAGGCACAATATACTGCCCAATCACAAAGACAGTGTCAAAGGCACTATATACTGCCCAAACACAGAGCCAGTACAAAGGCACAATATACTGCCCAAACACAGAGCCAGTACAAAGGCACAATATACTGCCCAAACACAGAGCCAGTACAAAGGCACAATATACTGCCCAAACACAGAGACAGTACAAAGGCACAATATACTGCCCAAACACAGAGCCAGTACAAAGGCACAATATACTGCCCAAACACAGAGCCAGTACAAAGGCACAATATACTGCCCAAACACAGAGCCAGTACAAAGGCACAATATACTGCCCAAACACAGAGACAGTACAAAGGCACAATATACTGCCAAAACACAGAGACAGTACAAAGGCACAATATACTGCCCAAACACAGAGCCAGTACAAAGGCACAATATACTGCCCAAACACAGAGCCAGTACAAAGGCACAATATACTGCCCAAACACAGAGCCAGTACAAAGGCACAATATACTGCCCAAACACAGAGACAGTGACAAAGGAAAAGTGGCTGGAAAACATAAAAAGAAATGTTAAAAAAAATAGAGCTTACGTTTATACACATTTCTATTTCTATATGTTGCAGGTGGGGGTCGAACCTTTGCGTCCCCATTGATGTTCCCCTAAAATGGAAAAAATGTAGGCTAGTGATTTTAAATAATGTTTTTTTCGAAAATTGCTTCACCGAAACACCAGACACGAGCACAAGAAGCATAAACTCTTCAAATGTCTCTTTTTTCTCCCTTTTTCGTCTACTCTTTCCTTGCTTTTCCTCTTGGTAAGAAATGGACGGGCATGTCGAGTCCTGATTGGTAAGAAATGGAGTGCAGAGATGGGGAGATTTGATTGGTTAAGAAATGGACGGGCATGACGAGTCCTGACTCCCCATTGGTAAGAAATGAAGCGCAGAGACGGGGATATTTGATTGGTTAGAAATGGACGGGGCAGAGCTGATTGGAAAGGAATGGAAGCAAAAATGGCGCTCAGGCTGCGTGGTTGGTTTTTCCGAGTAATAGGATCATGACACATTAAGAGTGCCTGGTTAGCTAAAATACCGCTGGTAGATTTTATCCGCCTGGCAAATATGTACGTTTGGAATTTAATTTATCATTTCACTTTGCGATGTTACACTGGCGCTGTCCTGATTGGCCCGCCCTCGGTCGATCACAATATTAAGTATGCATTACAAAAATATTTTCAATAAGAGTACATGTATTAAACAATAACAAGAATATAAAGAACCAAAAGAAGCAGGCTCTTGTTGATGGTGTTTAAAGATGGGTGACCACATCTAGCGAGGTATCCCTGGGTAACCTCACTGGCCAGGGGTAGGGGTACAGCCAGGTGCTGCATATCTACAAGTAAAGGTGAAGAAAACCAAGGATACGCCGTGGCCCACCACAAGGGGCATATGAATGAAAGAAACTATACATAACAACGTGAAAAACATCGCCCAGGCCCCAGCGAGATTTGAACTCGCGACCCCTGGTTTACAAGACCAGTGCTCTAACCCCTGAGCTATGGAGCCATGTGGTACAGTACTCTGTAGTATCGCACTGTAAAGGAGAGTACAGTGTAATGTCACTTTAATTATACCGTAAACTACGTTCAATTAGCCTACGTTTTCACTATTATTGTTTTAAATTATAATATGAAATGACATGAATAGCCTATGTCTGTTCGCATGAAACTGGAGACGTCGAGTTAAGATAATTAATAGCGTGCATCTTGCATCAAGGAGGTTGCATAATATAGATTGTAACAGCTCGTAATGAAAAATAACACTGCCAAATAGACCTCGTTCTTTACATGTGGAGGTAGGCGGTGTGTTTTGGTAGTCAAGGGGCGTGTCTTTATGCATATGATTGGTTAGCTGTGTCCTAATTTGTTGGGTTTGGGCGTGACAGTGGGCTGAGCGAACACCAAGGCACGGGAGTACCATAACTCGCACTTTTCAACATCAGACTCCTCTAGCCAGGGGAACTGATAGGACAGGGAAATGGATTCCGGTTTTGGAATACCGAAGAATGAAACTCTGAAATAAGACTCACAGAAACTATACCAGGCGGGTACTGCATCGTAAAAATGGGTCCTTTTTATTGCCTCTCGGTGCCATTTTAATGGAGGCATAGGGGAAAACTGGCCATATTTTCACAATATAGGCTACGACACATAAATCCCGTTCGTTCAGTTGGGTCTGCGTTTTATTTCAGTCGTCTTCGTATTTGTTATTGTTACAATCCTTCCGTATGGAGCGACTGGACGGACAAACGGAAAACCCGACAGGCTGACAAGAGTTGTCCGCCGCCTTGGCTTCGATTATTGACAGAAAAACCCGTTTTGACAACAAGGACCTAAAGCAACTGGTGATTATGCTCAATTATGTAGGCCATTTAGGGAGTAGCCTACAGCATTCGATTTTTCTTTTTTATAGATAGCGACGTATGGTAGGCTAGTCTATCTTTTTAAAAGCATTATAATTTGAGAGCAAGCGTTGATAAATGAAAAGGATAATACGGATTTGTGTGCATAGCTCACTACGTGAGGATGTTCTGTCACTAACGCATAGCACAAACGCACGTTCTTGTACAGTGGTTGGTCCGCGTATGTTCTCCCAACTGATACAGTATGGGCATTATTACTTCGTTGCATTGATGGTTTTGACATAGGCTGTCGATATCTAACTAAGACCTAAGAGAAGGGTTACCGACGTAGCCTAGTTTGTTTCTGGTTGCATAGCCTACCTTTCACCCTGTTTATTTTATTTTGTACCATGCGTTAACTACCATACTTAACGATAGTCCTTTTGTGTCGAATTTCTGTAGTAGGCTAGGCATATGCATCAGAAGTAGCCTACAGCAAACCGCACATAGCCCGTTATCTGTGCTAACAACATTGCAACATTTTAGAATTGTGTCATCATTACAGTAGACTAGTTGAAAGACACATTCGTATGTAGAAGCGAGCTAGGCCCAAGTTCATGTCACGACATAGCTTACAGATAGGCGACCGTGGAACTAATGGAATGGTGGTCAAGACAGTGGCAGGTGAGGTGATGAGATGCAAGTCTGCCTGCAAGAAATAGGCTACGTTGCAAATGTGAAATGCCACCCAACCACTGCGGTATTGGAGATTTATTCGGATACAGATGCGTACAGAATCCGTTTGTCAAGCCGGCTAAACCCGTTTTTTCTTTTGTGAAAGACTTGCATTAGTCACGGGTAGTCGCAATAGCTTACCTATCGTGGTGTTGGGTGTCACTATTATGTGTACTACGCCCTCCAGATTGTACTACGAGGTTACGCTTTCTTAAATTTACCTGTGCCCGATTTGGAAAAAAACGGAATAACAGCCTATGTGAATAATGTCAACGTCAAAAAGATAGCATCGTAAGAGTCACATAAAATTACATGGAACAGTTTCTAATTTGCCTATAACCTACATCCAAACGATCAATTCATAAATTGCCCAACAACTTCACATTTGATTGACGTTAGGGATTTTTGACAATTGATTCTTTTTTGTCACTTTAGCCTTTAAATCGGCGGCAGTGAATCACAAACCATTTGTGTAGCAGATGTGAGTTTCACTTTGATTGTTTTAATGTAAGTTAGCATCATTTCTGAATATCATAGCTATAATAGACATCACCTAACCAAGTGGAAAAACTAGATAAACTGGAGAGATTTAGTCTTTTCCCGAGAGATATGCAAATGTACCATTTAGACTGCAGGGCCATGGAAAAAGGGTAACAACACAACAGAAGTGCGTACTTTAACGCTGCCCGACTTGTGCGAATAACCAGTGCTGTCTTTCCCCCCCCCAAGGGATACGATGTTGCTGGCGTCCGCCGTAGTCGTGTGGGAATGGCTCAACGAGCACGGGCGCTGGCGGCCCTACAGCCCGGCCGTGTCGCACCACATCGAAGCGGTGATTCGGAGTGACCCGCGAGGCGGCAGCGTCGTGTTAGGCCAAGTCGACACCCGTCTCTCGCCTTACATCGTAGACCTGCATTCCATGCATCAGTTTAGGCAAGACACAGGTAAGGTGGACACACTCAGTGCTATTTGTGCGTGATGGTGACAACGATGTGATATTGTTGACCGTGTTATGATGAGGTAGGCTAGTGATCGCGCATAGCAGTGGTAGCATTTTGATCGAATCTCGTGTGGAGTTATAAGAAGCTAACGGTCTTCTTGTCATACTGTTTGTGTTTATCCAACGGTACATTTAAACTCTCCTCGGTCATTTAAGCTCGTTTTCACTGCTCGTATGGACTCAAAAGAAATTTAGAAAGTAGGCAGTGACATTTGCTAGAAGACCGGGGCTCCCCTGATTGTCAGTAAGTTTGATTCTAAGTTTGATTCTCGGTAGCCTACGTTCATTCGTCCCTTTGTCTAAGCAGCGGGTCAGTATGATATTGTACAACAGCTGCGTTCCAGCAAAGAAGGTTATTTTCCCGTTACTGGCAGAATTCTGGGTGCAGCTGTTGTTTTGGACAGAATTTGGAGGGGGAGGGGGGCTAAATGGTGTAAGGGAGATACAAGTTGATTCAGCAACAAAATTACTTTTTTTGTAACCTCACAACTGCAGGTGATCTCACTCTTGCTCAACACACACACATGACACACACCTATAGTAGTGTAGCTGTGTTTGTTTAGTATGAAGACCGAAGAGTCTCAGAGTTCCACGTGTTCATAAAGATATGTGGCGCACTAGCAGGATCCATGCGTGGGAATCACTACCTGTCACCTGTCTTGCTAAAGTAGCCCTGCAGATTTCACGCACATGATAGACAACCTGCTGTATTGTATGATGACTACAGAGAGAGGCATGGTAGTAGAGGTAGTCTGTCTGTCTGTCTGTTGGATGAGAGATGAGTGCCTGACATCGTAGCAGCGGCCTGTTGTTTTTGTGGTGGTCTCCTGTCTTGGTGCTGGTCCGTAATCTTGGCTGTGGTCGGGAGTCTGTCTGCCTCGGCAGCAGCCTGCGATCTGCAGGTGGTCTGGACGCGCTTGCAGCCGCAGTCCAGCTGACGCAGCTCCTGACGCAGCTCCTCCTGACAGATTCCCAAACAGGGGGCCCGCAGCTGCACCCTGAGCCGGGGTCAGAGGGCAGAGGTCATGGCATGGGGGCGGCGCATGTAGAAGAGGCATCTTTCACTTGCTGGGGCAGCGTCGGAAACGCTGGGCGCAGAGAGACGGCATTACCAAGTTTAATTTTAATGTGCGAAGTTCTGGAAAAGTAGGGGCAGTGGAGCAAGAAGACAGGAGGGGGTGGGGGAGCGGGCTGGATGTAATGGGCGGGGGTGGGGGGTAGAGGAAGGATCGATTAGACAGCTATAGACCCGAGGCCCGCAGCGTGCAGCGATAGACCCGAGGCCAGCAGCGATAGACCAGAGGCCAGCAGCGATAGACCAGAGGCCAGCAGCGATAGACCAGAGGCCAGCAGCGATAGACCAGAGGCCAGCAGCGATAGACCAGAGGCCAGCAGCGGTAGCCCCGAGGCCAGCAGCGGTAGCCCCGAGGCCAGCAGCGGTAGCCCCGAGGCCAGCAGCGGTAGCCCCGAGGCCAGCAGCGGTAGCCCCGAGAGAGAGAGAGAGAGAGAGAGAGAGAGATTGCGGTAAACAGCACGGTTCATTTGCCTTCCTTACAGAGGGGCGGATTTTATAACCTCCCCCTCCCTCCCCCGCAGTCGCTCTCCACTGCGTCTTAAGTTCCCATGTCGGCGCTGCTCTCTGCAGACCGCTCTCCCGATGGCCTCCTGTTGCGTCTTCCGTCGGCACTGAAATGGACGGAAAGAACTGAGGCAGAGGAGGAGGAAAGATGGGGGGAGGGGGATGATTGCTATCCAGTCCAGTGTTGGAAAGCAGTGTTCTCAGGTTGGGCCTTCAGCATGGCATTTAAAGATCAGAAAATCTGCACAGAGTGATCCCATGAAACCAGCCCTACTGAGTCACATTCAAACCCCCCACCCCCAACCACACACACACGTAGAAGCTTACGCACACACATGCACCCCCTCCCACACACACACACACACACACACACACGCAGCCCCCCTCCCCCCCAAACCACATGCACAGGCACAATACACTCACACACACACACACACACACACACAGACTCTCTTCCCATGCACTGGGGTAAATGGAGACATTCAATCTGACAGTCATGGGGGTGGGGCAGGGGTCAGGAGGAGAGTGGACTCAATGGGCCAGACAAACAGATGGAAACACCTGCCACACCTGCCCAAACACACACACACACACACACACACACACACACACACACACACACACACACACACACACACACACAAATGCACATACACACGCTCACACGCACACACACGCATACACACACACACACACACACACACACACACACACGCATACACACACACACACACACACACACACACACACACACACACACACACACACACACACACACACACACACACAGACATACACTCACACATGCACACAAATACACATTATACACACACATGCGCACACACATACAAGGAGTATTAATCCTAAGGATTTAAATTAGAGCTGAGTTCTGTGTGAAGATGTGTTGTGGTGGAGAGGGGGGGTTCTGTGTGAAGATGTGTTGTGGTGGAGAGGGTTAGTTCTGTGTGAAGATGTGTTGTGGTGGAGAGGGGTAGTTCTGTGTGAAGATGTGTTGTGGTGGAGAGGGGTAGTTCTGTGTGAAGATGTGTTGTGGTGGAGAGGGGTAGTTCTGTGTGAAGATGTGTTGTGGTGGAGAGGGGTAGTTCTGTGTGAAGATGTGTTGTGGTGGAGAGGGTTTTTTTTTCGGTGTGGGTGTAAATGCTTCAGAGCAGAGAGGTGTGAAGGCCATTGTCTGTCCCTGTGAGATACCAACAGGTAGTATGGACTGTTTACCTTCACAAATACCTGTCGTTTAACACCCCCTGCCTGGTCTACCCCCACCCCTCCCTCCTCCCTTTCTTTGAGGGATGGGGGGCCGCGTGGGGGGTTTGCACCATTAGTAACCCAGTCCTGGGTCCCTCAAGGGCAGACAGGAAATTGCTCCTCTGGTGAAAAGCACTGAAGGGCCCCCCCAGGGAAGATAATGATTATAATGTTGACTCTGGTTCAATAAAGGCTGTGATTGGCTGGATTTGGCTGGTCATGTGCTCTAGAGTCTCAACGCCCCCCCCTCCCCACTCTCTCTGCTGACTGTAGATAGCCCATATAAATATCCTGTGAAGTACAACAGGGACATGGCTGTGCAAATCTGAGCGCATAATTGTGCACCCTCGAAAATTGCCCACGCCGTCCTGTCCCGCACTTGACGGCAGTCTGCACTGGCAGAGAAACGGAGAAACTGGGGGATTCGCCGGACTCAGGACTTTTTTTTGATGCTGTAACATTCCGAATCTATCTGCCCACCCGTTCCCTTACCGTTCCACTCTTGAGTTTTTGGTGTTTGCACTCTTCATCCCGCCTCTATGAACACCTGATTTTTCAGTTTGTGTCCGCCGTCTATTTCAGCTCAGTGTTTGGGTATTAGTCTGCTCCATGGTGTGCATTTCAGCTCAGTGTTTGGGTATTAGTCTGCTCCATGGTGTGCATTTCAGCTCAGTGTTTGGGTATTAGTCTGCTCCATGGTGTGCATTTCAGCTCGGTGTTTGGGTATTAGTCTGCTCCATGGTGTGCATTTCAGCTTGGTGTTTGGGTATTAGTCTGCTCCATGGTGTGCATTTCAGCTTAGTGTTTGGGTATTAGTCTGCTCCATGGTGTGCATTTCAGCTCGGTGTTTGGGTAGTAGTCTGCTCCATGGTATGCATTTCAGCTCAGTGTTTGGGTATTAAGTCTGCTCCATGGTGTGCATTTCAGCTCAGTGTTTGGGTATTAAGTCTGCTCCATGGTGTGCATTTCAGCTCAGTGTTTGGGTATTAGTCTGCTCCATGGTGTGCATTTCAGCTCAGTGTTTGGGTATTAAGTCTGCTCCATGGTGTGCATTTCAGCTCGGTGTTTGGGTATTAGTCTGCTCCATACTCATCCCAAGGGTCCTTATCTGCACTTCTTTTGTGGTTCTGTGAGAACTTACTGCTTATAGAAAACTACTGTTTCTGTGTTTTTTTTTTTGTCATCATTATTATTTTTCGACGCATGTTATATTTCCGGAAGGATGTTTTTGATTGGGTGTTAGCAGCCCTCTCTCCCCTCCCTGTAGGCCAGACCCTGCATTGGTGCAGTTGAAAGTTTGCAGAGTACTTTTCCTGGCATTGGTAGGGGCAGTGGTTGCCCCTGGTTACAGCACAGTGTGCCTTGGTCCTATTGGCTGATCCATGACCCACCTCCGGCTGGCCTGGATTTTTACTTTTGCCTTTGCCAAATGTTGTTTCAGCGAACAGGAATTTAGTAAAATCATGAAACGTAGATGGCGGTTCCTGCCTAGAGAAAAAAGTATGAATATTTAATTATTATATCATATACAGTAGGGTTCAAAAGTCTGAGACCACAAGTGAAAATGCTTCTATTTTGCATTTGTTTCTAATTTAATGCAATTTCTTTCATTAGAAATGGTATTATCAGCATAGCAATTTGAATGAAAAGTTAAATATTAACTTTATGGAATATGGATCACTTTAAGGGTTATTTCTCCTGACTTTTTTCCCCATAGAGTTCTATAGGAAAACGAGTCAGTAGAAATAACCCTTGCAGTGATCCATCCACATCTACTCCATATCTGGCTGCAGAGTGATGGTTTGGGGCTCATTTGATACCTTAGACCCTTGATGACTTGCAGCCATTTAGCCAGTCATGTGTTCCATACTGTACCAGTGTAATTTACAGCTGGTGTGGGTGCAGGTTTTTGTCTTAGCCCAGCACTAAGACACCCGATTCTACTTATCAAGGTCTTGCTAGAAGACTATGATTAGTGAACTACTTGAATCAGGTGTCGTAGCGCTGGGGTAAAAACAAAAACTTGCACCCACACACCGGCCCTTTTCAGAGAAGATTGGACACGCCTGTTCTTAGGTTGTTAAGGTTTGTTATGGTTGGTGTCAGTGAAATTGAGAGTTGGGGAAATCTGTGTGTGTGGGGGGGGGGGGGGGGGGGGGGGGCTTAGCTCACTTTAAGGGGATTGAATGCATAGCGCTTCCTTGTTGCTGTATATCCAAGGTCCTGAGTGCTGAAGTATAACTCTGAAAAACACTTCTTGCTCCTGTTACCGTTCATATCTATACTAACCTAACCTAACGCTCACTTACTTACTGCCGTGACGTTGGACTGTAGTATCCAGTTGCCTTTAATCTACTGCAGTAACCATCTCTTACGTCCTGCAGTGTTGTTGTACTGTAGTTTCAAGTTGCCTTTTATCTACTGTAGAGTAACCCTCTCTTATTTACTGAGGTGTTGTTGTACTGTAGTATCTAGTTGCCTTTAATCTACTGCCGTTACCCTCTCTTATGTACTAAGGTGACAAATCCAGGTTCAGAAAGTGAAAGTCCTCCCCAGTATTTTGTTCCAGTCATTTTTGTTTTTGTTTTTGAACAAAAATGAGCACAATTTTTCAGCAAGGAGTTAGAACTAATTAGTGAAATCAGCTGGTTGGCAGAGTTCATAGGTGGAAGAAAAACATGGTAGGGGATAGGGGGGAGGGGGCTGTTATAATGGTAAGACCTTCTGATCCCTGGACTTTCCACCTCTGCTAACTGCAGTGTTATTGTACTGTAGTATCCATTTGCCTTTAATCCAGGGCTGTCCAACCCTGTTCCTGGAGATCTACCTTCCTGTAGGTTTTAATTTCAACCCCAATTTTGCACACCCAATTCTACCAATTAGCTGAACGAGATCTCTAAATGAGGTGGCTTTGTTATGGTTGGAGTTACCAACGGGACGGTAGATCTTCAGGAATAGGGTCGGGCAGCCCTGCTTTAATCTACTTTACTAACACTCTCTTTTCCACTGCATTGTTCATAGTGTAACACGCTCGCTCTGCTGCCCCCTGCAGGTACCCTCCGGCCGGTGCGGCGGAGTTTCTACGACCCCACCTCGGCCCCGGGGCAGGGCTGGCTGTGGGAGTGGGAGAACGACACGGGCTCCTGGACGATCTACGACACGGAGGTGGCCATCGCCATCCAGGCGGCGCGGGACCGACAGCAGCCCTGGCTGGACCTGTCGCCGCTTGGGTTCTGCTACGTCATCGACTTCCAGACCATGACCCAGATCAACGGGCAGACCCAGCGGCGCCGGCGGGTCCAGAGGCGCTCGGACCTGGCCTACCCGCTGGTGTCCGGGGCCCCTGCCGAAACCTCAGACCTGGGCCCCGGGGGGCCGCGGGGGGGGTCGATGGGCGGGCTGCTGGGGGTGGGCGTGTCCGGGATGAGCTCCGGCGGGTACGGCGGACCGGTGTACCCCAGCGGGACCCTGTCCATGTCTTCCCTCGCTCCGCTGGGCCAGTCCTGCGCCTGCCAGCAATGCATGCTGGTCCTGAGCGTAAAGACCAGCGCCATGGCGCACACACTGGGCCGCAAGCCCCCCCAGGTCAAACCGCCCAGCCCCCAGGTCGCCCCTGGGGGGCCGCTCGGCCTCCAGCCCCCCGAACTCCTACTCCCACACCCTCCCCCACCCCCCCCTCTCTCTCCAGGTCTCTCTCGCCACACAGGAACCCTCCCAGTTTCGCCCACTCGCTCTCCCTCCTGGGCCCGGCGTCTGCCACGCTCTCCCTCTCTTCAACCCGGCCCCCTCCCCCGCCGCTGCCTTTGCTCCCGCCCCCCCCCACCTCCGCCGCCCAATCAGCAGCATCAGCAGCCGTCGACCGCGCCCGGCCCCCGGCTCCTCTTCCTTCACCGCCACCAACTCCGCACCACTGGTGCCCACCGCCACGCTCATCACCACGGCGAACTCGTCCTCCTCGCTCACCGCCCCGGCCCCTCGCTCCTCTGCCTCGTCGGCCGCCTGCGCCGCCCCCATCCCGCCACGCGCCAGCCTGGCAGGGCTCAGCCGGCCCGCCCTCCACCGCATCGCCATGGCGCAGTCACGGGCACTCATTGCCTCTGGGTGAGCTCACCTTCCCCTTGCTCACTCGCTGTACATACTTATCTCAACGTACTGCATACTTCTCCCAGCATAGTGCATTCTTATCTCAATGTAGTGCATACTTATCCCAGCATAGTGCATGCATATGTCATTGTAGTGCATACTTATTCCAACATAGTGCATTCTTATCTCAATGTAGTGCATACTTATCCTAGCATAGTGCATGCATATGTGATTGTAGTGCATATTTATCCCAGCATAGTGCATGCATATGTCATTGTAGTGCATACTTAT
>CM056395.1:25613898-25616398 GCA_029718625.1 Synaphobranchus kaupii | reverse complement strand
ACTGGCACACACACACACACACACACACACACACACACACACACACACACACACACACACACACACACACACACACACACACACACACACACACACACTTGTTCACTGACAGTACTGACACACACTGCACTGGTGCACTTACCCAAAGCTGGTTAAGCCCCTCTCTCAAAGCTCGTTAACGCAAGCCGCTCAGAGGGAGCTTGTAACCACGGCAACAGCATTTCCTGTTTACTCGGGGTGCCTGGCCATCCACCTTCCCTCCGGTCTGTCTGTCTGTCCGTCTGTGAATCTTTCGAAGGGACGGGGAGCCACTTCCAATTCGAGGACATTTGCCTCATCACGGGTAGGGATGCAGCGGTATACCGCGGTATGTAAACAGATGGTTATCATAACGTAGACATTTGCTTATCTAAGGTTTTGAATTCTAGAGTTTTCCATGTTATTTTAGCACAAACGCAACTCAACCGAAAAATGATACCGCTGCTTGCGTAAGAATTCAATGCTTGACAAAATCTCATACTGTTGCATCACTAACCACGGGATGACGCACCCTCATCAATTTTTATAATGTTAATGGAAAACTCTGCCGGTTGGCCCCAGTTTGTTTCCATGACGATGCGTCCTACAGGTCATTAGTCCGAAGCTCGTCTGTGTGTGTGTGTGTGTGTGTGTCCTCGGCCCATTCATTCCAAACATTCCTTGTGGGGGAAAACCCTCATTTTAATCCATGATTACACTCTCAAAGCTCACCTGAGAGTCACCAGGATAAGACACCAAACACTAAGGATTTACCATCGCGCAAATTTCAGTTATTACTTTTGTAAAACGATCACACGACAGTCCTTTTCTACAGATTGGTCAGTAGGTGAGTCAGCTGCGTTAGTAAATCCCATCACTTTGCATGGCATTCGCCGTCAGTACAGTTCCTCTCATTGTCCTAGAGCAAACACATTTCCCACACGTACAGGAATGATCTGAAATCTGATAATAAGCACAGAGCAATGCAGAAAACACACACACACACACACATCCGGATCAGTAAGCAAGTGTGATTAAGTGTGTGTGTGCGTGTTTGGGCGTGCGTGTGTGTGGGATCATGACCATTTGTGCTCGTGACTCATAGGTAATCCCCCCCCCCCCCCAAGGTGTGACATGTCGCTCTGAGGTCATTTAGCAGATGGAAATTGGATTGGCTTTATTAGAGATAGAGAGACATCTGACACAAACAGGAGAGAGAGAGCGAGAGAGCGGTATCGCCCAGAGATACACCTGTACACCCGGGAGCCAGCATAAGAGATCCTACCTCTCCTTCTTTCATTTAATTTAACTGAATCGGTTCTGCTGCATTTAAGAAATTTTGATTGTGTTTTTATTTTTGGGGCATTTTGTTTACTGTTGGACTGTTTTTGCTGTTAAAAGATGACGATTCTGAAAGCAGCTTATCAGTGAGTGTTTGAGGGAATGACGGCGACCCATTTGGACTGGTGGTGGTGTAATGTTGAGAAGCTACTGAAATCCGTGTTTGTGTGTGTTTGTTTGTGTGCGGCATGTGTCTGTGTGTCTTGTGTGTGTGTTTGTGTGTCAGTGATGGGCTTCCATTTATGCCTTTCTCCTTTGTGAATATCCTTTGACAGAGTTTGAAAACCTTGTGGATTATTTTCATTGGTATTATTAATGGACAACCTGGTGATTAACCATTTAAAAATCTGGTAGTCAGATATTTGATGAGTTTCAATGGGCACTTTTCATCCTCTTATGCTAATTATTGAAGGTGTACGATGTGTGCGAGTGTGTGTGTTTGTGTGTGTTCAAGTTGAGTCCGACTCTGCAATGTGTGTGTGTGTTTGTGTGTGTGTTTTAGGGTCCCCACTGTACCGGTGAAAAACCTCAATGGCTCCAGTCCTGTCCACCCAGCACTGGCAGGTAAGAGAAGAAACTGAGATACACATACACACACACACACACACACACACACACACACACACACACACACACACACACACACACACACACACACACACACACACACCACACACACACACACACACACATACATGCACACATGCACACACATTCTCACCACACGCACACACACACACACACACACGCACACACATTCTCACACACACACACACACACACACACACACACACACACACACACACACACACACCACACACACACACACAGGATAACCCACACACTAATGCCTGCAGAGGTAGACAGACTTGATTTGAATGCATGCGAGTAACCAAAATGTACAGTTGCATGACAGGATTTTTTTTCTGAATATTGGTGAAAGTCTTTTTTTTTTTTTTGGTAATGTGGTAATTAATTTAAAAATAAAGGAATAAAAATATATACCACGTTTTAATTACAAATAGTGAAGTCGCCCCCCCCTCCCACCCACTATTTGTAATTAAAGCTATTTATCTTTTTTTTTCTTTTGTTTGTTATACCCTTTCCTCTGAGAGGCTTCATTACATAATTTTGCAAATCA
>CM056395.1:25581724-25613398 GCA_029718625.1 Synaphobranchus kaupii | reverse complement strand
AACAGGCATCAAGACATCCTTAAACTTAAATTTCTCATTCCTATGGGTATCTTTAAGTCCCTAATCTTAGACCTAGGCATATTTGTTGATGTATGTAAATGTTAAATGTCCTTGTTTTGTATTTTATTATATATGTTTTTAATGTAATGAAGGACACATGCGAATGAGCCCTTGGTCTCAGTGTGTCTCCCTGTTGAAATAAAGGATATATAACACAAATACACATACTGTAAGTGCTTGGCTAGCAGTTGTTTGAGGGAGGTAGATGGAAGGAGAGCAGATTATGATTTAAGTTGATTATCTTGTACACACATGTTTGTCTTGTACTCACAACCGTTTCCCTTAAATGCTGATATTCCTTGTTGATCAAACAAGTTCTGTGCAAACCCTTTAGTTGGCTTCCCGGCCAAGTCATCTTAAGTGGACGTTTCTCTGAAAGTCGTTCGCTCTGCATTTAAGGTGAGTTGCTTGAAGAGTCCAAACCGGGCATTTATGTATGTATTTATTTATTTTTATTTTGCAACGCAGGCTGAAGCATTGAAGTGGTTATCAGACCAGAGGCTACGTAACGTGTGCCCCAGTTCCAACATCACCAGGCCCAATAGCTGTCCCTCCAGAGCAGTGCTGTATAAGTGCTGGTAATTCAGTGCTGACAAAGGAGGAGCACACTTCTAACAGCACAGAGTTGTTTTTTTTCTTCACATAGTTTGATGAGTTCCACAATCACTAAAACGAACTGACTATAAATATGTTTTTGGCAAAGAAAAAGTATAACGGTTAGATTTACTTGTAAGCAAAAATTAAGGGCAAATGTTGATTGAATGCCGGCCTAAGGAAGTGGCAAGAATCGTGTTAGGAATTCTAATGAAACACATTTTCTTGTAGTCGAGCTTTATAATCACTCATTTATGCGAGAGCAGAATTAAGGCTGATGATGGATAGTGAGCATTTGCTCCATGGAACACAGCCATGAAAGATAAGGGACGTTTATGGTCGGATGTAATGAAATATAAAAGCATGAAGTTAATGTTATTAATGTTCAAATATAGACATATCACCTGTCATATCACCGTCATGCAGTGGCACTCTGGTACAATGCAGTTGTTCTTTTGGACAGTACGGCTGAATTAATGCACACACGTTTTTCTTTTTCTTCTGAAGTTAATTTATTATACGCTGCACAAGTCCGTCAGATCCTCTAGCAAATGGCCATTTGTAAGATTAATTGAATCTATTTCTATCTCCCGTGACAGGTTTGGCTGTGTTTCAGTTTCCGGTCATTATGCTTCCTGGTGTGGCGGTGGGGCCGTGGGTTTGGGTAATATACGGCGGTGGGGGTGTGGGTTTGGGTAATATACGGCGATGGGGTGTGGGTTTGGGTAATATACGGAGGTGGGGGCGTGGGTTTGGGTAATATACGGCCGTGGGGTGTGGGTTTGGGTAATATACGGCGGTGGGGTGTGGGTTTGGGTAATATATGGCGGTGGGGGCGTGGGTTTGGGTAATATACGGCGGTGGGGGTGTGGGTTTGGGTAATATACGGAGGTGGGGGCGTGGGTTTGGGTAATATATGGCGGTGGGGGTGTGGGTTTGGGTAATATACGGCCGTGGGGGCGTGGGTTTGGGTAATATATGGCGGTGGGGTGTGGGTTTGGGTAATATACGGCGGTGGGGCCGTGGGTTTGGGTAATATACGGCGGTGGGGTGTGGGTTTGGGTAATATACGGCGGTGGGGTGTGGGTTTGGGTAATATACGGCGTGGGGTGTGGGTTTGGGTAATATACGGCCGTGGGGTGTGGGTTTGGGTAATATACGGCGGTGGGGTGTGGGTTTGGGTAATATACGGCGGTGGGGGCGTGGGTTTGAGTAATATACGGCGGTGGGGTGTGGGTTTGGGTAATATACGGCGGTGGGGTGTGGGTTTGGGTAATATACGGCGGTGGGGTGTGGGTTTGGGTAATATACGGCGGTGGGGGTGTGGGTTTGGGTAATATACGGCGGTGGGGTGTGGGTTTGGGTAATATACGGCGGTGGGGGTGTGGGTTTGAGTAATATACGGCGGTGGGGGTGTGGGTTTGAGTAATATACGGCGGTGGGGGCGTGGGTTTGAGTAATATACGGCGGTGGGGGCGTGGGTTTGAGTCTGCCAGAACCTCTAATAATTCTTCATTTCAACACCCGGCCTTTTCCATCTGATTGGTGGAGCACACCTCACGATCATCATAATAGCCCTGAAACTACAGCCAGACCCCCCCCCCCCCCCCCCCCCCCCCCACCCCTAACACGCCTTCTGTTCCTCTTCTTTTTATACCATTTCATACTGTCATACTGCTAAACTGTTGATATATAATTTCGTAAAGATTAAACTCAGTATGATAGATGTTAATAATTCTGCTTCGTTCCACTTTGGCAGTGTGTTAATAACTTTATTAGCACCGGCCCGTATTCGGGCAGGAAGTGGTTAATTTTATTTGCATTCATTGCTTTTTTTTTTTATACGGTGAAATTTTCAACACAGTATACCTTTTGAAAGTGTTTAAACTCACGATTCCAATTCCAACAACGGTTCCTTGTTTTTTTTTAACATGACACAAAACAGGCTCTATCAGAACAACGATTCCGTACTTTCTGTGTATTCTGGAAATCCTCAGACGACACGAATAACGGTAAAGTCGGTATCCTTATGCCAGCAAAAAGTTTATTTTAGGCGAGAAAAAAACTTCCATAGTGTTTGTGCTTCTGATCCTTAGTAATTTTGACAGTTGGAAAATAAACTGCTCGAGAAGGGGTTAATGTACAGAATGTTTAGCATTAGTGTGATGATGTTACTTTACTTTAGATGTCCTTTAGAAGTTCAACATTCTTAGGCAGTATCTCAGCACAGAAAACCTAATCGGTAAAACCGATTCACTGAAAAACAGCCTTAGAAATAAAGAGCGGGAACATGAAGGGGGAACAAAACCTCAAATTGAGCCGGATGACTTCATACGACGTGCAACACATTGTGCTTTTCTACCAGCAAGGGTTGACGGAGTTCATGTGGTTTTTCTTTTTAAAAAAGAAAGTTTCATTAAAATATTTGAATGGCTGAAGACAAAGGCAGTTCTCTACTGTTGGAGTCGGCGCTTCAAATCCATTTTCTGTTTAGTGATCCGTCCTGGGTTTCCGGCACTGAGCGAAACAATGATCACATTTCCCTTCCGACACCCCCAGTTCTCTCCCCGCTGGTGATCTTGACCTTTCAGCGGTCATGGCGCCTTGATGGGCCGACCAAACGCTGTTCTGCGGCCGTGGAAACAATAGCGGGCGGGCCATCGCCTGGGTCGTCGCAAAAAAAAAAAAAAAACCACGACGCCTCCCGTCTCCGCCCACTTTTACTACGCTCCCCCCGCCACAGCAACGGATACCGCCCCCACCCCCCCAATACGACTGTGAGAGCCTGCCCCAAAGATGCGTTAAAGATGAGACTATGCGCAGATATCGTGACCCCTATGGAAAAAGCATATACTGCAGTATATTGTAAATATATCAAAATTATTTTCACAATATATTTAAAATATACTGCAGTATATTACATTTACATTAGGGGAGTCAGGGATGTTAACCGGATAACCGCACGCATGTGAGACAGTGACTCCTTCGTCCAATGCAACCCCCCCCCCACCCTTCCCCAGGAGCCTCTTCAGACGGAGTCAGAGGTACGTATGTCGAAAAGGCAGAACAGGTGTTCCGCACAATCTGTTACCTTCGTCTTATTTACGTCCTTTTTTTAAAAAAACATTTTTTTACCCCCCGGCACGCGTTGCGTGTCGCGGCCGTTTAAACCATTAAGCTCTTCAAGCGACCGCTTTTTACTTTGGCTTGTTCAACTGCTTAATGCGATGCACAGAAGCAATGATATCCACTGAAGGTCGGTTTGTGGGGGGCGCTGTGTCCAAGCTTCTCTGGGTAAAGGGCAAAGGTCATGCGGTTTGACTCCTCGTAGAGGGACTAGTGTAAAAAAACGTGGGTCGACCACCCATTGGCACCCTGCGGGTGAAAAAAGAAACCGCCGTTTCTCTGAAAAGCTGATGTTGAGGCAGAAGCTTCTTTTTATTTTTTTTTCATGCCTTGCGCCAGACTGCTATTAATGTTAATGGATGTAACCCAAAACCGAAAGCTGCGTTTTGCCCGAGTTCATTTTGCGAACCATTTCCCCACATCAGTCTTCATAATCCCCCCTGCTGTGCGTCGCATCATAACACCCCCCCCCCCCCCCTCCCCCCCGATGCACCGTTTTGATACCTATGCAGATATTAAAGAGAGATACATGAACGCTGACTGCAATAGAACATTATTTTTTCTTATTTTCCCCCTCTAAGCCAGATGTGAGGGGTTTTTTTTGGTAGTAGCTTGAGTTTATTTTCCTAAAACCACTAAGCGTGGAGATGCCACAGTGTATTTCTGAGGGTGGAAATTTGAACTTTTGTCCAGCGGGTGAACGCAGGTCCTGGAGAAAGCTGTAACGGCGCTGGCCTTCGCGAGATATTGAGCAGAACTCCCTCTGCAGCTCCGTGTCTTTCTCCTTACGATAAAACAGCCCAACACGTCATGGTGTCGTCTCTCCAGTCAGCGATTTAAAAGTTTATAGACTTTTATCTGCGGTTTGACCCTCTTTTCTTTCCTTTTTTTAGCACCGTGCCAAACTAGGAAGCTCTCCAAATGTGTGCTGTTATGCTGACTGCGTCTTTAATGCTCACAGAACACACTTTGTCGATTTATAAAAGAATGCTCAGCAATTATGGGGATGTGCTATTCTAAACGGCAAGCAGGAAATGACTTTGGTGCAGACAATTTTGTTTAGTGACCCATGGTAATGAATGTCAGTGTATACAGTGACCTGTGCTTGTGCTCTTATGAGCAAGGCTTTATTGCATGCATAGATTAGCTTTTTTATTTTTTTTATTCTAACAAATGTATTTGGACTATTTTAATCAGAAGGTCCTCTACCAAACATGTTGGCTCAAGGCGTTCTTATTTGCTGGCTGCTGTCCACGTAGTCCTCATTCAGGCAACTTATCTTAGTTCAGGTTTAAAAAAAATAATAATAAAAATAGGCTGATATCTTCCAAGGGCAGTAGCAAGACTGAAATGTGACACTACCACTATTTGAACAGGGAAGAGGGTGAGCCTGTACCTTAATAAAATAATAATAATAACCTATAAAAGCCTTGTTCAAGTTCAGATGTGTTCTCCTGCAATACTGTGCACTTTGTGGAACCATTGGCAAAAGCTTTTTTTGTTTGTTTTGTCAGGTGGATTTTCCACAGAAAATAAAGCAGTTTTTTTTTTTTCTCAACAATATCCTTGAACCTTAAACTCAGGTGCACAAGTTGTGTGTGTGTGTGCGTGCGTGCGTGCGTGCGTGCGTGCGTGCGTGCGTGCGTGCGTGCGTGCGTGCGTGCGCGTGCGCGTGCATTGTTTCCATTACTGTCGATTCACAACGCTCGGTGTGTTAATTCCAAGTGCTTCAAGTCGTCAAAGGCATGAAGCATTAATTATATTTATGGAAGAGCTGAATGTGAAATCTTTCCGGAATGGCCTTCTCCCTTTGGAACTGCCGTACTGAAGAAAACTCCTTATCTGGGATCAGGGAAAACAGCAAATGGGATCATCGCGAGCATGACCGGGCTATGGGCCTATGAAAACTCAGGAAATTAGGCAAAGGGCTGATTCTCAAGCGCACATATTCAAAGTATATGAAAGGGAGATTGAGTTCAATTTAATGTGTTTTTCTTCAGAATCAAATTGCTTTTTATGCTGTTTTTAGAATATAGTTTTTTTTCTCCTTTTTTTTTTATGGAACAGTACAGTTACTCAAATCAAACAATTAGGCCTGAAACAGGGCAGCTAGAGCCAATTCGGCTTGTGCCTGGATGCGTCCGTCGCACTTCTGATGGTAAAACCAGCCCGGCGTTCCTGAGTCTGACTCCGGAGTTCTCTATATGCCCGAGATGCAACTCCTTGCATTTTTGTGGCGTGACTATCCGCATGACTGTTTTTTCCTAGTCTGTTCCCAGTGTGGCTCCTAAACATTATTTTCCGCATGTCAGTCGTTTCTCTCGGAACTCAATGTTGTTCGCACGGTCATGGTGCGTGTCGTGCAGACGTGTGCAATACTGCTGGTTCAGGTTCTAATCGAGCAGCCACCTCCAGGCCAAAAAGTAACAGAAAAATAACAGAAATATCTGTCGACTGCCCCCTCCGCAATAGGTGTCAGTATCTGCATTTAAATATGCTGTGGAATCTGAATGTGTTCGGGGGGCTGTATTCTGACTGAGTCATTCGAGGTGGGTGAAGTGCCTTGCAGTGCCATACTGTAGGCAGTTTAATGATATCCACCCGAGTGTTTGTTAGCCTCAGGTAAGTGGGCTGTCAGTCCGTTAGATTTCCACTCATCTCGATGATGAATCATAGCAGCGCACAGTGTGTTGTCACATGCTCGGGGCCTGGGGTCAGAGCTCCAGCAAAAGCCCAGAACTCAAGCTCACAAAAAAGACAGGAAGTGGAGAGGTTAGCTGACAGAATGAATTCTAAAATAAGAGTGTGTGTTACCCTAAATTCCATATATGTGTGTGTGGGACTATATGTACTTATAGTTTCAGAATTACCTGTAACTGCTGATAACTGTTCACGCAATTTCAAAATCTACTCAATAATCTGTCGCTCCTGTCGACGTCTGAATTGAGCGTATCTGCTTGAGTCGGTGGTTTCCAATGTAGGAATGCGATGCCTGAGCCGAGCGATCATTTCTCATAATGGAAGGCATTCAGTCGCTACCACATGTGTGTCGCTGCAGTAGCCAATTTGAGCAAATATCCAACAGGGATTCAAAGGGCTCTTGTTCACTTCTTTTTTTTTTTTTCGGTTCAATGCTTGTTTGCTTTGTCCTCATTTATAATAAAAAAACATTTTGTGATAGTAAATTGTAATTACACAAATGGGGATGTCACAAAGGAACAAATGGTTGCTTTTCTAAGTGGGTGTTTTGAAATGTAATGCATCATCGACTGCACTGTGGACAGAAAAGAAATGCACTGCTACTCAGTCCAATTGCATGAAAGATTGGCCTTTAGGTGCATTCAATCATTTATTTTTGTCAGTTATTTATTTATTTATCTTTTTAATAATCAAAAAAGCAAAATAAAAAAATAGCCTAAGTAGAGCTTACTGGTGACGCTTGTCGGTAACTTACTGGCTTTGCAGTTGGATTTACTGATTAATGAAAGTAGTGCTGAAATGATCAGGGCGACAGTCTCAGTTTATTGTTGTCTTTCTCCTCTCAATAAAATGGCAAGCGGGTCGTGAAAACCTACGCAAATACTGCATGTAATTTGAGAATGTCAACCTGGAAACTGAGATATGAAAAAGAAGGCTTAAAAATAATCTACACTAGTCAGTTACTCGCTAACTATAGATAAGAGACAGTCCCGCTATTTGTTTCCTGTGTTCCAAATAAGTGGCACCACCTCTCTTGTGCTATTGCCACAGGATTTATAACAAACCAGCAGTATTTCCACCTCCTTAAAACCACTGACTAACTATTTCTACCACATGCAGGATATGTGTAACGTAATGGTTAGGGAGCCGGGCTTGTAACTCGCAGGTTAAATATCCAGCTGTATAAATGGATTGTATGTAAAAATGTAATCTGTGTAAGTCTCTCTGGACAAGAGCATCTGCTACATGGCTAATTGTGTCATGTTCTTGAACTGGCCAGCCTTTATCGATGCAGAAAAACTGCCACTTAATCTCTGTAAATAATGCCCTCAATTTGGTATTTGCGAATATTGACAATAACGGGTCATTCGTCTATAATTTTAATGTTGTAACAGTTTCCAGTAAACCTTCATTTTTAAGTGAGGGGCTCAGCTCTGATACGCATCTCTCTGGAGTGTCTTCAGATGGCGCACACTTCAGCTGCCTGTCAATCAATAAAGGAGCACACAGTCAATTAGGAGGTGTCACCGTGCTGCTTGGATAAGGATCGACAGCGGCTCAAGGACTTCTGTTTGAGTCCTGGAAGATGCAGGTACACTCCAGGAATCCATACTCTTTATTTATTTATTTATTTATTTATTTGCCAATACCTTCATTTACAGTGGCTTGCTTGGCTCATATCTGCAGCAGCAGTCTGCCTAGTCTGGAAATACGTCCTAGAAGTCTCTCTTACATGATCAGCTTACAGAACACCGTTTCCCACTGCCATACCTAATATGACCACATAACAGTCATAAGAAATTCATTATAGAATGTTGAACATACCATCTTAAAATATACAAAATGGTATCATTTACACTTGGTCTCGATTAAAAAGCAGACTTTTACTGTTCCTTCTCTCTTCCACTTCCTGTTTTTGGAAAGCTTAATTTGAATGTGTGCGGCCTCTGTGTACGACGTGGAGTTTGGACAGGGATTATGTGCTTAAAGCAGTTTCCACTCTTGGCCGAATGAATGGCAGTCATGAGATGCTGACACACTGTTGTAATGTTGCAACCACCTCTACATATTCTGTAAGATATATTCTGTAAGATATCAGCGGTTAGCTGATGAGCAGAGTGACAAGAACAAAAGGGTGGTGATCATAAAATAATGGGACGGTACTAATGCTCTAGAAATGAGTTAATTTTGAGTAACCCCCGAGAGTACGTGTCTCCAACTCTACTTATCACCTCAGTGCTCGTTTCCCCTCTCGCCCCAGGTGCTCATGGGAAACGTCAGAGGCGTTCTTCATCTTGAAGTGTCTCCTTGCGTTTGAGAGCCGCAGCAGCACCACAGAAAACAGTCCGCTTGTCAAGGCCTGTGAAATGGTTTGACATCAATCAGCCCTGATGGAAACATCTTTAGAGACTGTCTAAAACATCTGTGTTTGACGTTCTTCGATATTTTTCACAGTGTCAATCAAAATTTTTAAAAACCCAGCCTCAGAAATGGACAAGAACAGATGTGTACAGGCAGGAAGCATATTGGTCAGTTCTGTCCCGTGTTCACTCTTTACTGTCATCTAGATCTTCATGAACAGGAAGCTTCCCCTTGGCAGACAAATAAGTAAAATGTGCTATTGGTTGTCAGCTGCTATGATTTATTTGCTCATGTCCTTATGTGTTTAAGTGATTTTTTGTGATCTACACTGTCAATCTCAATCATAGAAGGAAAGGATTGTTCTACTAGAGTTTGTTAGATTATGGCAGCTTGTCAACAGGGTTTCAGGTTTTAGTGTCCGATTTGTGAAATTTTCAAGTTGAGGAAAGGGCTCAAGGAACACTTCGTAAAATCCAATGAAACATCTGACGATATGCATGTTACACATGATTTAAGAGAATGAAAAACCTCCCTTGGTTTACTGTAGACTGCCAACTGAAAACACGTGATTTATAGTGATACTGCAGTCAAAACCCGACTTTTCCCGTTGAAAACCGATGTTTTGGGTTAGATTATGAACATACACAACTGTTTTTGTCCGAAAATCTCATGTTTAGTCAAAATGGGAGTTTCTGTGTAGGCTTACCAATACGCTGGTTTCCGGGGGTTTGTGACGTCAAGAGATCTTTAAAATAAAAATGGGTGGAGTTCAGGTGATCCTAGGATCTCGGCTGGGCATGTGGTATAAAAGCAGAGACCAACGTTTTTTTTCCTCTGAGACTGAGACCCTTGTACTGCTAACTAGCTAGTTCAAGTTCAAATGCGAATTGCTTTGTATTACTGCTAACGTTAATATTACGACTTATATCGACACACCCTTTCACTCCTTGACTGTATGAATATTCATAATATGACTACGTGGCATCATCGTCATATGACCACACCTACTCACGATTTCCAGTTCAAATTGAAGCTGCAAAAAATACCTTAAAAAACGATCTGCAGTATTTCTTTAAGAGAATGAAAAACTCCCTTGGTTTACTGTAGACTGGCAACTGAAAACGTACTCAGTGGTCTTCGCAGTGTTCTCTGAAATGTATCGCATTGTCCATTGCACTCTTCTCTGAAATTTAACTCCGCCAGTCCAAATAAGTAGAATTCATTGAAGAGGATAATCGGTCATGTTTGCTTGTCGATAGTTTGGTTATCCAGTGCATGTGAATCCCATTACAATATCCCAAATTGACTGCTTACTTCAGATATTTTACTTCCGGAAATCTGTGGTCTCGGCACACACCTGTCGACAACTCTTCAGCCAAAGGCCTTAAACATAGACGTTCAGTGCTCTTATGTCATGTCGCACACACACGCACACGCACACAGAAAACACTTATCATGACTCAGTCATATGCCAGCACACTGAAAATCAGTGCTCTGACATAGTCATAGAAATGCTTTCAATTTGTCGCCCAGAGTATGATGTCCTATGCTATATCAATGGTACGTATATGCGCTGCTATGACTCCTACAGGTGGTATTCTCTCTTATGGCTCCTTCAAGTAAAATGTATGAATTTAGTCGATATTGAATTTTCCATTCATTCACTGTTAAACTTGAACAGTGTATTCCTTCTTCTGTTTAACATCTGGGTGCTTTTGCAGTGAAAAGCCTAGTGAGCTGGAAGTGTGGCGTATTATAATGTAATTTCAAGCTTAATTAGTTGTTGTGTGCTGTTATATCTATCTTGCATTGATACTGCTGTTTAATATTCACAATTAGATGGCAATGGTTTCTGGGGGGAGGGAGCAGGAAACATAAATCTTCCTTGGACTTGTGTAGAGTGAGCTAACGTCCATTACAGGTGTTCATGTCACCCCCAGGAGCTGGAAAGCGAGCGTTATCGGTCCCCTTGTCCAGGCCACTAATTGTAACCCTCCTACCGTGTGTGTGGAGATGTCCACTGTTCAAATCCGAGAGCATTCCCTTCCTCTGTAGCACTTACAGGAAACACGTTCCCGGGAGCATCAGCAACAGCACTGGAGTGGGCAGATTATGTCGGGAAGATATCTGAAATTGGTTTCGGCTCGGGCAGTCCAAAACTTGCCGGCTTCTGGATGATTCTCCAATGATAGTAGTGACAGGAACGCTTAACAGCGAATGTTGGTGATGTTTCGTAAAACTCAGAGGTGGGCTACAAGTGCCGTATCTGTTTTGGGTTTTCATACCAACTTCTGGCCTTAATTACTTAATTAGCCATAACATTTTACGCCACCTGACTTTAGCTGCATATCTTGATAAGCGCATGAATGACAGCCTTGTGTCCCTATATGAGACATTTTACTGTGAACCAGTGTTGGGGTGTACAGCCAATTAGGTCATTTAGCCAGGGTGACTGGTGTGGATAAAACCTGCATACACACTGGCCCTGCCCTGGTCTAACTGGGCAAAATTAATTTCTGATCTCACTGGCTGATGAAACTACTTGTTCAGTACACTGATTTTTCTGCCATGTATTGTGGTTTTCTTGTGATCTGTGTGTTTGGGGAAGAACACTACAGGGGGATATAGCAGTTAGAAAACATAAATCAGGGGTACTCAATCTTATCCAGAAAGGGCCGGTGTGGGTGCAGGGTTTTCAATCTTATCCAAAAAGGGCCGGTGTAGATGCAGGGGTCCTCAATCTTATCCAAAAAGGGCCGGTGTAGGTGCAGGGGTCCCCAATCTTGTCCAGAAAGGGCTGGTGTGGGTGCAGGGGTCCTCAATCTTATCCAGAAAGGGCCGGTGTGGGTGCAGGGGTCCTCAATCATATCCAGAAAGGGCTGGTGTGGGTGCAGGGGTCCTCAATCTTATCCAGAAAGGGCTGGTGTGGGTGCAGGGGTCCTCAATCTTATCCAGAAAGGGCCGGTGTGGGTGCAGGGGTCCTCAATCTTATCCAGAAAGGGCCGGTGTGGGTGCTGGGGTCCTCAATCTTATCCAGTAAGGGCCAGTGTGGGTTCAGGCTTTTGTTCCAACCAAGCAGTTACAGACCTGATTCTACTAATCAACCACTAGAGTCTTTGCTAAGGACCTTGATTAGTAGAATCAGGTGTGTAACTGCTTGGTTGGAACAAAAGCCTGCACCCACACCGGCCCTTTCAGAATATGACTGAGGACCCCTGACATACAGTATCCTGAAGATTACAGGTCTTGGGTGGTACACTGCATTTACATGATATTACATTACAATCATTTGGCAGACGCTTTTATCCAATGCGACGGACGTACAATAAGTGCATACTGAAGGTCATTGAAGTGACTACAAAGCAGATCAGACTACTTTCACATAACGTAGGAGCTATCCCTACTAATGAACAGTGAATATAGTACACAGTCAGCTATACATTCTGCACTATGAAATAAAAAAATCAATAAAAACACAAGTTAATAGAAAACAAGCAAAAAAAACAGGAAACAAGTACTATGGAATTGTCCCTAGATACTGTAGGTAGGTTAGTCGAGGTTGAGTCTGAAAACGTGCATCTTCAGACCACGACGGACAGTTGTTCCTCTCAACAAGCTATTTCATCTAAATGCATAACTATCCACCCTGCTGTATAAACTGATACAATTGTGAAATGTTAGCTGTGGATACTGGCATTAAATCTATATTTGAAAGCTATATTTATCAATGACCAAAGTTGTTTTCCAACTCTTTAACATAGTCGGAGCATAATACATATACACTACTCACAAAAAGTTAGGGATATTTGGCTTTCGGGTGAAATTTATGGAAAATGTAAGTTCACGCTACAGTGATATTATACGTATCATGAAAGTAGGGCATTTAAGTAGAAGCATGCAATGGTGATTTCCTCATCTCAAACAATTTATTGAAACAAAAGCCAACAACAGTGGTGGGTATACCACAACAAAAATGTCAATGTCTCAATAACTTGTCATGTGCCCTTGAGCATCAATTACAGCTTGACAACAACGTCTCATGCTGTTCACAAGTCGACTTATTGTCTGCTGAGGCATGGCATCCCACTCTTCTTGAAGGGCGGCCCTCAGGTCATTGAGGTTCTGGGGTACAGAGTTACCAGCCTCTACACGGTGAGTCAGCTGATCCCATAGGTTTTCTATGGGATTCAGGTCTGGAGAAAGTGCAGGCCACTCCATTTGAGGTACCCCAGTCTCCAGCAGCCTTTCCCTAATGATGCAACCTCGATGAGCTGGAGCATTGTCGTCCATGAAGATGAAATTAGGCCTGTGTTGTTCATGCAGGGGCACAATGACTGGATTAATGATGTTATTCAGGTAGTATGGGCTTGTCACTGTACCATTCACAAAGTGTAGGGCAGTTCTGTATTGACTAGACACACCTGCCCACACTGTAACACCGCCACCACCAAAGGGTCGTCTGGTGACAACAGTGGCTGATGCATAGCGCTCTCCTTGACGTCTCCAACATCGTTGGCGGCCATCATTTCTGCTCAACGTGAATCGACTTTCATCAGAGAACAGCACTGAGGCCCACTGGTCCCTCGTCCAGCGTAAATGCTCCCTGGCCCATGCAAGACGATGACGCCTGTGCCTGGTGGTGTGGTCAGGTACCCTTGCAGGTCGTCTAGCACGCAGACCACGCTGATGTAAACGGTTTCGAATGGTCTGACGTGACACTTGGGTGCCTCTCACCTCCCTTAAATGTGCCTGGAGTTGAGTGGCATTCATCATCCGGTTCCACAGGGCACTGTTCACAATGAAGCGGTCATCAGTGTGGGATGTGGCCAAAGGACGTCCACTTCTATGCCTTTCTGTGACTCTTCCAGTCTCTCTGTATCTCTGTTGCAACCTGCTGATGACACTCTGTGACACTCTAAGCTCAGTGGCCACTTCCCTCTGAGAACATCCTGTTTGAAGCCTCGCAATGGCGAGGTACTGTTGATCAATTGTTAGGTGTCGTCTTGGTCTCATGATGTCAAAATGTGAACAGCATGATGAAGAGGACTGTTTAAATACCAATTCTAATTGAACCAGGAAATTCATTGGTCGATTCATGGATCAAACACCTGTTGTGAATTTTGCCGTTCAGCTCCTTGTTAGAGAACAGCAAGTTGTGCAAAAAGTACTGAAACATTGAATAGTTGGACATGTGCATTCAAATGTTTAGAGAAGGTCAAATTAATTTCACCTGTAAAGGTTCTAGTGCATTTTAGGTTCATCCTGAAATTTCACCCGAAAGCCGAATATCCCTAACTTTTTGTGAGTAGTGTATGTAAAAGACAAACATTTTTATTTGATAACATACTGCCTGCTGCGGTATGAAAGTACAAAAATAATTAGACCTTTAGATACTTGGCGACAAAAATAATGTTCTCTGGTCATTTATATTGAAATTATTACCCCATGGAAGACATCACTTCAGAAATGCTAGGTTTTTCCCCCTGCAACTCAAATAAATTTTTCTTTTTCGCCCAAAGAAAATCAGTGTTAAATTTGATCATAATAACTTTTTTTCAGTCCAGGTTTCATAACTGAAGGTGTTCCCTGTTCCCTGCCTTAGCAAAGACGAGACGAGAGTGTAAACGATTTCCAAAATCGTGGGCGGTAAATGCAAACCTCTCCAGATGCTATCGCGGACAGTGGCCAGGACGCTGCTTAAGCTCCTCTGGGGGAAAATGGCGGAGATTACTTTTACTCCGTAAGCGTTGGGGCGGCCTCGTAATTTGATCTGATACCGGGGGACCGTTGAGCCTCCTTCGGCTGCTGTAAGTGTCGTGGGGAAATAGTTTTAGCCGTGTAGCTTGTGGCGTGGTGGTCTCTTCGCTGCCCTCAGGGGCCTTTACGTGTGATGTCATCGCCAAGGAGCAGTGACGGGCTCCGGGGTTCTACAGAGCTGGCTGGAGAGATCTTCATCAACTCAGTGTTTCATCTTCATCAACTCTGTGTTTCATAAATGAGATTCATCTCCCCATTTCCCTTCATGTCTCCACACTGGTTCTCAGTATATACGTACGTAGCACATAAAAAATCTCTGTCTGTCTCATACACATACACACACACCCAGCATTCAGGCACAGATAGACTACACCATATACTCGGTAATTGTATATACATGTACATAAACAGAGAATGAGCTTTAACTGTTTAAAGGTAACTAAATGGACTGTTTCAGTGCGACAAAAATTAAAAAATGTCGAAATCGGGGGTTGGGAAAGGTGCTCATGAAAGGGTTGGGCTCGAGTTATCAAGCCACGCCCTAGTTTTTTTTAAATCACGTTTCTGTTAATATTAAAGGCTTTTCGTTATAAAATGTTATAAAATGCAACCTTTCCCACGGCCTAAAAAATTGTGGGAGAGAAATGTCGCAATTTGCAACAGGATCAATCTCTAGCACCTGGATATGTCCAAATATATCAGTAATCAGCCAAAAAAAAAATTTGGTTTTAGGGTTTCCTTACCCTTTAAATGTTAGTCCCTGTGATGGATGGGCGACCTGTCCAGGGGGTGTTCTCGCCTCTGCCCCATGTATACTGGGTTAGGCTCCAGGCCCCCTGCAACCCTGACCAGGAATAAGTGGATTACATAAGCGGGCTAGTCCTAGAATTGAAGGTTTTGGGTATTTTTTTATTTATTTTTATTAACACGGCAGACTTCGCGATTCCTCTTCCGTCCCAGTACTTTGAACACGGTGTCCATATGGCGTCTGTAAGCCAGCGGCCACAGCGGCTTGAGTGAACACCCCACTGCGTCTGCCGCCATTTTGCTTGAGTGAACACCCCACTGTGTGCGCTGCCATTTTGCTTGAGTGAACACCCAACTGCGTCTGCCGCCATTTTAAACCCGAGGCTCTGAGATGCCGTCAACGTACCAAATCCGTTAAGACGCACATGCTCACGGTGTCGCACTTTACCTCATCATACCCCTCGTGTCTTTTGAGAAAATACAAATATTGGAATTAATAAATGATAATACGGGGGATAGTGTCTTAACGCAGATGTTTTCTGATGAAATTACATTTAATGAGTGCACTGTAACTTGCATGCGTTGATATGTCATAATTGCCCCTTTCCCGACCGAAAGATAATGAACGTCAGTCTCTAAATGTGGTTTTCACTTTCCCATTTCCTCTCTTGTTCTTTTTTAATCGTAACAAATAACCAGTTGTCTCATGGAATGAAAAAGAACAGCATATTGAATCCCCCATGGTTGCTTTTTCTTGTCCCGCTCTCCACAGAAATGCGTCTATTGCCGTAAAAGAATCAAGAAGGTTTCGGGGGCGTGTGTCCAGTGCTCCTGCGGACGCTGCCTCACCTCCTTCCATGTGACCTGCGCACACGCCGCCGGGGTTACCATGGAGCCTGACGATTGGCCGTACGTGGTGTTCATCACCTGCCATCGGCACCAATCACGGAGCCCTAGTGCTGTGAGTGCTCCCTCCCATGGTTCTTACATTATTATTATCACTTACTGTTGTAAAACAATGTACACATTTGTGATGTATCTGCATTAAATTTTTATTCCCTGATATCCAATTATATCAATGTTGTTTTTTGGACGTTTCATGTTCTGTAGAATCAATGAAATTCTCATTTCCAGCCTATAGAAATGAGCATTAATTATGAAATGTATTTATTTAGTGTCCTGTATTTTCTCTGAAGTTTTCATTCACAAACACTGTTGAAGGAAATGAGTGATTTAATTATCAGTGTCCTGGAAATGCACTGCTGTAACGTAATCTTGGCCTTATGCATATTTGTAGCCTCGTATATGTGGAATAATAGCTTTCAGACTGCAGAGGCTGCTGTGCACCTGTGGATGAGCATTTTGTGGACACCAAAAGAAGATAAAATGCTCAGTAATTCTGTGGCGGAAGAATGACTGTGTGACTGCAGTTGGGTCGATGGAATACGGCCATTGGGGAAGCCAAGGGTACAGATGTCAATGATCAGGGTGTTCAGACACTTTTCTACGCGCTGGTTGACAGTATTCACTCTGCAGGAAAGATTAATCTCTCTAATGGCCTCTGTTCGAGCAATTGCATGCCATTCCCCTATGTGAAAGATCAATCTTAACGATATTCACGTCCTTGCAACAGAATTCCTTTCAAAATACAGTTGTAAGACACTGCAGTCGACTCCCACAGCACTTTTAGATTCAGTATCATCACTGTGAATGTCACCTTCCTGAACAGTTTATATTAGTGCATTGGTTTGCATTAGTTTGCATTAGTTTCCATTAGCGCATCGGTTTCCATTAGCGCATCGGTTTGCATTAGCGCATCGGTTTGCATTAGCGCATCGGTTTGCATTAGCGCATCGGTTTGCATTAGCGCATCGGTTTCCATTAGCGCATCGGTTTCCATTAGCGCATCGGTTTCCATTAGCGCATCGGTTTCCATTAGCGCATCGGTTTCCATTAGCGCATCGGTTTGCATTAGCGCATCGGTTTCCATTAGCGCATTGGTTTCCATTAGCGCATTGGTTTGTATTAGCGCATTGGTTAGCACATCATACAGGTACTGAACAAAACAAAAAAAATTTTGCACAATAGTCTTGAAACGATAAAGGCTTCTGGTGGGTCCACAATGGTGTGGGTACATTTCCTGGCACGTACTCATAAACAGTGGGCAAGGACGGACGATGTGAATTTTAACTTGTTGGCTATGGTGTCCATTTTAGCACACCATGGAAGTCGTATCTGCATCAAACAAAGCTGATTCTCAGTCTCTTATTTTTCCGCAGAACCATATATTTGAGGGAAAAGTCAGTACGGCGGGTCTTGGGCGATTGTGCCGTTTTAATTTGAGTTTGTTTTTAACAGAAGAGCAACACTTGCAAGAAGGACATTGTCCTGGGACAGACGGTCATCACCAAGCACAAAAACCTGAGGTACTACGGCTCCCGAGTCACGCACCTCATGTCCCAGACCTTCTACGAAGTCATGTTCGACGACGGCTCTTTCAGCAGCGACACCTTTCCGGAAGACATCGTCGTAAGTTTGTGTCCCTTGCAAAAAATATTATTATTAGCGCTTGCTTAAAACGCTTTTTTTTTTTTTTTGTATTTTCTTAGAAACTGCCTCCCTGTTGTGTATTTGACTGCATGTGTGTACTGTATGTGAGCGGGAATGGGATTTTGCACCTACGTGATTGTGACATCATTATTATATTATATATTATATTATATAACTGTTCATTATTCTTTTAAACATTATTATTTAATTCCACGTTTTTTACGGAAAGCGCGTTGACCTTCATGTATTGAAAGAAGTGCGCTATATAAATAAAGTTTTTGGAAGTCGAAGTTGATACTGGTACACTATCTCCAAACTCCAAATCTAAATATCCCTATTACAAAGTAATAGGCAGCAAGCTGCTGGCACCGCAGGTCTTTTTTTAGTGCATTTCCATGTCACCACATCAGTGAGATTACAAGGTATAAGATGTCACAACCACAGGCATTCAATTCAGCTTCCATTCTTCAATTGGAGGAGCTTTTCTCTCAGTGTATCTGGCATGGTTTGATTGAGGGTCAGTGATAGACAGCCATTTCTAAGTCTTTCCACAGGTTTCTGCTCACATTCAGGTCAGGGCTTGACTTGGGTCACTTAAGGACGTTCACAATATTCGGGTCCTTCCCACTGCAGTGTCAATTTGGCCTTTGGGGGATATTGTCCTGCTGAAAGGTGAATTTTTGCCTCAGTTCTAGGTCTGTAGCAGACTTCATCCATTTTCTCCTCAATCGTGGCTCAATTCCAGTCCCCCCTGCCAGGAGGAATCCCCGTGATATTTTGCCTGCGACCACTGTGCCTGAAAGTAGAGATGGTGTTGACTAAGTGATGTGCTGAATTTGATTTGGGCCAGAAGTAACACTTTCCATTTAGATAAAAAAAGTCCTCATCTGACCGCAATGTCCCTCTTAAAGCTGCAGTAGCCAAGATTATTTTGGCTAAACTATTAAATGTTCTCATTACATTCCAGCAGCTATTAATAAATCAAGCGTTTTGGGAAAAAAAACACGTTTCTCTCCTCGGCTCTGTATTAGGCTGTCAAAAAACCTCACCCCGGTCTTACAAAAACCAACCAATCAGGGCTAGCTATGTAGCTACCAATCAGGGCAACTATCTACAAGCAAAAGATCCTCCCCATCGTGGAATAAACCCCTCCCTATCTGCTTGTCTCCACGCGTGCACTGGAGCATCATTTGGTGGGAGGGGCTTAGGAGAGAGATCGGAGGGAGGAGAGCAGCAGTCGTTTTGCCTGGCGTCTTTTCAAACTTGCCTACTGCAGCTTTCATTTCTGCTGCAAACTCCATATGGGATTTGAGATTTTTTTGTATTTTTTTTCACTGCAATATTGTTTTTTTCCCCGATATCTCAGCAACTGAACTTTGTAGCTCTTTCTAGGTTGCCATTGGCCTCGTGCTAGTTTCGCTAACCGGTTTTGTTCTCGCTCGGTTACTCAGTTTTGATGGACAGCCTGATCTAGGCAGTGTACGGGTTATACAATGCACCTTCCACTATTCGGTGATTGAGTCAGTCCTGCCCAAAGGAATATTCAGAGTATACTTTCACTCTCACACAGTATAATATTCCATCATATAGCAAGATCCTTCTACTTCCACTAGTCAGAATATAGGAAGCGACAAGCTGGTGGTTGATTCATGCTCTTTTACGCCCTCTATTTAATCACAGTGCACAAACTGTTTCTTCTCTTTTCCCCTCTTGCACACCCAGCACCCTGCCAACGTTTCCTCTTGAAAAAATAATAAACTTCAGACGGTCTTTTCTGCATCCGAATGAGATTGTGTCGTAGCGAGATTCCAGCGAGCGGGAGTGCCTTAATGGGCATGGCGTTTTCAGAGCCTAGAGACGTGCTTGTGAGATACGAGACGCGGCATCGTTTTGATCACCATCTTGTCAGGTGACCCAGAGGATTCAGAACACAGGCAACTGCATGCACTATTCCTCTATATGCCTTTCTTATGATTTGTTTTTCCACCATAAAAAAAAAAATTCTAACTGGAGCAACAGAATTATGATCATAGAACAGAATCAGAATACATATACATGTCATGTGTAGTCACACTGTAGTTAGTATAATTATACAGTTATACTATTATAGTCACTTAATATAAATATACTATTAGTCACTTACTATAAAGTGCAACCAAACCAAACAGACTGTGTAATCCTTATTTAATTATTATACATTTTACATAAATATTTCTTATCGTGGGAAATAGTGTGTTGCAATGTTTTTTTGTTCTGAAGTGATGTATGCTGATTATGTTGCTAAGATATCGTGAGGACTTTAAAAAATTGTTCATGGGAACCAAAAGAGTTTGTTTATTTCTGCTTTCACTTCTGCACATTTATTTGTGCTTGTCTGTGTGCATTAATCTTATAAGATCAGGCATCGTAAAATTAGGCCACAGAGGTAATTTATTCTCAAACCCCACATCCATTTCACTAATTGGTACTGACATAAAACTAATCCCCAAGACACTAGGCAACAAAATACCCAGAGTGGTATCTGATTTAATTGACTACAACTGAATAGTATTTTCAATGCTTGCTCTTGCTTAGGCCCTGTTCAATATACTGAGAAGAACAATATAGACATAAAACTCCTCTCCACTGATGTAGGTGAGGCATTTCACTTGAAAGGTCCAAACCATTGAGTACTTTATTTCACCTTTGTACAGTATCCAGTTAATTAAGTCCTTTTAAACACAATTTTCATTTTAAGGCAGGAAATTCCCGGAATGTCTTTGGTATTAACATTGGGGGATAAAAGCTTATAAACCTTGCTTGTTTACAGGCCTTTGTTTGTTTCGTATTCTATATATCTATTATATAATTTTATTGGTCTGACTCAAAATAATTGGCGGGATTCAAACAAATGCTCTTGGTCACTTTAATGACCTTATGGTGCACTACCATCAAAACTAAACAAACATTTTCCACGGGAATCCAATGGAGGATCATTTTAATGTCTGTTTTTTCTCCCTGCTTTGGCGAGATATGGCAGTGGAAGTCGGGTTCTAGCCCATGAAAATGTCATTTCAGGAAAGGTCCTGTTTCCGAGCGGGGCAGACCACAACTTTTCCTGCTTCTCACATTTTCAGTCCTTAAGATTGGGTTGAATGAATCAAAATTTTTTTAATTTTTTTTAAATATGGCAGTTTGAATGAATTCCTTAATTCTTGTTTAATTGAAGTCCATTTACCCTTAAAGTGGCTGAATGTGTTTGACTGGGTTGTAGGGGCTGTCACTCAATACGGCAGAGTCTGTACCCCTCTCAGCAGTATGAATGACGGCAGCCCCCTCTTTATTGTATTGATCCACATACCCTGAGTGGAGCAACTCGAGGAGATTATCCCAGGCGGGGTTTGTAGATGTGGCAGGACTCATACAGGGGGATTTATCTGTATAGATGCTATCGGCCATCTATCAAGGGGGGTTTTATCAAAAAGAGACTTACTTCACTCACTAAGGTACAAATAAAATGAGAACAATGATCTCATGTTATGGAGTTTAACCCTCTAGAAGGGCACAGAGAGGGGTATTCTGAGGAAATGGGAAATATAAGTATTTTTTTCCCTTATAAATCTAATGATTTATTAGAAAGTACCCCCCCACACACACACACACACACATCCCACTGAGGAACAAGTAAATATAAATTTGAAATTGAATCCCAAAGAGATGGCCTTTTTGGACCCAAGAATATAGCCATTACTGTCCCTTACCCGGTAGATTTATGTGTGGTACCTCTGACCGGACTCTCTCTCTGGCATCTGTTCCTGGTAGCAGGAAATGCTGTCGCTGTACTATCAGTTATAACTTGTGCTCAGTTTCATTTTTAGCTGTAGCCCTTCTAATTCAGCAACTGTCTGAAGTGAATCAGAGGTCACCAGAGCAGCGTAGCGTGTGGAAGCTATTTGCTAGCCACAGACATATGTGCCTCAGAGGAATTTCTGGGGGAATCCAGGGAACGGGGCCAGAAGGAGCAGATTTCGGAATTTAACCCAAGGAGACCTCAACTGGGAGCGAGTGGGAGGGGTGAAATTAAAGGAAATTCCACTTTTAGTACCAAGTACCACCATGGATGTTAAAATATGGCCTCAGGGCCTCTGTTAGTTGTACTACCCGGTGGAGATGAAGCTTGGGAAAGCTGTGTGTACTTATTTTGAGTTTATTCTTGAGTTTAAAATAACATGTCTAATTACTAAATACAAATTGGCCAACTTGTCATTTCAAGTATGACTTTCGCTGCCTATCCAACATCTTAAACTGTCAGATGGGAGCTTCGCCTCCAGACACATTATAATCTTTATGCTAGTGTGCTGCCTCAATCAGTGCATTACAACATAAGTAGAAATAATCTTCAACATTATAAGATTATATGGTGCTGTGTCCAGCCCTGGTCCCTGCACAACGGAGAAAGGTCCACCTTGAGAGAAAGGTCCACCTTGAGAGAAAGGTCCACCTTGAGAGACCGTTTGTCGATGGACAATTTGCAGATGATTGACATCGACCTGGATTCAGCCAACGTGTGTCCCCAGCTTTGCAAGCGTTCAATGTTTTTTTACAGTTTGCAGAATTAAGCCGTCAAACTGTTTGCGAGGAAGACAAAAATAACAATTGCATTGAAGAATAAGCCAAGGTTAAGGACAAACGTTGATGAAATCCAGGCCAGGAACTGTTTACGGATACCTTTACAGACAGTAGTAGTACTTTTTATGCGTTTAGTCTCCTAGTTCATGTTAGTCAGTACTCCCTAATGTTAACATTAAGTACACATGGGGGAAGGAAAGAAGACGGTTAGCCAGCTAATTTAGCCTTGGATCTATGCATATTTAATTTGCCACATTTGGCTTCCTGTTTATAAAAAATTTACTCCGTGGTACAAGGTCAGAGCCCAGTTTGCTAAAATATATATATTTCTCTTAAGGGTAAAATGTTTAAATAGAAAGGAAATTGCAGGAGGTGTTGCCAGGCGCAGAGTGAATGAGCGTATCGGGGTGCTAGCTCGCCCCCCTCCTCTTCCTTATGAAATAGAATTCTGTCTGCTCACAGCGGAATGTGAACTAATTAGTTTTTTTGTTATTGTTGTTATCTCCCACCATAGCTTGGAGCCGTATCGGGCCACCATGATGGCGGAGATAAGAGTGTACAGAGAGAAGCTGATGTTTTATCATAAATATGGCCAGCTCTGTTCATCAAAGCACCTCTGAAGGTGTTTTTTTTATTTTTTTATCCCCAAAACCCACTCCAGAGTGATGTTAACATTACAAAATAAAAAAGGAAAAATGGCTACACAAAACAGATTCCAAGTAGGTGTGCAGGTGCAGAACCATGTATTTTGTGATTGGGTGTGTATGCATTTATCTTGTTCATCTACTGGCTCTGTATGCAGTGAGTTCAAAGGAACTGCCGTTGACCTTCTAGAACCCTGTGCAATCATATAATTCAGCTGTAGAATCAGGATAATTCTTATTTTAGCCGTGTGCCATTGCTGTGACGGACTGTGAATATGATAACCTTTCATGATTAGGTTAAAATTACGGAGAATGTTGATGTTTGTGATGAGGATGATGTATAGTGTCTTTCCTACAACAGCCGTTATGAGATTCGACGAAGCAGCCACTATAGAGGGTTAATCAGCTGAGGTTAATCAGTGAAGTCAGTTATGTGCACATGCACACACAAACACACACAGACACACACACACACACGTGTCCGTATACCTATTGACTATATATAGTCAATATGTATACACATACGGTAGCTTAATTTCATCTCATGGTAAAGCAGTGTTGTGATTGGTCATAATGCCTTTGGTATCCAGTACTGATAAAGTCCAGACCAGCACTACAGTAAAGAACAAGAGCACTCTAACTGTCTGTCATCCATACAGTTTACAGTAAGTGTCGTCTGGGATGAGGTGATAGCAGGCCAGAGAAGCGTGGAATTAGCAGCGCGCGTGCCGTGGCAGGTGGGGGTGGGCTAGGTGGGGAAACGAGGCGGGGGGGCACTTTGGGTGGCACTCCCAGATAACAGGGCTAACGTGAGTGAACCCCCATTTACGCTGAGACATTAGACTAGACAGTACATAATACTAGCTGAGTCCAGCCCGTTCCCCACGGCAACCCAGCCTGTTCTATACGCGAGCGTCGGAGCGTGGGTGGCTAAAACCTAATTCACATCCAGAAACCTGAATCTGTTCGCTGATTATACAATACTTTTCCCCTCTCCTTTTCTTTAAAAAAGAAAAAGAAAATTAAAGTCACATCATTATCTGCTCTTTGGAAAATGGCAGCTGAAATGAATTATGGGGCTTTTAAACCACTTTTCTTTTCTTTTTTTTCCATTTTAACTGTTAATTTCACAGTGAAAATAATCTGCAGATGTCTTTCTTTAAATAGCCCGTACCTACTGCTCGGGGTCAAAAAACGTCGATTTGGCCATGCATAATTAATCGGCCAAGGTGGCTTTCTTAAAGGGAACTGAAAGCTACAAAGTTATGTTTGTGCTCATATTAATAAAACATGGTTTTCCCTACCGCCGCTATATTTCCCTCCGATAAAATGCTGATGTTGAATAGTTAATGATGAGCACCTGTCGTTTAGTTTGCATGACCTTTTCTGCCCTTTACTGCTGAATTACCCATAACTTTCCTTGGAGCTTTTACCCCGTTTGAAGCCTTGTAAACCAACACACGCTAAATTCAGGCTTTGTCACCATTCGCCCCTTTCTTTTTACTCCACAGTATATACTCGCATTGTTTCATTGTTCTTTGTATCCCCGTAGTGCAGTTTTATGCAGTAAATTACAAACGTCAACTTTTGTAATCTCTGTGTAATTTTGTTATTTTATGTTAGCCCAAGGGCTACCTGGTCTTACAGTGAAGAGTCCACATGGTCCAATGGTGCTTGAATCCATTTCGCTCAGAAGCAGAAAAGAGTCAAGTCAAAAAGCTTTTAACGGCACGTGAATTCGGTTGTGGTTTAATTTGTCGTGCGTAAGCTAGTTTTCAACGTTGTTTTTGCGAGTTGTAGATGGGGAAAGGGAAAACGTTTCGGCAAGTTTGACTCAATTATAAACAGGAGCTTGTCCCCCCCCCCCCCCCCCCCCACAAGCCTTTTGGCAAATTCAAAGTTGTTAAAGTTAAGGACAAATATTGATTGACTTTTGGTCATATCTGCCACTGCTAAGCCATATATGGGCCTCCATCTTACAGCGAGGTGTAGAAAGCAGCTTTAAAATGAGCTCTGAAAGCAGCTTTAATATGCGCTCTGAAAGCAGCTTTAAAATTAGCTCTGAAAGCAGCATTTTTGTAAGCTTATAGGAGTTGTCTTCTTTTTTTTTGCAACAAAAAAAGAAACGGCCTTTTTTCAAAATGAGTTTTTCTCACCGATGCATCAGTTAATACGCCACAGCTATTGTTCTTATCACTGCATCAGTTGGAAGTTATTCGGTTATTCAGGTTCCGGCAGCGTCCGGCAGTCGTTTAAGTGTTAGCAACCTGTGGCACGCATATGGTTTACCTGCACTATAAATCGTAGAGAGAGCCTGTCAGTGTTCGAAAGTGCGCAGTAACAGTGAAGAGTGTCAGAATGCCTGGGTCAGGGGTGGGACCATGTTCTTTATAAAAGATCTGACCCTCTCGCTCGCTGTCCAGAGCCGGGACTGCATTCGCCTTGGACCTCCGGAAGAGGGGGAAGACGTGCAGGTCAAGTGGCCAGACGGACTTTTCTACGGAGCCAAGTACCTGGGATCCAACACCTCCTACATGTACCAGGTAAGCGCTGCGCCCCGACCCGCCCGGCCCAACTGAACTGTGTGAAAGAGGAAAAACCCAAACGGCTTCCGTTTCTCGGGGTCCCGCGAGGCACGGGGCGCGTCCGCTTCATTGGCGGATTGCGGACAGCGAGGGGTTACCTCCGTTCCGCCGAAGTGTGTGAAAGGAAAATAAAAACACAGCTTGTCTCTGAGAGGGAAGTCTATCTGAAATATTTAAACCCGTCTTTAATTATTCATGTGCCTGTGAAGAGTGGGGGAGGAAGCTGAGGGTCTGTTCTCACTCTGCCTTGGGAGAGTTTGAGAGAATATTTCTATTTATTTATTTATCTATCCTTCCCCACCACCCACCCCCCCCCCCCTCCTATAATAGTCTCCGAGTAATTTAGTGGGTGGGTAAATTTAATGTTTGCAGGAATGTTATTCCAAATGAATTGAAGAGGTGTTAGCAGACTTCACCCGTCGTCTGCAGTTTAGCTATTGTTCTGCATTTTTTCGTATCAAAATCAATTCTTCGTTTCTGTGCGCTCTATTAAAAAAGGGCCTGTGGTTGTTTACTGAGGGAGGTTTGAACCCATGTCCGTATTATTCTTATTTAACATGTACATCAAAGTGGAGATTTGGATGATTTATATATATTTTTTTAAATATTTGGATAAGCCTGCTTGATTATTGATTATATATGCTATATAAAAGTATGAAAGCAAGCATACTGAGATAGTACCATTTTTATTAAGAATCAGTTTGATGGCCTTCTAAAGATAACGGATTATTCCAATTATAATGTGCAGATATGCAGTAGATATGATTGGATCACTTTAAAGGTTGTTTCTCCTGACAAATTCTCCTATTGAACTCTATGGAAAAATAAGTCAGGAGAAGAAACCCTTCAAGTGATCTATCCATATCTACTGTATTTCTGGCAGCAGAGTGATGGTTTAAGGCTTGTTTGATACGTCAGACCCTTGATGACTTAGAGCCATTTAGCCAACCATGTGTACCATACTGTTCCAGTGTAATTTACAGCTAAATCTAGTCCCACGCCCCAATTCCCATAGAGATCCATTCAAATGCAGAGAGGTTATAGTATCGCTTGTAGGTGTACCAGGAAATAAGATATCAAGAGTCTTTTGGTATTGTTTGGTCACAGACATCAGGACGTTTTGGCATGCAAAGGAATATGCAACCAAATATAAAAAATGATTACTTTATTCTAGATTGTGTTAAACTGTCCAATATTTTTTGATGCCCAAAAATGAGGGGGCTATGTACAAAAGGCTCTATAATTTCTAAACGGTTTATCCGATATAGATGAATATACTATCAAATTAAAGCTGATAGTCTGCAGCTTCAAACTCATTGTCATTGTATCCTTTCAAACTCAGAACCAAAATAATAACGAGATAATCAATGTTATTCACTTCACCTGTCAGTGGTTTTAAAGTTGTGTATATGTATCCTGGTTGATAGTGACTCAGGATGCCTGTATTAACAGGTGTCTAAGGAACGTCTGGCGACAACTTATCTTTTTATTATGTTATGTAATGCATTCTGTTGTGTTTTGTTCTCTAAGTCTAAGTCTAAATCCCCTGGGGTCACCAGCATACGAGGTGCTTCTTATAGCTGTCATGGGAAAAGGGACGTTGCTGTGCGCTACTTATGACTGGGGTTAGAGCAAAATAACTTCTAAACTCAATAATCTGAAAGAAGTATAACTACAATGAAGGAATAAAAAAAGTTTCAAGAGTACATATTTCCTTCCGACCACCAAGGAGGGAAAAACATTTCTGAAATGAATTTCTTTAATATTTTGCCTTTATCGTGTTGGAGCTGTCACTGTTTTGTGTCTCCAGATTCAGAAACCTCTGAACCTTAAGTGAACTTTTCCAAAACCGCATTAGACAGAATAGACAGAATAAAATAAAAAAACAAGTCCATGGATGTTGTGGAATTAGAATGATTTCCATCAGCAGCGGTTAAAGTGCATTTAAACCCAATGACTTTCTTGTGGCCAGAAGCTCATTTTCCATGCTCTGTTATTGTGCTTGGTTACCTTGCTAAGACTATGACTCGCCTATAAATGCAATTAACGGTTAACTTGCTAAACTGTGCAAAAAAAAGTAACAAGTTTAATTGTGAACTAAAGTTAAGGACAAGTTTTTATTGAATTGAATCGAATAAATGTAATTTAAAGAGATTATATGGGAAAGCCTTTAAAAACCAGCGATGTAAAGGTTGACCTGTGCTTTGTGCATGCAGTTAAAGACTATCATTAATCAGTCAATCAGATTTTGGGCTCTATTTTAATAAACCAAACGCAATGGTGAACGCAAGAGTAATCGCTTGGCGGTATCGCTCTGAGGGCGTGTCGGCGAGAAATTTGGTAATTTCATGACGGCAATCTTGGCGCACCTTATGGCGGTATTGCTAAAAGGCTGGGTTTAAATGTCCAAGGTGTGTCTCTATGGTAGCCAATCAAATTGTTGTTCTCATGCTTTAAAAAAAAGCCAGTTGGAACGCAATCGCTTCATGCAATTTCATAATGAGCAACCCAAACGCACTGGACCGTCAACGACAAGAGCGATTTTCCGCACAGGAATCAGACATACTTGCAACAGAAGTATAGGCTAGGACTGTAGTAATTTATGGATCACAATCCACACCACCTCGTCTCCCAGAAATTCGGAAGGCACGGGAGGAGGTGGCGAATGCATTAATTAGCCTACATTAGGTGATGTAGGCATAATTATGATTCAAATGGTAGGCTTATGATTCAACTGTGTCAATGTGTAATTTATATATTATAGGCTATTGGCCTACATGATCGCAAGTTTCTTGTAAGCTGTCCTGTTTTATTCTAGTAGTTTAAATTAAAATTAATTAATTAATAATAATTATAGGCTATTTGTTCATTAAATGGAAGTGTAATGTTGGCATCACCTATAGACACTACATAGAACTACATGACGAATAAGTTGCCAAATTGCCAGAGTCTATTGCGTTCCCGCTAAGAGGTGGTTCCAGCTGATCATAACGCAATGGGTTTTTGTTGGTTCAAATTGTCACTGAGCCGAAAGTATTTTAGAACACGCCCCAGACAGCGCCACCCATCCCACTGCAGCGCAAGCGAAAGGATGTTATGTTGAGAATTTGTTGATCCTAGCGGTATTGCTGAGAAACGCCATAGCGCCAGTTTTAAGACGTTGATGCTGTCAACAAGCTTGCGTTTGACTATACCGTCCCCTTGCGCTGGTTTGAAAATAGAGCCCTTTATCTTATGAAATCATTTAAACTCAGACAAATGTCACGGACGGCTTCACAGAGTATATTTAAAAATATGTATGCACATTTGATGGCTACCCCTTGAAAGTGATATGCTTTTATGACAGATTACCAAGGGAAATATCTGTATCTGTATGTACGAGTGAATTCCTTTTCATCTGTGTGTGTGAGAGAGACTTTTTTTTCTCTCAGAATACTGACTGTGATGAACACCGAGTAATTTTTGAGTAATTTCATTGAGTAAAGTATTCCATGGACTACATCGTAATGGTTTGGGAATTGGGCTTGCATCTCAAAGTTTGTGCGTCGATTCCCAGCTGGGGTGTAGTTGATTTACCTGGAATGCTTCAGAACATATTGCTATAAATTGTATGTTATTATTATTATTATTATTATGTAAACAATAACGAATAATAAATATTAATGATAATAATAATAATCATCTTAATACTAATAATATTTGTAAATTGCTCTGGATAAGAGCATCTTCTAAATGGAGACATTTAAAATAATGTCATAATAGCCATCACAAAGTTGTCAGTAGAAGCATCAGTAGATGAAAATTGTTTACCAATCACAATGATCTGCACAAACGTGACGTCACTTCTGAAGCGAAATCCCAAACAAACATACTTATGAATAATTATGTTATGTTTTAAAAAATAGTGTTCAAGCATCCAGAATTATAACCACGTTAATAACGTTTGTAAGAAACCAAACCGTTTGTAAATCCGTCAAGATTTCAGCGAGATAAGAGTATTAGCGTTTGTGCAGATCATTGTGATTGGTTGGAATACTGTTTATTTTGGTTTTGAGTGGTTGGTAGTACCATTTGTTTTTGTGTACGATCTCGGAGCATAGGCTGCCTACAGAGACGCGGTTTTTTGACGGCCTGCTTATGGGGCGGGCAGCTAGCGGATCGTGAGGAAAAATCAGATGAATGTGATCATTTATGTTTCCACCCAAAATCGCTGATACAACCTTTAAATACAATCACAGTTCACATTATTTAAATTGTTGCCAATGGAAAGGACAGGTTAATGGTTGTGCAGTTATGGTTCTGTAGAAAGATTACATGCCTATGACAAGGAATAGCCTAATTTTTGTGCCACACAATGGTCTTATGCAGTGTGATGCATTAAAATAATTTTACGTCAGGCAAAAGTGTGTATTTTAAAGGGGGGTTTGGTGCTGTAGAGATGAGTTAATTCACTCTGACATGCTATACACACTGGGTTTGGTCTGTTTCCCCCCTATTACGTGTCACACACACACACAGAGAAACACACATACGATATGCAAGAATGTGTCGTTTTTAGGGGAAATTATTCTTACATTTTTTATTATAATATATAATGTAAATTTACAACACAAACTCTGGTTAACCGTAATGCTATGGAGTGGTGGGTGCATCTAGGGAATGTCAAAACCAACAGGAAGGTAGCACCATTGTAGAATGGGTTTAACAGGTTATGGTACCGTTTAAAAAGGAACATGTATTTTGCATTATGGTACAACTCATTCGCTGCTCTGAAACATTATACAGGCGTTATTTGTGTGGTTTGCTTGTCTGTTTCCTGTTATTTCAGACTGCTAAATTTCTCATTGATGTGCTCTTATGGTATAGAATGCCAAGCGTACACCATGATTTGTTCACACGTTTGAGTTTGGCTGTGAAACTCTGTGATTGGCCAAAGAGATGTCTCAGCTCCCTGTCTGCACCAGTAACAGGTCATTTTGCATAACACCTTGCTTTTGGATTCTGCGTTTCCCCGTTTCCGTTCTACATTCACGGCTCATGTATGTATATTCTTTCTAAGCCTTGCTTCATCTTCTTCACCATGAAAATAAAGGTGGCAGTTCCTTCCTCTTCCTGTGGGCTTGACCCCGCCCCTTTGGGTGCCAATAACGGCAAGCTCTTTTACTTCCTGCAAACCGTTCGCCACTGGCACACTTCCTCCACATCAGAATTCCCCACACAGAACGGCTAGATAAGGCTGCTTCTGTGCCTCTGAACACCTGCAGAAAAATATGAAATGCTAAACTTTTTTTTTTTCCACAGCAGCGTACTTTTCTTGCAGACGCTTCATAAATGAATTTTTACTTTGATATATTTTTGTGTTTTGGTGCTTGAATCTTCTTTAAAAAAATGCCTTTTTTCCTTTCTGCTGGAAGATGTAGGTATTCTAAAGTGTTTTTTCACACGAGCGACCACACGTAATATTCAGTTTCACTAGAGTACGATACCCACACCAGTTTCTCCAGGATTGTGTTCGGCTGCTGGAAATTTCCGGATCCTGAGAAGTAACATATTTTCCCTCAGCTCAGTGACTTTCTGTTTTCTCCACTCGTAAGAAAACACCAACCATTAACTTTATTCATTTTGCACACTGTGAAAAGTATACGTGTTAAAGGAAGCGAAGTGAAACCAGAGGAGATTAAACGGCCCTCTTGTACATTAGTATTGGAACGGTGGTTTCAGGAACCCTGTAGTGGGCGGAGCTTCCATGTGGGCTTTTGACTAATTTGAACCAGTCAGATTTTTTTGCGTGCCCCGGCAGAACGTTATGATTGGTTCCCGTAATATGCCACTGTCTCCCATCACTGTTGTGTTGTTAAATTTTCCCAAGTCAGACCAACTTACTTTTCAATTGATTGCACTGTCTGTAATTATTAAGAAAGGTGTGAAATGTATTTTTATTA
>CM056395.1:25519224-25579224 GCA_029718625.1 Synaphobranchus kaupii | reverse complement strand
GCAGAATGTGGCACAAAAGCGAAAAATAAACAATAATAACAAAATAAAATCACAAAAACACCCTTGTGCAGATATCTAATCAGCCCCAAGTCTTTTGTATTTTGTCCGGAAGCCATTTGATTTAACAGCCCAGCAGTTGCCAGTCTGAATCAGGGCTCTACGCTAACATTCTTTTACAAGGATCACAAGTGTTCCTAAGTTGAACATTTTAGGAGCACAGTAATACATGCCACTTAGCTCCTAAATTAATTTTCCAGTTGGCACACACAAATGTTTAGGAGCATATGCCCCCAAAATGGGAGCACTGTAGAGCCCTGGTACGAATGAATGTTTGCTTATATATATAGTAGGCCCAGCGCAAGCATTGCCTTTAACATTCTGATGATTGAGTAGGTAATTAATATAGTTACCAAAAGTTAATCAAAAACGGAAAAACTTTAAATAAATTGTGACCTGAACTGTCTATCTCTGTTGTGGACAGATGCATATATATATTTTTTAAATGCTTAAATTTGAGGCAACCAAAATTTAGTTGGCGTATTTATGAGTCCAGCTGCATCTGTATTAGCACAAATTAAAATAGAAATTGTGGCCACGTCTACCGGGCTGTTTTGCGCATGACCGACAGCAACCGTAGTTTAGCGATCCCCGGTATTCTAAAGGTGTAGGTGAATCACGGCGGGATTGGATCATTCTTTTTTTTCACCTCTGCGCGCATGCGCCTTCCGTTTACAGTCCACAGCCTCCAGCATGCGGTTCCAGGACGCCTTCCACGCCCCCGTGATTGGAGGGGAGACGAAGCGGCAGAGGGTGCCCAACTCCCGCTTCCAGAAGGACTACGTCGCCAACCTGGGCGGTCGCATCTCCTCAAAGAGCGCGGTCGAGCCAAGGGGCGTGAGAGGGAAATAAGTCCCACCAAACAGGACGATTCGCACATTTATTTTAAAAGAAGCAAACGCAACGAAAGCTGACGGGTTCCAGCTAAAGCAGATAATTATTTAACGGAGCCGGTCATCCGCAAACGGTTGCTCCGTTCTTTTAGAATAAATACATCTATATTTGCTGCGTAATGTTTTCTAAATAAACCATAAAGCCTGAAATAATGTTTTTTTTTGTTGTTGTTGGTTTGTTTGTACATTTCAAGACTTATGTGACTTTTCTAAACTCCTGAAGCTTTTGAGCAGCCTTGTTTTTAAAGGATTAGCGTACAGTAAACTATCGGACTTGCTTTTGTATGCTGAGCATGCTAACGCTGATCAGTGTTCACGTTCTTGCCTCTTCCGAGGAATTTGTGAATTATTTGATAATGTGAAAATGCAAGTTAAAGTCACTGTTGTTTAAAGCTCATCTTCATATTTGACAGCAATCCACTTTTGTAATAATTTATTGAGATTTACAGTACATTTTCAAAGTATTGTTGGCTAACGTAAAATTAAAATGTTTAGTTCTGCCTTTTAAGTTTCTTGCTTCACTTTTTTACAGTTGTATCTTCTTCATTATGTATCATTTTAACTTAACCAACAATTGGACTGAAAGTATTACAAATCGTACTAGTTATTCCCACTACTGGAAATAGTAGTATAACATTCATCCCACCAAAATGTCCACTTTGATTCAGTTCGGTAAAGTAAATAAAATTTTTACCTTTAATTTATTAGAGGCATAAGATTTCCATCACAGCCTCGTCAGGGAATTATGAATTTATCTGAAAGGATACTTAATAGCAGTACACACACTTTCTACCCCTGTCCCGAAGCACCGCTGAATTCATACAGCAATGACCCAGTGACTGCATTTCAATTGTGTGCTTTTAAATCGTTTCCTAAAGTCAAAAAACACATCTTATGACTGTTTTGAAAGGCTTCTGGTGTTTTGTCCCAAAATAGGGGTAATATTATTACAACTGGTTTTCTTTTATGTTGGCTATTAGCAATGGTCAATTTGTTTTTCAAATTTTCAAGGGGGATGGTGGAGTCCCAAAGAAAAGCATTAGCCCAAGGCGGATGGAAAGGGGCGATGGCAGTTTTACAAAGGGGATGGTTTTTGTCAATTTGTTTAACAGGGGGATGGTATCCCCACGCATTCCCCCTCAAATTGACCTCTGGCTATTATACTGTACCAGAACAGTGCCTCCTAGTGGCCACTCAGGTATGTGTCTGTCCAAGGTACCACCAAGATGTCTGATTGGAATGTGTACTCTGCAAGCTAAGTATTTTGTTCTTCTGATGCAAGAAAAGGTAAGTGGCTTATATCTTACCTTTGGCCTTTCTGTTGAAATGTTTATGCTATTCATGTGTAATTCTGTATAATGCAGGATTATCATGGATATTAATGTCATATGTTGTTCTTACTGTGAACTGAATGCAATTGGAGCAAATGGGTTGCCTGGAAAGAGATTAGGAAGTAGGAATTTATATACGTACGTATATAAACGGAAATAGAAAGTAATGAATAGATATTTCGCAAAGTGGAAATTTCAGCAGGTATCAGAAGTCTCTGAGGTTTGTGAACTGTTGCGGTTGCAATCCTAACTGTTGCGGTTGCAATCCTAATAAGTGGACACATTAAATGCGGATGTCAGAGATGAAATAATTTATAGTTCACTGAGTTAAGTAACATTTACAGTTATACCCCGGTGGCATGGCGGTGCAGTGGTTACCACTGTCACATCACAGCGAGAAGGTACTGAGGGCCTTTCTGTGTGGAGTTTGCATGTTCTCCCTGTGTCCGCGTGGGTTTCCTCCCACAGTGCAAATTGGAGACTACATTGCGCATAGGTATGAGTGTGTGCGCCCTGCGATGGATTGGCGACCTGTCTAGGGTGTATTCCTGCCTCTCTAAGTGGGTTACATAAAGAATGGATGGGTGGATTTTGAAGTCTCCCCTCCCTGTTTAGATTGTACCGTTCTGCAGTCAGTTTTAATTTCTAGTCATTTGTGTCCCCTTCAACTGAAACAAGTAGAATGTGAAAGCATGTCCACAAATCTTGAACCCCTTAATTTTGAGTGACAGAAAACCTCCACGTACAGTTTTCCCCATCATGCAAATGAGTTGGAAACGGATGACAACCTTAATTTTGTGTCTTCCAAGTTGTCTATGGAGACCAGTAAAATAAATAGTTTAACTCCTGTCATGTTTCAGTTGTTCTACGCACAGTCCTAGCAAAGGAAACCTGACCGTCTTCGAGGTTTTTAACCTTCTTTAATCACGCAGCGTGGGGGAAATGACTGTAGACCAGAAAACCACATCCCATGAGGGAAAATCTGAAATTATTTTGTGATGTATTGCTCTTTGTTGCATAGGCCAGGTTTCTTAGCTTTGGCTCATCTACAAGCCTTGTTAATATTAAGATAAACATGAGTTTTTTTAATTTTTTTTAATTTAAAACCTTGGCACTTTCTCTATGGCACTTTATGTAGAATACCATAATGACAAAAGTATGTAAAAAATAAATAAAATAATAATAATTAAAAATGTTAAAAGGTTTATTTGAAAAATTACATAAACATAAATGAACCAAAACGTTGTTTGGACAGACTCCTTTAAAATACCATATGAATGGAATGTCCTGAGGTACAGGTCCAGTGACCTGTTTGGCTGGTTTATACCATTTTAAAGATGGATGTTAACTACGAGCAGAGCTTTGTTCATTGGACTACAATTAAGGATACCACCAGAGTGTTTTCGACCACATTCAATATCGGATAAAGACTGGGAAAATATTCATCCTGTAGGCCCGGATTCAATGAACATAATCCATAACACTGTCTTGTTCAGTGTTAAATCAATTCTGACACATTTTATTCTGAGAGAATATATTTGACACCTCTTGGACTCATATAAAATCTTAACACTGGTTCTCTTTTGATTCATTGGCTACATTTTTTGCTGAATTGTGCCTCGGTATTTGTGAATATTTAATTTTTTTTATGGGCAATTCATTGCGCAGCCTGTGAAGAACCTAACAATAATATAGCTATAATATAGGCAGCCTGTGAAGAACCTAACAATAATATAGCTATAATATAGGCAGGCTGTAGTTTATAAAAACTCTCATAGGGGAAAAAAATAAATAAACAGACAAAACAATTTGCCGCTTGGCTGCAATGTACTATATAGCTGACTAGACACAGTTCATATCAACATGCTGCCCTGAAGCATTCACATTTCGATAAACAATTTGTATAGATTACTTCTTATTCTTTCTCACAGCTCAGCTAATATTTATAGCATAGACTGAACAATTATGTTTATAATACTGGAATTAATAAGACAACAGGCTATTGTTATCCATGGCAACGATTTGCAAAAGACATTATTAAGCACCAAACTATTGCTAGTTTATCAGTAGTCAGCACTGGTCCAGTAATTGACCAATCTAAAGATGGAGGCTAAATTTGCATAACAGTATCCCATCAGCCACACAGTCTTGCCATTCAGATTTAGCTTCAGATTCCAAGGGCATTAGCCCATTGACAAAAACATCATAAGGGCATAAGATATTAGATCAACAGGGATTGGTGACCTTTGGAAACACATTCACGCCACTGTGCTACGCATGAAAAATTAAATATATCGCCACTGTGTGTGTGTGTGTGTGTGTGTGTGTGTGTGTGTGTGTGTGTGTGTGTGTGTGTGTGTGTGTGTGTGTGTGTGTGTGTGTGTCATTGCTGTAAATACAGACATGGCCAGCACACTCGGTAGTTACAATACACGTTTTTTCACAAAAATGACAGCTTAGACTGTTAGTGATGTTTCTTAGTGTTTCTTTGTTTTTCTAAGGGGAATGTTCAATCACATGTAGTAGCTACTTTTGTCCATATAATAATATAGCTATAGTATATATATTTAATATAGCTATAATATAACTACCGAGTGTGCTGGCCATGTCCAAGTCTCTCTTTCTCTCCCTCTCCCCCCCCCTCTCCCTCCCTCTCCCTCTCCCTCTCCCTCTCCCTCTCCCTCTCCCTCTCCCTCTCCCTCTCTCTGGCTTTTTTTCTTTTTCTATTGAGAATATTCATTAAAGGATTTGCACTGCGAGCTTAACAAACACACAAGGCTATGCTTGGCAACATGGCCAGCTGGTCTCCATTTATCCACAAAAGGATGTAACCGTGTGTGTGTGTGTGTGTGTAAACAGGATGGCGCTCATTGCAAACATTTACAAATAAAACACACTAGGTCTGCAACAGAGAGAGAAAAGGCAACGCCACTTGCTGCTGATGCCAAGTGTTAAAGCAATGTCCATTCAAGTCAATGTAAAATAAATAAATAAAATAAACGTATTTAAAATGACACGGGCAAAGCTTTCAAAACTGCTTATTTCCAAAGTATTTAGGATCTGCTTGACCCCTGTTCAGATAATGAAGAGCAAACTCCTTTAACTCCTATCCAATTAATAACAGAGCCAAAATAAACTGGTCCCTGTCTTCTCTGATATGCTGTGGAAACGGGAGCCTTTGCATTCTGAACCCCTCCTTCGGTGGCATCTGAGGTAACGCACCATGATTTGAGCACCTTACCCGACAGATTTAATTACGCCCTGTGGGTTCCTGTGTCTGCAGTATTGGCGGTGTCTCATTATAAAGGGCTGTAGTTTAGTCCACGCCACACACAGGTCTAACTGGGGACATTGAGTACCGAGTGGAGCCGTTTGATAATGAGCGTTTCGCCTTTGAAACGAAAGAGCGCAGGGAGCTCATTAAAGCAGTACCTACAAGTGCAGAGGTCGGGTCCAACTGTGGCTGAAGTCCCTGTCCCTCGGCCCTGTCAGTGCGGAATGGAATTAGAAAATTAAAATTCATAGCTTGTAACCCCTGTAACACCCCCCCGCCCAACCACTACCAATCCCAACCACCGTCCCCCCCGACCCACAATTACATGATCGTAATAACTACCCGACCAACCACCACCCACCCCCACCACAGGTCCACCATCGTAATAACCCCCCCCCCCCCCCCAGTGTCATTGTTTTGCAAGCTTATTTTATCTCTGCGGTCGTTCTTCATCCATCACCTGCTATTATTCAGCGCACCTGTTCCAGGTTTTCTGCTGCCTATTTAAGCTCAGTGCTTCCTGCTTCCCGTGCTTCTATGTTGTTTGCCATTTACACTTCAAAGCCGGTAAGGTATAGGTACAAGCGACCACTTCACTTTTAAGCCTTGCTTAAAAGTAACGCGGGAATTGCTTTAGTGCTTTAGAGTTTCCTTTTATTGGATTTGTTGTCTCGTTCGCACTTTTAGTTCTCCGTTTTGGTCTTACTGTTCTCACAGAGACAGTTGCTTTATTTACCTGTTTTATTTTACTTCTCTCTAGTGTTCTCTCGTATTGAGAACAAGAAGTATTCTCTCCTTTCCTTTCTACAACTCGAGCCTACAAGTTTTTTCCGCCCAGTCTGTCCGGGTTGTTATATTTTTTTGTTTGTTTGTTTGTTTTACTTCCGTTTGGTGTTCTCTCTTTTTGAGAGCAGGAGGTATTCTTTCCCTGTCCTTTTCGCGGAAATATCTCCACTCTTTTGGTTATTTCCCCTTCGGGAATTACTTGTAGATTCCCTATTGTCGCGCCTGGTCCTCCGAAACACCCACGCCACTTCACACCCGGGTCCAGAATCTCAATCACAACTGGTACCCCACACCTCATTTTTAGCATTTTCCCTCCAAAAAGTTTTTTCATGGCCCTGCTATAGTGTTTTGCTTTAAAGAAAAATGAACAGTAAACAATAATTCTGCTTTGAGCTCACATACATATATGAATGAAAAGGGTTCAGAGCCCAGTGGTAGCTATGCGGCTTGCCACAGGTAAACAGCACTCCAGTGGTTTAATGGGACTTGCCACAGGTAAACAGCACTCCAGTGGTTTAATGGGGCTTGCCACAGGTAAAAAGCACTCCAGTGGTTTAATGGGGCTTGCCACAGGTAAACAGCTCCAGTGGTTTAATGGGACTTGCCACAGGTAAACAGCTCCAGTGGTTTAATGGGACTTGCCACAGGTAAACAGCTCCAGTGGTTTAATGGGACTGACTTTAGTTTTTTATATGCTCATATCCACCAGGGAAATACACACATTGAAACCGTGGTGGTACCAGGAGATTTTTTCAGATGCTAAATTGGCAAACGGCTCCCTTGAGGGTGCTCTCTGGCTGTGGCTATTGTGTGACGTGCCATGAACTCAGTGTCCCATCTAAACAGAAGCAGACGCCCTCTCCGGAGTCCAGCTGTAATCTTTTCAGTTGGAAGGGAGTACTGTGTGCCACATGGACCCAGGTTTTTTTTGGCCTCGCTTGACCATGTTTTCGGCAGGGACGAAATGCAGCCACAGTAATTAATCAGTGCCACAGTAATTCATCAGTGCCGTAGTTTTTCCTGTTTGAGTTCAAATGGAATCTCCGTGTCTTGTGTTTCCTTTTTTTTTTCTTTTTTTTTGTGTTGAGAAATTGCATTAGTTGTTCCAAGTGCAGAACACTGTGTATGTTTGTGTGTGTATGCGGGTATGTGTGTGCGGATTGTACATTTGTGCGCGCTAGTTAGTGTGTCCGTCTGTCCATCCGTGTGTGTGCGCGCACGCGCTTGTGTCCATGTGCGCGTGAGTGTGTGCGTTTGTGTCTCTGCATGTGTGTATCCGTGTGTGTGTGAGTTAGTGTGTGCTTGTGTGTCCGTGCATGTGGGTGTGCGTTTGTGTGTGTGCGCGTGTGTGTCCGTGTGAGTGTGTGTCTGCGTGCATGTGTGTGTGTGTGTGTGTGTGTACATGTGTGTGAGTGTCTGTCTGCGTGCATGTGTGTGTGTGTGTGTGCGTGCGTGCGTGCGTGTGTGTGTGTGTACATGCGTGTGAGTGTGTGTCTGTGCGTGCGTGCATGTGTGTGTGTTTGTGTGTACATGCGTGTGAGTGTGTCTGTGCGTGCGTGCATGTGTGTGTTTGTGTGTACATGCGTGTGAGTGTGTGTGCGTGCGTGCATGTGTGTGTGTGCGCGTGTGTGTCCGTGTGAGTGTGTGTCTGTGCGTGCGTGCATGTGTGTGTGTGTGTGTGTGTGTACATGCGTGTGAGTGTCTGTCTGTGCGTCCCCTGGGGGACAAACTGATGCTGCACCATTCTGCTTCCTTCACACTCCGCTGCGTTATTTTTCTCCGTCTGGCCAATGGAAGCGGAGACGCGCCAGACTGCCAGTCACCCGGCCGGTCCGACATTTATCTGCTCCCCTCACGCTCACCGCGGCAACCGTTCAACTTTACACTCTGCCTCACGCATTCTGATTGGCTGACAGCCCAGACCCACACCACCGGATATATTGTTTTGTTTATCTCCCGCCTCTCTTTTCAAAATGCCGCTTTAGCAGGGATTTCTGAGCAGTGGCCGTTCAGTAAATTGGTTTTGGATGGTTACCATGGAGATGCGTGGCAACCACATGCACACATACAGTAAATTGGTTTTGGATGGCTACCATGGAGATGCGTGGCAACCACATGCACACAGACAGTAAATTGGTTTTGGATGGCTACCATGGAGATGCGTGGCAACCACATGCACACATACAGTAAATTGGTTTTGGATGGCTACCATGGAGATGCGTGGCTACCACATGCACACATACAGTAAATTGGTTTTGGATGGCTACCATGGAGATGCGTGGCAACCACATGCACACATACAGTAAATTGGTTTTGGATGGCTACCATGGAGATGCGTGGCAACCACATGCACACATACAGTAAATTGGTTTTGGATGGCTACCATGGAGATGCGTGCATGCACACATAAATTGCTTGTTATTCGCGTAACCCAAGATGATGTAGATCTATGGACAAAAAAAAAACCATTACTGCCTCTGTATCTGTTTTACCAAAATCGCAAATGAACTTCCCACTTCCAAGATCTGGGGCCTGTGTGGCAGTGATAATATTTCCGTATAATACGGAATCTTATTTTCTCATTTTTTGGAGACACATCATGTGGAAATTGTCATCACCCTCCCAATATTGTGTGTAAAACTACATCTCCAGGGAAACACTGTGGAATTACATCCTGAAAAATATGACTTTGTACAAATGCAGTTTTCAGCTCACGCAGACTTTTTACACATATGCTAGTATAGTACAGGGCGGCATGACGGTGCAGTTGTTAGCACTGTCGCCTCACAGCAGGAAGGTACCGAGTTCAAATCCCGTCCGAGGGCCTACCCATGTCCGTGTGGGTATCCTCCGGGTACTCTGGTTTCCTCCCACGCCATTAGGTTAATTGGACCTACCAAACACACCAGTACCAGATTTGGATAAAATATGTGAACAATAATAGCATCATAATAGTTTACAGTAGCTGTAAACTTAAGCATGTTGTGATTCTTATGTACAATAATTATTTATGACGGTTTAATAACTTTGATAAACACCTGTGTTTTTTGCACATGTATAACCCAGTTATTACAGTTATACACCAACATGAATAAATGCTTGTGCATGTGTTATGATGGAGGAAAGCGGGATTTCCAAATTGAGGAAAAACTGCAGTGGGCACTGTTGGGATGGGGATAAAAGCAAAGTAGCAACAGTGTACATGTCAGTGCAGTGTAATCACTGTAACAGTGTCATTTGTGTCAGCTGGCCACCATTAATGGCATATCCCAGTCTTTCTAAAAAAAATTTTTTTTTAAATGGCTACTATATGAATGGTTCATAGCTATGTATACATTTTATCAATTTTAATGTGTCTATTATCAATAGTTTAATATAAAAAAAATACACAATTAAACTAAAATGTCCCTTATTGGTTATACGTCATTTAAAATTCACCTTTGTTAGTCAGCAAGCTTTCCACCGTATGCAATTAAGTGCATAGTTAAAATGAGCAATCATGAAATGTTTGTCAATTTTAAATATGATTTATTGTAGACAAACATGCTGGTTAATATACATGCAACAGGTGAGTTATTGGAACCAAAATGCTGAGAAAAGACAGGTTAATAATGTTCATATGAGCGATTTAACTATTTTAAATAGTTTTGGGGTGTCACTGCTTAAATAGTCTTGGGGTAAAACGTTGACTCATAATGTGTCTGGAGATTGAATGAAAATGAGAAGCCCCACCACTCATTGAATTCTACCATCACTATAGGCATATAGAATTAAAATCCCACCACTCATTGAATTCTACCATCACTATAGGCATATATAATTAAAATCCCACCACTCATTGAATTCTACCATCACTATAGGCATATAGAATTAAAATCCCACCACTCATTGAATTCTACCATCACTATAGGCATATAGAATTAAAATCCCACCACTCATTGAATTCTACCATCACTATAGGCATATAGAATTAAAATCCCACCACTCATTGAATTCTACCATCACTATAGGCATATAGAATTAAAATCCCACCAGTCATTGAATTCTACCATCACTATAGGCATATAGAATTAAAATCCCACCACTCATTGAATTCTACCATCACTATAGGCATATAGAATTAAAATCCCACCACTCATTGAATTCTACCATCACTATAGGCATATAGAATTAAAATCCCACCACTCATTGAATTCTACCATCACTATAGGCATATCGAATTAAAATCCAGGCTTCGCTGTTTTCAACAAAGGGTGTATACATATTTCAGTGGGGATGTTATTTTCCCAATTTCTTGCAATGTTAATACCATTTCCAATTTTAACTGCAGAGTGAATTGTGTCGTAAAACAAAAGGTTTATCACCACTCTTCTTATCAAACCGTCACACTTCACATAAACTGGGGAAAGCACTTGAATTTACATTTGTAACTGTTCCGGGACAACAAAAACAAATATTAAAATAACCTACTTTGCTCTGTTTCCAAACGTGATTACATCGTAACAATTGTATTATAACTAGAACATTGTGCAAGTTATAATGTAATTATAACTGGTATATTACATTGTATATTACATTGTAACTAGTAGTTATTACATTGTAACAACTAGTTATGTAGTTTGCAGGAGTTGTCGTGGCATATGTTGAGGCAGATTGTTATTGTAGTAGTAGCATCGTTATTTTTGTAGTAGTAGTTCTTGTAGTAGAGGCAGTTATGTTTGTTCAATGATGAACAGCATGTAGAGGAAACCAATAAAATTAAAAGTTGTGAAAGAGGACATTTGAGGGCTTTTGACCTTGTTCTGAGTGGGGAGGAGGGGCTGAGGGGCTAAGTGGTTCCCATGCCAACCAACCATTTAATTATAAATTCTGAGGTGAAAAACATGTTACTCTAAATATTTTGTAAGGATGTAATAGATTAATAGCTACACAGTTCCTTTGTCAGTCTAAAAGTTATGCACTTCGATTTCTATGATCTTTATATATTTTATATCTTTCACTTTTTTCTGTGAATAAATATTTGAATGAATTGGAGTTCTCCTTTTTCTCAATGTTACAGCAATGCCTGATGTAAGTAGCTGACATATACTTATTGACAGGGTGGGTAGAAGTTTCTGGATTTAAGTGAGTTAAGTGTGGTTGAATTGTTCTATTTAATTGGCTTTCAGACATTTGTAAAGGGCTTTTTACAAGGGTATTCTTGTAAAAAAACAATAATCCCAAATAGCATATATGAATAATGGAGTAGGCTGAATAACAAAATTATCCTAAGTGGGGGTATTATAATGCTATGTCAGTAGTTTCCCAAGTTTCCAGTCAAAGGTCTATGGGAGGCATCTGAACACACATAAAAATGTGGTTTGTTGTTCTGGACATATGAGAATGTACACTGAGAATGGAACTAACCTCTCAGCCATTTGAATGTAAACAGAAACATTATAAGAGCTGATATTAATCACAGGATAATGTCAAGTAAGTAATCATAAGACGGTGAGTTTTTTTTTTTTTTGGCTTTGTGCTCAGATGAAATTTCCCGCGGTTTCGCATTCCAGTTCAAAGGCTATTCGGCTGTCGAGGATACCGAACTTTGAAAACTACTAAAGAAGGAAAAACAAACTCATTTTTGCTTGAAAAATACAAAAAACCTTGATGTTCCAGAGCTTGGGTTAAAGCCAGAACAGCACAAAAGAAACGTGTTAAAAAGCCACGTCGGTCTCTCCAGCAATAACATGTCTTGCACAGCATCCTGGGAAAATGAAACTCATAACACGATTAAGGCTTGTTTCTGAGCAGACCAGAGTCTTTGAACCTTAAGACAGACCACTAATGCAAATTTGTCTTTAACTTCAAATAACAAATTTGATAATATATTACATTTCTTTGTCTTGAAAATATCAATAGTGAATGGCAGGAATGCGCAGTTCTGTGGGAAAGTGAAACTGGGGGAAATTCTCTCCTTCCTGTTTATTTTAAGTGAGATTAGCCCCGACCAACTTGCAAAACCCATTTACTGCAGGGTTCATTTTCAAATGCAGTTCCAGGGAAAACTTAAAATTCATTTCACGCTAAAATTAGTTGTGCATATTAAAAGGTAATTGAAAAGTAAACCGCGTTTTCTGTGCCCTTTGTTGTCTCAGATTGATTGCTCCGGAGAGAAAAATTACATGAAGTCTGTTTAAATAAAGTATTGATGTTTGTCCTTATTTTATTCTTTGGAGAACTCTAAGGTTTTAAAAGTCCCTTTATCTTTTAATGATATGTATTACATTTTTAACACACCATTGCACAGATATTGGACACAGTCATTTTATAATACAGTACAGGCCCACGGAGAATTATGTCTGTTTGCGATATATTTGATAGTTCACATCGTGCAAATTTATGCCCCCGACAGCCGAATTAAGAATTCAAATAGATATCTCAAAGGACTGCTTTGCATTTCAGCACTTTATGATCCATTTGTAGCAAAAGAGAAAAAAAAAACAGGCAAGCATTATTCAAGAATTGTTTTGAAATGTTGTAAACTTAGCTATGACGGGAGAAATAGTGTTGATTTTGATAATGACTTTAATTCTCTCTTTTTTTCTCTGCGGCTTTTAAAAATCATACAGCTCAGATTTATTCTGTGGTATTATAGTAGTTGACATATTGTGAAGTCTGCCACAGAATACGTTTATTTTAAAGTGTAGTCATTTAGCAGTGGTTACAAAACAGACATGGGGAAAATTTTAGGGGGTTTGTATTGAATAGATTTTAGGAAAAACAAAATACTTCCTTCTTGGATACTGCGGTACCACCGATTAATACAGGCTGTCAACATTATTTATTATTATTTATTTTAGAATACTGAGAATTCAATTACAGTTAACGTAATAGTAATAAGTCAAATGAAATAATCCAGTATCCATTTTTCTGTGGTTACAGGAAGCAGCCACTGTTGTCTCGACAGGAGTAAAATGGGTGGGGGAGGACTGGAGCCTATCCTAGCATGCATTGGGTGAGAGACAGGACTGCACCCTGGACAGGCCGCCAATCCATGGCAGGGCACACACACCACTCACTCGCACAGGAGTCGATTTAGAGTCTCTAAATTAGCCTAACCTACATGTCTTTGGACTGTGGGAGGAAACCGGAGTACCCGGAGGAAAGCCGTGCGTATATGGGGAGAGCATGCACGCAGAAAGTCCCCCGGGCTGGGATTCAAAACCCAGGACCTTGCTGTGAGGCGACAGTGCTATCCACTGCACCACCGTGCCGCCCCCATCTTGACACAATTTCATGTATAAGGGTGGATACACAAAGCATTCATTAATCATGCGTAATGCCTTCGTTAGCATTGCATAGCGTGTCAATCTCAGGATGGTGTCAGTGTCTGATGGTGAAGGCCGGGAAGCTAACCACCCCCCACCCCCCCCCCCCCCCCCCCCCCCCCCCATTAATGTGCAGTAAGCTATAGCAGCTACTTTGCTGCAGAATGCTCACCACATATTAATCAATGTGGAGAGGGAGGGGGTATTACTGGAGTGGTGGTACATTTACACTGAAACATTTAGCAGATTTTTCTTAACCGGAGTGTCTTATGTGGCTTATGTTTACAGGGCTGGGTATATCCCTTAAGGGGACAACGGCACTGCCCCACCTGGGTACTGATCCTGCAACCTCTGAGTCACGAAAAGCCCCATTCCCTACCTATCTGACTGCACTCACACCGGGACACTGTGCAATCTCATACCCTTTGTAACACACACACAAGCGCACATGCGTGTACACACTGCTTAGGGACATGCACAGAAATCGGGAAGCAGGAATGTACACAAATCAAACACTATTTTACTTTCAGGGCTTGCTTCTCTACAGTATAGGTGAAGTGTACGCTTGTAATAAATAAACAAAAAAAGAACCTTTATCGAGCTGTTCGCAGAGACGTCACTACATCCTGAGGAAAATGTCACATTTACATTATCATCAAATGTTGAAGTAGCACGGTAGAAAACGGACAGAACTGACACATCTCACATTAGCCGAGCGTAGACACAACATGCATCAACTGACAGTCTGGAGCATGATTTTGGTTCAGGAGGAAGCAATCCCACAATGCATGCAGCGCGGTGTAAAGGCCTGAAACTGAAGCCACACAACCCCCCCCCCTTTCTTCGCTGAAATGACTGGCCCTTCAGTGGCGCTATATAACTCCTGCATAAACACTACATAGCAGCTCATAAGCAGAAGATAGACATTGATATATTATGCCAGTAACAAAAAAATACACATCACTGTGTATGGCAACTTAATGTCACTTAATGCTGTATCAATAGCATATGTCTATTTGCAGTTATTGCATTCAGTAATGTTTATGCAGTACTCATTAGCATGCTATGTAGTGCTCATGATGGCATTAGATAGCTTTTATGAAGGATTGTAAATAGAAAGTGTTACTAGTTATTCCAATCAAAATATTTTTTGATTTTATATTATTAAATACTAAAAGGCTTTTGTTCCTTGGCCTTTAAAAACCTTTGTTCATTAACTTCTATCTATAGATGCCCCACAATTAATGTTCTGCCCAGTATGTAGTAATGAAGCTGTTTGGGCTGTAGAGTTTAAAAGGATTATCTAAGGACAGCAGAAATACAAAGTAAAAATATGATTTATGTTTGATTAAAGCAGAGAAAACATACCCATCAGCTCTTTTGTGCATGAACTGCATATTAATATTGACCATGGAATGCTCATAATTTGTAATTATACATTTGTTTGACAGAAAAATCAAAAATGCACGTACTGTTGGTGTATCAGTGGTGACACGTAAACAAACAGAACCATTACTGGCTATGAGGAGGCTAAATATTAAGGGAATTTATCTGTTTACTAAGAAACCATTTTGCCATCTCTTCACCATTTACTGCCAGTGATTCCAGCTGATCTCTGCGGTTGATATTTCTATATATGTATATATACACTACTCACAAAAAGTTAGGGATATTTGGCTTTCGGGTGAAATTTATGGAAAATGTAAGTTCACGCTACAGTGATATTATACGTATCATGAAAGTAGGGCATTTAAGTAGAAGCATGCAATGGTGATTTCCTCATCTCAAACAATTTATTGAAACAAAAGCCAACAGTGGTGGGTATACCACAACAAAAATGTCAATGTCTCAATAACTTGTCATGTGCCCTTGAGCATCAATTACAGCTTGACAACGACGTCTCATGCTGTTCACAAGTCGACTTATTGTCTGCTGAGGCATGGCATCCCACTCTTCTTGAAGGGCGGCCCTCAGGTCATTGAGGTTCTGGGGTACAGAGTTACGAGCCTCTACACGGTGAGTCAGCTGATCCCATAGGTTTTCTATGGGATTCAGGTCTGGAGAAAGTGCAGGCCACTCCATTTGAGGTACCCCAGTCTCCAGCAGCCTTTCCCTAATGATGCGACCTCGATGAGCTGGAGCATTGTCGTCCATGAAGATGAAATTAGGCCTGTGTTGTTCATGCAGGGGCACAATGACTGGATTAATGATGTTATTCAGGTAGTATGGGCTTGTCACTGTACCATTCACAAAGTGTAGGGCAGTTCTGTATTGACTAGACACACCTGCCCACACTGTAACACCGCCACCACCAAAGGGTCGTCTGGTGACAACAGTGGCTGATGCATAGCGCTCTCCTTGACGTCTCCAACATCGTTGGCGGCCATCATTTCTGCTCAACGTGAATCGACTTTCATCAGAGAACAGCACTGAGGCCCACTGGTCCCTCGTCCAGCGTAAATGCTCCCTGGCCCATGCAAGACGATGACGCCTGTGCCTGGTGGTGTGGTCAGGTACCCTTGCAGGTCGTCTAGCACGCAGACCACGCTGATGTAAACGGTTTCGAATGGTCTGACGTGACACTTGGGTGCCTCTCACCTCCCTTAAATGTGCCTGGAGTTGAGTGGCATTCATCATCCGGTTCCGCAGGGCACTGTTCACAATGAAGCGGTCATCAGTGTGGGATGTGGCCAAAGGACGTCCACTTCTATGCCTTTCTGTGACTCTTCCAGTCTCTCTGTATCTCTGTTGCAACCTGCTGATGACACTCTGTGACACTCTAAGCTCAGTGGCCACTTCCCTCTGAGAACATCCTGTTTGAAGCCTCGCAATGGCGAGGTACTGTTGATCAATTGTTAGGTGTCGTCTTGGTCTCATGATGTCAAAATGTGAACAGCATGATGAAGAGGACTGTTTAAATACCAATTCTAATTGAACCAGGAAATTTATTGGTCGATTCATGGATCAAACACCTGTTGTGAATTTTGCCGTTCAGCTCCTTGTTAGAGAACAGCAAGTTGTGCAAAAAGTACTGAAACATTGAATAGTTGGACATGTGCATTCAAAAGTGTAGAGAAGGTCAAATTAATTTCACCTGTAAAGGTTATAGTGCATTTTAGGTTCATCCTGAAATTTCACCCGAAAGCCGAATATCCCTAACTTTTTGTGAGTAGTGTATATGTACATGGCAATCAGAAGCTCAGAAGTACGTTGTCATAGTAACGCTTAATGCAAAAGACCAGAGTTGTGTTTTCAGGCTGATGTATAGTGTCATGTTTAGAGAACTTTTCTAAGGTATTTTCAATTTCTAAATTTTCCTCACGTTGAAATGTACGTGGGTTAGAAATGATTTATTTAAATTCCATGTAATACTCACTTCTTATTACAAAAGATACTTGTGTGCTCTCGGGATCCAATCATGTTGTTGACAAAATAGGCTCGCTGACACAATGACTTCACATCTGGGGTTAATTCTAACTAACATAGTACTCACTTAAGCCATTATATGGGTCTAAATTACACCCTAATTCTGTCCTCCAAAAGCTTGAAGCAATTAATCGGTTTAATTGGATACAATTAGTGGTATTTTTCAAACCCATTTGAGGCCAGCTGTATGTTAATTCTTCATTGTCAGACATTGCGGCGGAAAGTCCAATAAGCCCTGATAATATAATGAATACTTACCGTGGATTTCCCCGTTACAAGCGTCTTTGGATATATGACCTCATAAAACTTAGTGTTGCGTTGAACTACCAAGATGCTATGGTGAAATAAAGACGGGTTGGCCATCCCCGCAACAGGGATTAGAGCTGTTTAAAATTCTAAGTATTTCAAAAGCGTATCCTGAAGGCAGACATTTTGAACTGTAAAGCCCCTTGAACAATACATTTAAAAGAGATCTAAGAGCAGTTCAAGTGTAGCCTATTCTCTGACATTTTCTCTTATGTGGAAGTGACTTATTGAACTCTGCAGCTATTTTTTTAGACTTGCAGATCATTGTGTAGGGATGGCAGCGAAGCATAACGGTTAGGCTTGGAACCCTTAAGGTTGTTACATTTTACATTACATTAACACCCTTTGAAGAGTGGGTTTTCTGGAATGTTTTTACCAAAATTCTACATTAGTGTTCTAGAACTCCATTACCAGTAGTGGCCGTTGCATCAGCATTAGAATGTTCAGTTAAGAACATTCTAATCACAGTTGTGATCTTACAACTTAAAAGGGTTTATGACATTTCAGCAGATGCTCTTATCCAGAGTGGCTTACACAACTTTGATTTTTTATTTTATTTACATAGTATCCATTTACAGCTGGATTGTACACTTGAGCAAGGTACTTAAACTGAATTGCTTCAGTAAATATAAATGGATTTTATGTAAAAAATGTCAGCTGTATAAGTCTCCCTGGATAAGCATGCCTGCTAAAGGCCTAAAACGTAATGCAATTATGCATCGTAATTACATTTATATTTAAATGTCATTTGTTCTGTGTAATAAAGTCCCACTGGCAGCAGGCAGAGAATACAGAAGGAACTATTTTGAATTTTAAAGAAATTCGCTATTAGAGTCAGCCGTTGCTTGTCTTGCTTGATCAGATATTGTGTCATTTGAAAAAAAAGGAAACAAGATGAAATCTTCATTCTATGAAACCACTCTTTAACCCTATGGAAATTAAAATTTTAAGATATACTATACTAATACTGATAGTACTAATACTAACAATACTATACTAATACTGATAGTGCTAATACTAATAATATTATACTAATACTGATAGTACTAATACTAATAATATACTAATACTGATAGTACTAATAGTACTAATAATACTATACTAATACTGATAGTACTAATACTAATAATACTATACTAATACTGATAGTGCTAATACTGATAGTACTAATACTAATAATACTATACTAATACTGATAGTACTAATACTAATAATACTATACTAATACTGATAGTACTAATACTAACAATACTATACTAATACTGATAGTACTAATACTAACAATACTGTACTAATACTGATAGTGCTAATACTAATAATATACTAATACTGATAGTACTAATACTAATAATATACTAATACTGATAGTACTAATACTAATACTATACTAATACTGATAGTACTAATACTAATAATATTATACTAATACTGATAATACTAACACTAATAATACTATAGTAATACTCTGGATCGAAGCGTCTCCAAAGTGAATGTAAATTAGTAATGGTGTTGATGATGCATAGCATAGATTCATCATTGTGTCATATTTGCCTCCTTCCCACTTTATTATTATTATATTTTATAGGAACTTTTTCCTTCCAGGAAAGCCATGGGATAAATATTTCCAGAAAACGAAATCTAAGCAATTTGAGTAAATTTTATCCAAAGTCTGTATTTTGCCAGGCCTTAAACCCGGGGCTAAGTACTCCAATTCTTCTGGCTTTTGCACATTGTTTGAATGTTTGTCATCTCCTCTGATCTGCTCCCAACCTAGTTTTTTTTGCAGGGGACATGATTAGGGTTTGGCAATAATATGGTCGTAAAATGGAGGTTTGGCGATGGACAGAAACCTCGCTGTTTATGTGTGGGATTACGGTGGACTCTCTTTTGTGGTTTTAGCGTGACTTTCCTCCAGAACTATATATATATTTTTTTTGTTAGAGCCGTTTGCGTGCCGTGCTGTCGCAGGCTGTTCACAAAGGGAAATGTTAACACCAAAAATACAAAAAACTAAAACAGGTGGAGGAGGCCGGGCATTACTTTGCTTTTTATTTATAGTTTTGCCATTTCACAGGCCCACATTGTATATACAGTCCATTTATATAGGCTACACTGCTGAGTGGGAGCCCAGGTCATGGGGGACCACCCAGATTTAAACTTTTTTTTTTTTTTTTTTCACTTTGAATTTTGTGCAAACAGTGACCATAATATAAATTCTGAAATTATTGTAAATTATTGAAATGATCTGAATTCAACAAAATGTAATACTTTAATAATTGTAATAAATATGTAATTATTACTGTAACAATGTCCATGTAAACATCTTTGCTTTAGTAGTTTGAAATAGATACTTTATATATATATATATATATAATGTTTAATCATTACACATGCATTGTGTGCATCGCATGTATTTGTGTCGTTAAAATACCGAAACCTGCTTCTTTTTTTATCAGTGCCAGTGACACTAGTATTAGTTGACTTTGTGTCCTCAAAATAGTACCTTCTCTCAATTTCCATTGCATATGTTTTCCTTTCTTTAAGAGATTAAAGGATGAATAAATTCTTGAAAAGGCAAATGTGATGTTTTAAATCCAAAGAGTGTGAGAGGTGTGCATGTCTAAACAGAGAATAATCAGGTCTGGCTGTTACTTTAGTCATTAAATTGGTGCGGGATTCAGCATTGATGGATTTATTCAGGAAGTTTGATTGCATTCCTATCTGAGGCTGTTTTGATTAAAAGCACTCCTGATGAAGCATTCTGTGTGTACCATCCCTGATTCTCACTTTCCTGATTTGTGGGATTTCAATATGCAAATTTGTCATCAGCAACCATTTGTCTTTTTCAGGAATTAGAAAAATAAATAAATAAATATATCAGAATACAACTATAAGGTAAATATTCAATAACTGTCAAAAATGACAACTGTGGCCCTTTCAGTGATGTATGTTTCAATGTAAACAATACTTATCAATATAAAAAAAATGAAAATTATCAATATTAAAATAATAATTTAACTTTTTGCTCAGGGTTGGTGTTCAGGGTTGCTCTGTGGTTAATAAATGACTCTGTTCAATCCAACCAACCTGAAGTGTTCTAGTAGAATGAATGTATGATATAAATGTGTGTAAATGTATAAATGTGTATAAATGTGTGTAAATGTGTGTAAATGTTGGCTGTTTCTAAATGTTGACCCTGCTAGTGCTGTCTGCGGCTCGGATTCCCATCCCGTGACACAGTGCTTGAGCAGCTGATGGAGTGTAAAAAAAAAAGGTTTCTGGGTGCTTGAGTTAGTCTAAGCGATGATGAGACTCATTGGGGGTGTATGATTAAGATTCATTGCCAGAGATTTAGGGAGGGCCATGTCCCCCAACAACCCCCTATTTGTGATCTCTGCCTGAAACCCCCCCCAAAACCTCCCTCCTACCCAAGTCCGTGGTGGCAAACTGAAGCCCCCTCTGTACTTACGAGTCAAACTCTGCCTGTCGTTCCCAAATAAATAACAAAAATATTTTTAAAACATTTTTAAAAAAAATGGTTAATAAACATAGCGTGTGAGCCGCTAAGTGGCAAAAATCCGCAGGCAAAAATCAAAGATAACTGATGGAGATGGAACTCCAGTGTGCACGCTGCGTTTGACTTTTGCATTAGTATGATGACTACCAGTGGGGTGGCTGTGACTCAGGCTTACTGAACTACCAGGGACCTCATTAGAACCGCCCTGAACTACCAGGGACCTCATTAGAACCGCCCTGAACTACCAGGGACCTCATTAGAACCGCCCTGAACTACCAGGGACCTCATTAGAACCGCCCTGAACTACCAGGGACCTCATTAGAACCGCCCTGAACTACCAGGGACCTCATTAGAACCGCCCTGAACTACCAGGGACCTCATTAGAACTGCCCTGAACTACCAGGGACCTCATTAGAACTGCCCTGAACTACCAGGGACCTCATTAGAACCGCCCTGAACTACCAGGGACCTCATTAGAACTGCCCTGAACTACCAGGGACCTCATTAGAACCGCCCTGAACTACCAGGGACCTCATTAGAACCGCCCTGAACTACCAGGGACCTCATTAGAACCGCCCTGAACTACCAGGGACCTCATTAGAACCGCCCTGAACTACCAGGGACCTCATTAGAACTGCCCTGAACTACCAGGGACCTCATTAGAACCGCCCTGAACTACCAGGGACCTCATTAGAACCGCCCTGAACTACCAGGGACCTCATTAGAACCGCCCTGAACTACCAGGGACCTCATTAGAACTGCCCTGAACTACCAGGGACCTCATTAGAACCGCCCTGAACTACCAGGGACCTCATTAGAACCGCCCTGAACTACCAGGGACCTCATTAGAACTGCCCTGAACTACCAGGGACCTCATTAGAACCGCAGAGTACAGAACCAGACCCGCCCTGAACTACCAGGGACCTCATTAGAACCGCCCTGAACTACCAGGGACCTCATTAGAACCGCAGAGTACAGAACCAGATCCGCCCTGAACTACCAGGGACCTCATTAGAACCGCAGCACAACAAAACCAGATCCGCCCTGAACTACCAGGGACCTCATTAGAACCGCAGCACAACAAAACCAGACCCGCCCTGAACTACCAGGGACCTCATTAGAACCGCAGAGTACAGAACCAGATCCGCCCTGAACTACCAGGGACCTCATTAGAACCACAACGCAAAGAACCAGACACACCCTGAACTACCAGGGACCTCATTAGAACCGCAGAGTACAGAACCAGACCCGCCCTGAACTACCAGGGACCTCATTAGAACCGCAGCACAAAGAACCAGACACACCCTGAACTACCAGGGACCTCATTAGAACCGCAGAGTACAGAACCAGACCCGCCCTGAACTACCAGGGACCTCATTAGAACCGCAGAGTACAGAACCAGACCCGCCCTGAACTACCAGGGACCTCATTAGAACCGCAGAGTACAGAACCAGACCCGCCCTGAACTACCAGGGACCTCATTAGAACCGCAGAGCACAGAACCAGACCCGCCCTGAACTACCAGGGACCTCATTAGAACCGCAGAGTACAGAACCAGACCCGCCCTGAACTACCAGGGACCTCATTAGAACCGCAGCACAACAAAACCAGACCCGCCCTGAACTACCAGGGACCTCATTAGAACCGCAGAGTACAGAACCAGACCCGCCCTGAACTACTAGGGACCTCATTAGAACCGCAGAGTACAGAACCAGACCCGCCCTGAACTACTAGGGACCTCATTAGAACCGCAGAGTACAGAACCAGACCCGCCCTGAACTACTAGGGACCTCATTAGAACCGCAGAGTACAGAACCAGACCCGCCCTGAACTACTAGGGACCTCATTAGAACCGCAGAGTACAGAACCAGACCCGCCCTGAACTACTAGGGACCTCATTAGAACCGCAGAGTACAGAACCAGACCCGCCCTGAACTACTAGGGACCTCATTAGAACCGCAGAGTACAGAACCAGACCCGCCCTGAACTACTAGGGACCTCATTAGAACCGCAGAGTACAGAACCAGACCCGCCCTGAACTACTAGGGACCTCATTAGAACCGCAGAGTACAGAACCAGATCCGCCCCGAATCCCCGCATTCCTCACCCCAGGGCCAGGCGACTCGATACCCGCTACCCCAGGGCCAGGCTACTCGATACCCGCTACCCCAGGGCCAGGCTACTCGATACCCGCTACCCCAGGGCCAGGCTACTCGATACCCGCTACCCCAGGGTCCCACTCGCTCCTTCCCCCAGATTAACCTGGATGTGATGGCAGCAGGTGCGGCACCATCGAGACGCATTGAGTTATTTCCATAAGCAGCTCCACAGGGATCTGCCCCAGTCTCCTCAGTATGTCTCGTCTCTTGCTGCTTGATTTGATTGTTGTACTGTAATTGCTGTTTATTTACTACATCCAGGTGCATGTTTAGCTTTTTCTTAGGCATTCGGCGATACCCCACAGGTTTGGTTTACCAATGAAAGCATCTCACGGTTTTAGGTGGCAGAATCCCTTTTTCTGATCTGCAACAGCTGTAGACTTACCTCAGATTACAGGCGTATTAGACGCCCTGTAATTACACCGTAATAATTGCATCAAACCACATCATTGGAAAGCAAGCGCATGCTGTAGTGTAGGAGCAGTCTTCCTGGGGAGATCTCGGAAATGATCTTCCCACATTGCTGCAAACTCATTCCCAATCAGGGAAGTTTCTCAATGGCCCTCCAGCCCAAGTGCGATTTTAGCCTTTGGTCATGAAAATATACCACATAAAACTCACATTTGACTACAAACAGACTGTATTCCTTTGTACAAATGTGCCACAGTTTTTGGTTCTCTCGAGACTACGCTTATTTAGGCCTGCGGGAATCTTGATTTGGCAATGTTTAAGGACTCGTTGCTGATAATGTCGTGAGGACAAGGCCGAAAATCCGACATGACATGGATGATTAGGACAAGGACGGGTGATGAGAATGCAGGGCCAACCCAACTAGACTGGTCAAGATGGTAAAAGGTAAGAAGCGCCGTACAAATTTAACTGTAAATATAACTGGAGTAGGATGTCTTGCCATTCCAGACAAATACATTCCTGTGGGCCTCTTGAGCTTTTAAAACTTTTACTTCTGCGCCTATGGAATGTTATATGACATGTCTTTCCTTCATAAGCTGCGTCTCGGCAGAGCCTGGGGGCAGCTTCGAGGGAGGGCTCGGGTTATTTACTTAACAAAGATGAATTCTGTGATGTCACGGAAGGAAACGTTTCACATGTGAAATGGTGAACTTTCCTTTGCTTGGCATTACGTGAGCTCGTCTCGGGGAAAGAAAAATAAACCTTTCTGTTTATGTTCAAACCACAAGGTACTTTTTATTTTTTTTTTTGTTATTTATAGTTTTCAATTCACCTGCAGCTCTCTCGACCAATATGCTGTAGAAAGACTAATTGATCCCCGAAGATTGAACACACCAGACAGTGAATCGGAGGTTAAGCAATTGCAGTTTCCCACAACCTGCTGTTGTATCTTGCCATTTCCCCCCCTATCATTACGGCCATTATAAATGCCTAGGAGAGAAATATGAGGCCATACATCACGCTACGGTATCAACCCCCTAGTGCAGAACTGTGTGCTGCAGGATATTTTCATCTCTGGGCTCTATTTTCAAACCAGCGCAAGGGGACGGTATAGTCAAACGCAAACTTGTTGACAGCATCAACGTCTTAAAACTGGCGCTATGGCGTTTCTCAGCAATACCGCTAGGATCAACAAATTCTCAACATAACATCCTTTCGGTTGCGCTGCAGTGGGATGGGTGGCGCTGTCGGGGGCGTGTTCTAAAATACTTTCGGCTCAGTGACAATTTGAACCAACGAAAACCCATTGCGTTATGATCAGCTGGAACCACCTCTTAGCGGAAACGCAATAGACTCTGGCAATTTGGTAACTTATTCGTCATGTAGTTCTATGTAGTGTCTATAGGTGATGCCAACATTACACTTCCATTTAATGAACAAATAGCCTATAATTATTATTAATTAATTAATTTTAATTTAAACTACTAGAATAAAACAGGACAGCTTACAAGAAACTTGCGATCATGTAGGCCACTAGCCTATAATATATAAATTACACATTGACACAGTTGAATCATAAGCCTACCATTTGAATCATAATTATGCCTACATCACCTAATGTAGGCTAATTAATGCATTCGTCACCTCCTCCCGTGCCTTCCGAACTTCTGGGAGACGAGGTGGTGTGGATTGTGATCCATAAATTACTACAGTCCTAGCCTGTACTTCTGTTGCAAGTATGTCTGATTCCTGTGCGGAAAATCTTGTCGTTGACGGTCCAGTGCGTTTGGGTTGCTCATTATGAAATTGCATGGAGCGATTGCGTTCCAACGCGATTGCGTTTTAAAGCATGAGAACAACAATTTGATTGGCTACCATAGAGACACACCTTTGACGTTTAAACCCAGCCTTTTAGCAATACCGCCATAAGGTGCGCCAAGATTGCCGTCATGAAATTACCAAATTTCTCGCCGACACGCCCTCAGAGCGATACCGCCAAGCGATTACTCTTGCGTTAACCATTGCGTTTGGTTTATTAAAATAGAGCCCTCTGTGTTCTTCTCTGAGAGCCAGAGAAATGCATGCACACAATTTCTTATTTTTAAAAGCCTGCAACCAACCCCCCCCCCCCCCCCCTCCCCCACCACACACACACACAAAAAGAGGAGGAGCAATGATAGATGTTTGTGGAATTTGATCATGTGTATTTGTTTTGTGTGTTTGTGTGTGACGCATGCACACAATTGCTAAGACATTTTCCATTTTCCAATGCTATCCACGCTAAGGATGGATTCCATTAAATTTCCAATCAGTAATCCAAGCCACCATGATGTCATGGCTGCTGTACTCCAGAGCATTAAATGTAAGGAATGGTTTCGTTTACATACAGAGCCAATTTCCCCTTGAATGTAATGCATTTGACAAACATTGCGCTTAATCTATCCGTGATTTAATTAACCATTGATCTTAATGTACATTATGCAGTAGGAAAGCTCTCCGTAGCATATGGATTGCATAAAACCTGGAATTAAACCTGGAGTTTATTAAATTAAAATACAAATGAATTATATAAATTATGTGGTAAAAGGAATTAAATAAATTATGTGATAAAAGGGAATTAATACATTACTTGCATTGGTTAATGTTATTTTTTTTCATTAATGGAAATGAAATCTAAGTGTGTCTATTTTTATCTTGGTTTCTTCTGAAGACTTGATTTTTAGTCTTTTTTGAAGTGACATACATAAGGTATCCAATTCCAAATTACACTTTTATGCCAGGCTTGAAGAGAGCTGTGATTGGCTATCATTTCCATGTACCGAGCCTGAGGATAGCTGTGATTGGATGTAATTTCCAAGTCGTCAGTAGGTGGGGAAAACAGACACCTGTGTGCTATTCAGTGTCACACGCGCTTGACCTCTGGAATTACAGAGGAGGCTGTAATTCAGACCGATCCCAAATCGACTGCTTCACACAATTAGAGCAGCTGCCTTATCATGGACTGCACTAATGCAGGTCAAGAATGCCAAATTGCACAAGAGTTCCGCCTGGAACGCCTTGATTTGAATTTTAAAATCACGCCAGTTATTTCCCTCCTTGTCAGCAAGCAACATTTACTTTCACTATCAGCAATGGCATAACTCTTCCAGATAGTGTTTTCCATAGAAAATCTGTATAAGCATTTGGTTTATTATTAAAAATGCAGACAGAGTCTAATAATGATGTAAGGTAGATATAAAAATGTAAAAAACTTTCAGGGCAAATCTGAGTGCACTGCAAAAACCAAAAAATAAGTGTCAACAAATGTCTTAGTCTTGTAATGAGACTTCAAATCTTATCTTTATGACTTTTCTTTTGCTTGACAAATGACGTGATCTCACCCCATTGGCAAATCTTGAAATGAGTCAAACTGTCGCACCTCGTTGACAATCTTTTTGTCTTATTTAGAAAAAAAGTAACAGAACTAATATTCTAAATATAACTTAATTTATTATTTCTAGATTTTTGCAGTGTATTGGAAGATTGGTTCCACATGTAAATGACCTCAGTGTGGTAATGGCGGCCATTTTTATGAGACAGAAAGGAGACACTGTATTCCACTGGTGTCAGTGGCGTACACGCAAGGCTACAGAGTGGGCCACAGTTAATGCTGTCCTTTAACATATCTGCACACACAGGCCTGCAGTAGTACTCGCAAGGCTACAGAGTGGGCCACAGTTAATGCTGTCCTTTAACATATCTGCACACGCAGGCCTGCAGTAGTACACGTAAGGCTACAGAGTGGGCCACAGTTAATGCTGTCCTTTAACATATCTGCACACACAGGCCTGCAGTAGTGCACGCAAGGCTACAGAGTGGGCCACAGTTAATGCTGTCCTTTAACATATCTGCACACGCAGGCCTGCAGTAGTGCACGCAAGGCTACAGAGTGGGCCACAGTTAATGCTGTCCTTTAACATATCTGCACACGCAGGCCTGCAGTAGTGCACACAAGGCTACTAGGTGAAATTCCCAGGAAAATAATATTAATAATTAATAATATAAATTATTATTAATAATAATATTCCCCACACCCCTCCTCACCAGGACCCAGGACAACATACCTGGTTACCCCCCCACACACACCGATTCAATTCAATTTTATTTGTATAGCGCTTTTTACAGAGAACTGTCACAAAGACGCTGCACAGGGAAACAGAAGGAAAATTGAGCAAAAAACCAGGCCTTAGCCCCCAACCAGCAAAATGAGGTAAAAAAACTCCCCGGTAGGGGAGAAAAAACTCCCCAGTGGGAACGGTGACTTGGAGGTGCCTCCAAGATGGGTAAAATCCTTGTCCTAAGTCAGGGTTAACCGATGTCTTCTTCTCTTGGCGTTAACCATTTCTTGTCTTGGTTTTCATTGGGAAAACGTAAGACTTACACAAAGCGTGTTATAAATGCCAATACCATACCAAAACCATGGGAGCCATTTTTCTAAATGCATTTGGTTCCTTGCCATTGATATGGGTTTAGTTGGAAACCCTGCCATTTTCTTTTTTGATTGAATGCATTTTTTTCCCCCCATGGAGCTCATGACACCATATAATGAGAAAGATTTTGTTTTTATACATTCATCTCAACACATACCACATACCAAAAGCAAGGTTTGAGTGTTTTTAGTGCTGCCGTGTAGATGCTAAGATGCACAAGGATGTTGTTACAGGGAATACATGCAATGTAAACCCTATACCTGAACAAACAGTACAGTATCAAATTGAGTTTCACTTGTTCCTCCTCACCGGTCATGACATCTCACCAAGTGGGTGGATCATGTGTGCTGGCAACCCGAAATGCCATTACGGCTGTCAGAAAGCTCCACTGCACCTCGCTGTTTTGTCAAAACTCAAAGGCAGGGGAAGCACAGCGTAATAGTGGTTATTATGCTTCTGTTGCTGCTCTTTATTAAGCTTCTTCTGGCATAAACACCCTCCTCTGTAGCCTAAAAATGTCAGCTGGAGGATGACATATTTCCTTGCCGGGAAACTACCGGGTAATTATTTTTTTTCTTCCATGGAACTGATTTTTTTTTTTTCTGTGGAAGCAGATATCCCTGTAAGCCCAATGTAGAAATATGTTCTCTTGATATGGTTACAGTCTGTGAAAGCGCGCACACAGATATACAAAATCGTATATTAATGTAGATATGATTTGAACATAAACGAGCATTATTTTCCAGGACAGGTTTGGGGAGATGAAGTGCATACAGCTGATGTGTGGTGAGCGTTCCGGCACAAAATGGCTGCCGTGCCTCACCCAGGTGGGTGCTGTTGAGGCTACACGTCGGTGGTGACTGAGGTGAGTTTCCCCATCATCACTGTAAAGCGCTTTGAGTGTTAGAAAAGTGCTATATAAATGCCAGGCGGTATTATTATTATTATGTCATCTTTTTATAAGCTCTTTGTCTGTGAATACAAAGTTACTATTATTAAAATAAAATCTGTTGTTTGCAGCTAAACTTAGAGTGTGTGTCTGGCAGCATTTTGCATGGTTATTTTTGCATATTCTCTATGTGACCGCCAGATTACAGCATGGGACGTTAATCTGCTTTACCATGTGCGGAAGATGCTCCTTTCTGTCTTCCAGAACACAAATGTTTGGCTCCAAAATTATTTTCTTACTGAAATGTCTCCAAAACGCATCGACAGGCATTCTGCTGAAACAACCAATTAACTAATTGACTCCTTCCTATAACTCTCATTTGGAATAGTCCATATGTGTGGAATTAAGGTTGCAATTTTTCCCAGTTATATCTATAGTATTTATAGTAATTTCCATGCATAAGCCTCATATTTCCAAAAAAAAGGCAAGAATACTGATAGAAATGGCAAATTGCTGCTTCTGGTTTCCATTTACCAGTGAGCATTTATAGTTTTATCATTTGGGTGTTTTGAACCAAATTGAATTGCTGTTGAGTTGAGAAATTCTGCATGGAGTTGGATGAGAACTTAAAAAGCCCAAATGACAAAAAATGGAGATGCAGGGTTTTTGATATGACAACATATCAGCATTATGCTAGTTTCATTAGGTGGATGGTATAGAGCAGTTATATGTACAAATCTGATTCATTCCTAAAGCTTTGTGCCAACTGTACATATACAGCAGCCAGTACATATAGAATCTGTTTTCATAATCATGTAAGTTTCAATTAAAATTAAAGAATTTAATTCAGTGTTACTGAAAAATCCAATGCTGTGAATTTGCCTTTTTTTTTACCACTCTCTAGAAGACAATGGCATTATTACAGCAGAGCTCATATCACTGGGAGCAGATACTGTGCTCAAATAATTTTGCTTTCCACCAAAGTATCTATAAAAAGAACTAAAAGTGGTGAAAATTTTTTTTGTTAAATGTAGTTGAGTCAGAGAAGCGGGAAGAGGGAAATGGCTTTCTTAAGTACAAAATGTCTCCCGATGGCGTGCCGGGAGACGGAATAAGCCGCCACATACGGGGCGGAAGTTATGTCATGCATGGCTGCCCCCCCATCCCGGGCCTCATAACTTCTCAGCCACGGACCGCTGGACCCGCCATTTCTCCACCGGCCGGCAGATAAACGGATAGACAACAGAGGTCATAATCCCCACCAATAAAGCCGGCCTCTGATTCATCAGCCCTTCCCTGCACACTTCTCCTCCTCCATTCCTCCCCCGTTCCTTTATCTGCTCTGTAGGACACCGGGAGAGGGGGGGGAGAGGGGGGTTTGGGGCACCTCGTCGCTGCTCTTATTGCAGATTTTCACCTCGGCGTGGTAGCAAAACGATAAGTTATTATCTGCGTTACCAGCCTAGTTGTGTTGCGGAGTGAATTACATTACATTACATTACAGTCATTTAGCAGACGCTTTTTTTAAGCGATGTACAATAAGTGCATACAGAAACGTCATCGAAAATCACTACAGAACAGACAAGACAGCACATCCTTCCCATAATGTAGCAGCTATCCCTAGTAATGAACGTTGAATGTAGTTCACAGTAAGCTGTGGGTAAATCAGCTATACTACACTTCTATTCTAGATACCATTATAAACTATAACAAACAGACAGGAAAACACAGGGAACTAGTGCCATGAGGTCTAGTGCCAATTCCCCCCTATGTCTGAATTCTTGAGAAGGATGCAATGGACTGTTATATGGGCAACTGAACATGTCTATGAAAAATCAATACGACATGTTTAATGGACATGAACTGCCTGGCCAAAAAAAAAAAGTTGCACACTAATATTTCGTTGGACCGCCTTTAGCTTTGATTACGGCGCGCATTCGTCGTGGCATTGTTTCGACAACCTTATGCAACCTCACAACATTTATTTCCGTCCACAGTTTCATTCACTTTTGGCCGAGATCTTGTATTGACGACGGGAGAGTCAAACCACTCCGTAAAGTCTTCTCCAGCACATCCCAAAGACTTTCAATGGGGTTAAGGTCAGGACTCTGGTGGCCAATTCATGTGTGAAAATGATTCCTTATGCTCCCTGAACCACTCTTTCACAATTTGAGCCCGATGAATCTTGGCATTGTCGTCCTGGAATTTGCCCATTCATGGGATAACCTGGTCATTCAGTACATTCAGGTATTCTGCTGACTTCATTTTATTGCTGCATAACGTTGCTGAGCATAGACCTGATCAATTGAAGCAACCCCAGATCATAACACAGCCTCCAGAGGCTTGTACAGTGGGCACTATTTTTTTGGACAGGCAGTGTATATATAATAGACAGGAATTTGTATGTATATACAGTATATATATATATATATATGTGCACACAAACAGGTGACAAATTAAAGGAAAAACCAACATAAAGTGTCTTAGTAAGGTGTTGGGCCACCACGAGCCACCAGAACAGCTTCAATGCGCCTTGGCATTCATTCCTGTCTATTATATTAATTTTTTATAATATTATCTTACATATACATTTTTTCCCATAGAGCATTTAGATGTCAAATTACTAAATCTTTCAAAAATCTGTCACGTGGAGCAATTAATAATAATGACTACATATTTATTAAATTAATTTTGTTTTCCGTCACTGTTCGAGTGCACCATGTAAAGTGCCATGCTGGGAAGATATCTTCATAGCAGGAGGCTGGGCTCATATCCAAGCACTCAAATTTAATCAATTTCACCTCCGGCTTATTTTTTATATTGCTGTTTTCTTTTCTTTCCAAATGCATTGATTACTTGTATTATAATTTATGAATACATTATCATCCTAAAAAAATCTTCAGTGCCTATTAACTTGCAAATGCAACATTTTCAAAAATTAGGAAACCATGTTTTTTAGAGGGTATGTATGCTTTGTCATTAAAAACAAAATAAAACAATAACCATATCTCCTGTGGAATATCTCTGAGCCATTCAAACTAAATACTGTATGTAACCACGCGATATCTGCTCATATGTAGAACCTTAATACTTTAGTCCAGTGGTCCCCAACCCTGTTCCTGGAGATCTAGATTTTCACTCCAACCCTAACAAAGCACACCTCATTCAACAGCTAGAGATCCCGTTGAGCTGCTAATTAATAGAATCAGGTGTGCCAAATTAGGGTTGAAATGAAAACCTACATGACAGTAGATTTCCAGGAACAGGGTTGGGGACCACTGCTTTCATCCTGTTCGACACTCTTATACAATAGTCCTGTACTATAATCCTATACTACTGTCCTTAGTGTCCTATAGTATAGTCATATAGTGGTACACTACAGATTTATTGTATAGTATATAGTACAATATAATTAATGCTTCCCTACTGCCAAGTTGAATCTCACTCAGTGAAGATTATAATACTGTCATTTTAACACTGCAGATTCTAATGTCATATAAAATGTTTGTGTTTCTGTTGTTGAATTTCTACAGTACATTCCTACAGTTAAACTGAAAACTGCAGCGTGTGTGTGTGTAGGGAACAAAACAGGGCAAACAAGAGACTGAAGGAGATTAAATTATCCGGCATGCTACCACTCGACTGCCACGCCATTTTGCGTTCCCACTTGACAGGTGCTTTAGCGATCGATTAGGCTACTGCTCCTAACTTGCTATTCTCAAATTCGGTTTCATTCCACTTAGCTGACAGCAAGGCAAGCGCTCACAATTAGCCTCAGTCTTACCTGACAGCAAGAAGTTAATTTGAAATGTCTGCATTTGTTTGTTTGAAGGAAAAAAACAGCTCCATGTTAGCTAGCTAAGTTACCTGCATCAGTGATTTTTCTGCTTTGCCTGGCTGCATGTAAATACAAACCGCTCCTTCTCAGCAGTTTTGAAGCACACCTATAGAATATTGCTATTGTACACTACTCCCTGAAAGGGCAGTTGAATCAAACCATTAGCCAGGCTGTTTTTCTTATGAAGTGAAGTATCATTGGATACTGTTTTCCTGATACTTTTAACATGTGTTGCCATATTTCAAGAACACAAAAGGTGACTATGGGGAGTTGGCCATTTGGCTGGACAGTTTAGACTAGAGTATTTAACAAGCCCTTTTAAGCAATCCTGGATAATTGTACGACCATCGTGTTCTACGGCAAGCGTGCATCACGGGTATCAGGTGTATGAGTGTGTATGCAGGGCTTCCCATTGATTTGACAGGCATCTTTTTTGATTTAATCTGGAAAAATATGCATTTATGATTGGCATATCATCTGCATTTGACTGCACTGACTCACACTGTAACGGTGCATAAATAGGCCCTTCAGGAAGTGTTGGCCCACACGGAAGGCTCCTCACCATCCTGTACCCATGAAGTCCTGAATCTTTTGCTCATGGGCATATTATCAATCCTTGAGCTGTCATGTAGAAGTATTTTGTGAACAAAAGGCGATTTCCCTTTATTTTTTAATCGGGTTAATTCATACCCTAAAATTATTTTAGTGTTCTGTGATGTTCTTTTTGTAGATAATCATACGATTCAAGATGATGAACAGGCCAACTGTATGGGAAATATTCACAAATGGAGTGTCTGAAGTTGTCTGAATGCTTACAACTCTAGTTATATGCAAATACTTATGTACAACAACTGTATACAAGACACATGTAATGGATGCTTTTGACTGGGGGTCCTTTTTAAACGCTGTTTATGATTGTTTCAAGTAACTCTTTTCTACGCTTCGCTCACTCCTGACATCGCGTGACTCTCTCGTTGCATATCCCTGTCCGCTGTTTCCAACTCGCTAACTGCTGTGGTTGAAATCAAACGGAAACATAAAACCAAAGGTCCGCTGTAAACAAAAATGCCATTAAATCTTCAGTAACCACGTCTGCGGGAACAATACGGTTGTCTCATAAATTCCGTTTTGTTGTTGATACGAGTGAAAGGGAGACGGCTGAACGAAACGGAGACGGCTGAACGAAACGGCGACGGCCGCTCTCGTGACTCGCCGTTGTTTCGCAGGCATTCGGCAGCCCACTGAGCTCAGCCAGGAGACGGCGTGCCCAGCTCTGCCCACTCCCCCTCTAGTGACGTTTTGGGCCGATCCACAGCGCCACATCATTCCAACCTCCCACTTCCATCTGTTGAAGCACACTTCATTTATTATTAAAATGTTTTGGTTTTGAAGGTACATATATATATAATAATTTTTATTAATTTTTTTTTTCAGGTCCTGGATGTGAGGTTTCCACAAAGTGCACCGCCATCCATGATGTGCTTCACTCTTTACAGAAGGTATTTTTTTCCAGAGAATTATAATTTTTAAATTAAACTGTCACTGCATGATGAAGAACTGAACAAAACTGAAAAATATAAATAGCTGCTTTAGTTATTAATTCAGCACAGAGAGACTGTAACATCACAGCCATTCGTAGGTCCCTTTTGAAGGTTATATCAAAGTACATTGAACTTTAATGTGCCCTGTCTCACAGGTTTGTTCACACAGCCCCATCATAATAATAACTGTGATGCCTGACACTGAAGTTAGAGCTCATGCAAACAGCTGAGATTGTAACATCATTACTGAGCCATTCATAACTGTGTGGAATGCAGTGTGACCTAGTTTGATAAGCCTCAAATAAATTGATAAGAACTGCAATAATTCATTTATCTCTAGAATTAAAAGGCTATTTATCTTGCTTGGCACAAATGAGGCATCCTTTTTCAAATCATCAAAAGGCACCACAAGCTGTGAAAATACCATAAAGTAATTTTATGAATTTTACTTGTTTTATGGTAAACATTTGTCTGGGTGGCTTCAGGTTGCTAGTGTATAAACATACAGTATATACAGTACGTATATATATTTTATATAGACGTATAATATAATACGTATGTGCTTGATATCACATAGAAAGACATTTTCACACAGGAAAAAGACATGCCAAGTAGCTTGCGGTGGTTATTCCACAGAACTGATCGAAATGAATATTTAAAATTCTGTAATCTTTTAGGTACTAATTTTAAAAGAAACATATGTTTTATACCAGTATTCAGAACAACTTTCTTCTTCTATAAGATTATGTTTTTGTGGGTAACGCACTCCTACTGCAGTAGTAAATACAAGTAAGAACTTGTCGGTGTCTGGAGCCCAAAGAGTTTAATGAGTTCAGATGACAGACGGAACTCACTGGAGCCTGAGTTTTCAACACGGGGATTGAGAAGGTACCATAGGGGGTCTGTGATAGCAATCTCGACCGCCAACCCCCCACCCACCAATCTGTGATCGCAATCTTCATTAAACCTCTTAGTAAATATAACCCTTATTAACTTATGAGGGTGGCCCCTGGATGCCTTTGAGCCTGTGTGGGCATCCCCAGGTCAGGAAAGGTTGAAACATGGGGGTGAAACCAGTGCAAAACATTCAAAATGTTTCTGTCCTCTTTATTACATGAAACTTATTGAGCATAGAAGCCGTAGCACTCCAGTCTGATAAAAGGATACTGGTGACTGCAATCAATACTCACTGGAGAGAGAGGGAGCGAGAGAGTGGGTTTTTTGGGAAGCGGGTTTTGGGAGGCGTCTAGCTGAATCTGGGACGGTGTGCTGGGAGAAGATTGATTTCTTGTCGGGGTTGCTCTGACAGCTCCAGGCGATAGGGCGTGAGGGCACTGCCATGTTCCCTGGTAAAACAGGGATATCCCGTGCCGGGGTGAACCAGTGATAATGGAAACAAGATGAGAACACGGAAACTAGCCTCACACAGCCTTTTTCCCCACAAGGCCATTTTGAAAAGCACTTTCTTCTGGATATTATAATCATTTTTTAATTCAGGAAAGATAAACCCAACTCCCCCCAAAGTGTCGTTATGATTACTCTTTTGTCACTTGTTTTTGTTGCATTGAACGCATTACGCTGCTATAGTGTGTAACACACGTTATGCTGCTATAATGTGTAACACACGTTACGTTGCTATAATGTGTAACACACGTTACGCTGCTATAGTGTGTAACACACGTTACGCTGCTATAATGTGTAACACACGTTACGCTGCTATAATGTGTAACACACGTTACGCTGCTATAATGTGTAACACACGTTACGCTGCTATAATGTGTAACACACGTTATGCTGCTATAGTGTGTAACACACGTTACGCTGCTATAGTGTGTAACACACGTTACGCTGCTATAGTGTGTAACACACGTTACGCTGCTATTAGTGTGTAACACACGTTACGCTGCTATAGTGTGTAACACACGTTACGCTGCTATTAGTGTGTAACACACGTTACGCTGCTATAATGTGTAACACACGTTACGCTGCTATAATGTGTAACACACGTTACGCTGCTATAGTGTAACACACGTTACGCTGCTATAGTGTGTAACACACGTTACGCTGCTATTAGTGTGTAACACACGTTACGCTGCTATAATGTGTAACACACGTTACGCTGCTATAATGTGTAACACACGTTACGCTGCTATAATGTGTAACACGCGTTACGCTGCTATAGTGTAACACACGTTACGCTGCTATAGTGTGTAACACACGTTACGCTGCTATTAGTGTGTAACACACGTTACGCTGCTATAATGTGTGTGCTTTTCAAAAACAAACAAACAGAAACGGCATAATCTTTGGGCTCCTTGTAAATGTTATTTCACAAAGCTTGTGAGTCTGGAGTTTATAACTGTCATTTCAGAGGCAAAGAGAGAAAATCTGCTGTGGGTGACGTGTCTGCTCATGTGACTCAGAAATTCATTGTTTAGACCTGTCTTAAACTAGCAGCTGCTGGGAGGGAAATGGCCCAAGTCAAGCTCTTAGAAGTTTGAACAATAGAGCATGTGGACATTTTGGGCAATTTGTGTGGGGGCATGGTGCAAATTATTTGAAAAAGAATAGGAAGATTCAAAGGTGCTAGCCTACTACATATTTCATATTTCCTGCCATCCATATATAATTAAACCCTGTCAAAGGCATCGCCTCAAACAAGAAATTGAGAAAATAAATGCCACATTTCTAAATGATTTAGTGATGCGCGAGGGACAGACCATGAAGCAGTGAGTTTGACAGAACAGTGCCCTCACCTGATGTCTTTAAAGACCTGGAAAAACCACGGGTTGTGATATTACCAGATTTCATCCCTGACTTAAGCTACTGAGAACCTGTGGTGTGCCAGAATAAGCACACAGTCACATTACAATCGATCCAGGTTAATCACATGATGTAGACCACAAGTCATAACTGATCCCATATTATGTTGTATGATTGAAAACGGTAGGTTAGAAATAGCATCCCGTCAGGGAGCATTTTGTAAACACCAACCATTATCAATGCTTTTAACCAATTTGATTCACTGTTTGATGTCTACCTTTTTTTTTTTTTTTTTTTCTTCACAGTTCACACTATATGCCTTATTTGTTGGGATTAAATGGTAAACATGCAATAATGCTTTCAAAAATTGTGTCTACAAAGGTGTTGTGTGGGGTCATTTGTGGGGTAGTTGTATAAAAATAATGTCAGAAAATATACAACCTTTTTTAACTTTTACCTCAGATTTTTTGTGGCCGGTGACACTTTCCCATATAGGTTTTAAACTTCACAAACTTTCACTTTTCTCAGACCGGGAGGATTGTGGGAACGGGATGAGGTGCTGGGCTAGGCTTGCGTTTCGACTGTAGCGATGCCAGCAAAACCATATGATGAGAAAACAGCCTGCCCTCCTCCTCCTGAGGCATGGTGGGATGTATCGTTTGGATGGCGGATAAAGGCCTTGCGCTTTCCGTTCGTTCCCCTTTCTCCCCCATTTAACGCCTTTGGACGTCGGCCTCTTATAACACAGACTCAAACTGCAAGGAGAGGTCACAGCTGTGTTAAAAAACAAACAAAAAAATAAAATACTTAAATGCTCAGCTGAATAAAATGTTAGGCAATGTCTCATTACAGCAGAGTCTGTCACCCGGCACAGGCCGGGATGGATGTCCTTCACTGCCAAGAGAAAGCCGATTAGCGGCCCGTGTGTGCAGACTCAACAAACATGCCCCAGGAAAGAGGGCCATGTGCTAACGGGAACGGGCTGGGTAGAGTTTGGCCTTTCTGTGACCTGAGCGCTTTCTGCTTTAGGTTAACGGACTCTACCCTTCATGATTTTACCGCTCTCCAGTGCTCCCCTGTAGGGGGTCTCTGGTCTCTGGTCTGAAACCTAGACTATAAGGGACATCCAGTAAAGATAGAATAAATAATATTTTTGAAAACATTTTCACTAGTCATCCAAGACACATGTATTATGTCGAAAATAATGAAAATACTTAGTTTTTTTCTGCTGGGACTCAGGAGGATATGACTGTGAACAATCTTCAGACTGAAAAAAAGAGCGCTCTGAACACTGCTTTAAAACCCTTTTTCACACTTGGTAAAGGCCAGGGTGGCGTTATGTGGTTGCCAGGTCCGCTATCTAACTGCTCATGTCTATAATGTGTACAAGACTGGACTTATATGATGATTAATATGATGGGTAAGATTAATCATCATCAGACTGACAGTCTCAGCTGATTGAGCTTTAGCGTGTGTAAAACCTTTTAGCACACGCAAAACCAATAACATGACCAATGATTGGCCACGGTATTTGTTTTGCACCAATCATTGGTTGTGTTATTAGTTTTGCACGTGTAAATCAGGCCCGTAGAGGCTTTAGTTCTGCCCGATGGAGAGAGCGCGTAGCTTCCGAACGCTCAAACCGCCATTTACCTGCGCTATAGCATGCGCTCACCATTGGAATGATTGGGTGTCAGTTTCCCCTCGATTCACTGTGACGTATTTCCTTTCCCTCGATTCTCCGTGATGTAATTTGAGATGATGTTATGTGTTATGAGACGAAAGGCCATTATTATCGCTCGTCATGGCTCATCTCAGTGAATGTATTCTCTGCAGTGAGTACTAGAGCAGCAGTCCACATTTCTAACGTACCATTTTAATGCTGTTTCTTTCTATTAGGCGTCATTTGTATTTGTTGAGGCTTGTTGAGGGTCCGTTTGGCATTCCTTGGGAGGAAAATAGCCTTTTCTGGCCACTGTTTTACATCGGTTTGGTGTGCGGCTGCATTTGGACAATCACCAGTCTGCTCTCAATAACCTTTAAGTGCAATAATTACTGTATTTTGGAAAAGGTCAATAAGCCACTCACAGATCTATCCTTCCACCGGTCACCTCCTGGTTTCCTTTGTATATCGGCCATTATTAATTTCAATGCTAAATTGAGCGTAATCAAAAGGGAACTGGAAGTGCTGTAATTAACGTCAGTCAGGAAACACTTAAAGGGTCCGACCAAAAAAAATAAGGATGATTCCTCAGCGTCAAAACGAAGAGGACCTCTGAAATGTGATGACAAGAGAGAGAGAGACAAACGCCCTTTCACAAAAGCGTTGAGAGGGCCCGCCTAATGCGAGTCCAAATGCCACTACCCTGTAAAAAGACCCCGCTCTCCATCCCCTTCAACAGAGAATAGCGAGAACTGTGCCAGCCCAGATTTGTCTGGGTAGCGGGCAGATCCACGCTGATGAGACGCCAGCTGTACAGAAAGACAGTCGTTACGTGTTTATCAGCTTCCCTAAACTAAACCAGCTCCCCCGTCTCATTTACGGGAGACACATTTTGGGACACCAAGCAACAATACAGAATCTGCACAATGCTGATGGCCAGACTTATTTTATTTCTTTTTTTGATGTGCTCATTTAGCGAGTAGGTAGAGCTGCCTCTGTCATCCCTCCCCTCTGTCATCCCTCTGTCATCCCTCCCCTCTGTCATCCCTCCCCTCTGTCATCCCTCCCCTCTGTCATCCCTCTGTCATCCCTCCCCTCTGTCATCCCTCCCCTCTGTCATCCCTCCCCTCTGTCATCCCTCCCCTCTGTCATCCCTCCCCTCTGTCATCCCTCTGTCATCCCTCCCCTCTGTCATCCCTCGCCTCTGTCATCCCTCGCCTCTGTCATCCCTCGCCTCTGTCATCCCTCCCCTCTGTCATCCCCTCTGTCATCCCTCGCCTCTGTCATCCCTCCCCTCTGTCATCCCTCTGTCATCCCTCCCCTCTGTCATCCCCTCTGTCATCCCTCGCTTCTGTCATCCCTCGCCTCAGTCATCCCCCGCCTCTGTCATCCCTCCCCTCTGTCATACCTCCATCCCTCCCCTCTGTCATACCTCCATCCCTCCCCTCTGTCATCCCTCGCCTCTGTCATCCCTCTCCTCTGTCATCCCTCCATCCCTCCCCTCTGTCATACCTCGCCTCTGTCATACCTCCATCCCTCGCCTCTGTCATCCCTCCATCCCTCCCCTCTGTCATCCCTCCCCTCTGTCATCCCTCGCCTCTGTCATCCCTCGCCTCTGTCATCCCTCCCCTCTGTCATCCCTCCCCTCTGTCATCCCCTCTGTCATCCCTCACCTCTGTCATCCCTCCCCTCTGTCATCCCTCTGTCATCCCTCCCCTCTGTCATCCCTCCCCTCTGTCATCCCCTCTGTCATCCCTCGCTTCTGTCATCCCTCGCCTCTGTCATCCCTCGCCTCTGTCATCCCTCCCCTCTGTCATACCTCCATCCCTCCCCTCTGTCATCCCTCGCCTCTGTCATCCCTCTCCTCTGTCATCCCTCCATCCCTCCCCTCTGTCATCCCTCGCCTGTCATACCTCGCCTCTGTCATACCTCCATCCCTCGCCTCTGTCATCCCTCCATCCCTCCCCTCTGTCATCCCTCTCCTCTGTCATCCCTCGCCTCTGTCATCCCTCACCTCTGTCATCCCTCGCCTCTGTCATCCCCTCTGTCATCCCTCGCCTCTGTCATCCCTCCCCTCTGTCATACCTCCATCCCTCGCCTCTGTCATCCCTCCATCCCTCCCCTCTGTCATCCCTCGCCTCTGTCATACCTCCATCCCTCGCCTCTGTCATCCCTCGCAGCCCCTGCACTGCAGATAATTGACAGGCTGCTGGTGGGAAAATAAGATAAGGAGGAAGAAAGTGTCAAGATGTCATGGCTGGGGCATGTTCTCTCCCGGCTTTTGTATTAAGAGTTATAGCGACGGCTTGTGCTTGGATGACCTGAAAAAGCAGAAGGGTGTATATCACCCAAACTATTTAATTTGTTGAATTTCACATTTTGCATTCAGCAGTGAATCCATTATTTTGTTAGAAGTGTTATAATCACCTTTATAGTGGCACTGATTGACAGTTCTCCTAATGATGCTTTAGGGTTAGGTTAATAATCTGTAGCACGATACATTTTTTTGCTGCGTGCAGTGTGTATGTACGTGTTGGTGCGTGTATGTGGTTATTCAGTGTGCATGTGTGCGTAGGTGTGGCAGTATGTATACATGTTTGTTGAGCATGTGTGTGCATTTTTCTGTGTGTGTGCACGTGTGTCTGTGTGTGTGTGTTTGTGCGTGCATGCATTTTCTGTGTGTCTGTGTGTGCGTCTGTGCATGTGTGTGTGTGCGTGTGTGTGTGCGTGTGTGTGATTGGTTTGATGTAGTTGTCAGGCAGCATTTTCAGGGTCGCTGACTTGCCCTTTCTTCAGTATATCTCATTCCCTGGGGTTCAATGTCAACCACTCCATCACCCTTTCCTAGAAAAAGTAAGTCAAGCTCAAATTGGATAATACATGTTAAATTATTATTTAGAGGTTAAAGTCTCGTAATTACATCAGAAAGCAACCCTGGGTGCCTTTTAAAATCCTCCTCCAGCTTTGGGTCAATGACTATGGAATACATTACTCTTCCTACAAAATGTCCGTGTGTAATATCTTACGTAATATATGAAAAAAAAATAAAAAAACTGGTTCGGTTTCCACGGTACCTAGTGGGGACAAAACCAGAGTTAAAAATACAGGCTTATGCTCAACTAACCTGCCTAGAGGAACACTCTTTTTCTTGAGCTAATTGAAAGAGGGCTTTCTTATTTCTACTTCCTGTAACACGATGAAAACTGGCCCTAAAAAAGAATTATGAAAAAACGTCACTTCCTGCGTATTGGTGGGGTTTGTCTGAACCTAAGTGCTGATGCTTTGTGATTTTACGATCCTCTGATTCCATCTCACACTGAGTCACTCAAATCACTTATTCTATTATAGCAGATTCACAGGGGAGATATTCTGTTCGACTCAACCCCGGCATTTTATTAGTATCTCTCTGACAGAAATGACACACAGCATTAATGTAACCGGTTGCATGGTCTCGATATTCAAGTTTTGTAGTAAACCTTGAAGAATTTGGTTCATTTTGGTTTGCGAGAATATTATTTGCAGATGCATTAATGTAACCGATTGTATGGTCCCGACATTCTAGTTTTGTAGTAAACCTCAAAGCATTTGGTTTATATTTTCCGATGCTCAGATGCATTGTGGGTGTTTAAAAAGCATCACGTCATAATGAGGGAAAGGGCCCGTGTTCATTATAAACATAAAAATGATGTATTTTTAATGCCATGAATAATGGTCACATCTGGCATGCACGTTTTTCCAGTACATTCTGTAAGGAAGTGCACACATCTGTACCCAGTGTTATACAGATGACAGAATTATGCATATTCTTTAGTAACACTCCGCAATCCATCTCAGCTTCTACTGACATTTATACATACCAGCTGTTTGGTTTCACTTTAAAATAACCTACAAAAATGTATTGCTCTCACAGACCCAAATTAAACCAAATCAAACCAAAAATAATATCAAGATGAAGTCATAGTTTCTTACCATTCCCCAGTGCAATAGACACATGAGAGAAAAAAATAACATTTTGGGGAGACACCTGGCCTGAATGATCAAATTTCAGAGGTTTTCCGCTCACATGGCTTTGATATATAACAAGAATTTTGTAATATAAAAATGTTCAAGATGCAACCAGAAGATTAAACAAAATTGAGTGAGAGCAATAGACAGAATGTAAATCATTTTACTGCCAGAAAGAAGATGTAGGTTGAGTGCAGGATTTGCACCATGTTGAGATCTTTAAAACAAAAGTGCCAAGTTTACTTATATTTCACATGTGCAAATATAGACAATTCAGCTGAACCATGACCTGTTCATCATTTACCAAGCATGGTTAAAGACAAACTAAGGCAGGGAAAGTTTATAAAAAAGGAAACGTGAAAGTGATAAAAAGGGAGTTTCATGAAAAGTAAAAAAGAAAAAAGTGAGGAGAAAGGGAAAGTTTTAGAAAGCGAAAGTGATAGAAAGGGAAAGTTTATAAAAAAGGAAAAGTGACAGAAAGGGAAAGTTTCATGAAAAGTAAAAAAAGAAAAGAAAGTGAGAAAAAAGTGCCTGCCTTCCATCCATCCATCCATCCATCCAGGGGCGCCCGCAGGATTTCTTCCCGGGGTACGCAACAGAGTAGGCCAAGCCATAGGCAACATGAAAACAAAGGCACTACTTAGGACTAACGTTACAACGTAATTTACCGATATATTTTGCACTCATAAGGTCGCATATTACAAGAAGTTCTAACGTAGGAGTAGGCCTAGCCTACGTTAAAGTCTGATCTTTCATCAGCAAAACCGGAGAGACGTAGGCCTACTTCAAATTAGAATGGAAATGTTGCGCGCAAAAAGATGTTACGTGACTTACAGTAGCCTGATATTTCATCAGGAAAACCGGAGAGACCTCACAATAGAATGGAAATGTTGCGCGCAACAAGCTGTTACGCGACTTACAGCACAGTTAATGTTAACACAATGAAAACACTTCTGACAAGTCAATGTAACTATCGAACATGCTCAACAAAATGTATTCACTGCTTAAATTTCTAATAAAATATATGCACGCCAATTGTGTGTGTGTTAGAGAGAGCAAGAGCAAGTCACTGCAAATAAAATAACATTTTGGTGGGTAGCTCGTCCTCAGCTGAGGACTGGTTCTCCGAAAGCTGATTCTCCGAATTGTTATTTTCATTCTTTTTCAGACTCAACAGTTCCACAATGCTGAGCTGCTTTCTTTTCTTTTTGGCTAACGTCAATTACTGTATTCGTTTAAGTTACTTATCTTGACTGACAAGTAAAAACTCTCCTAAAAAGGCAACTCTAAACTTTTCCCGGTCTAAAGAAAAAGGTTGTCCTCCAATCACTTTCAACTGTGTCTTCCAATCACTTTCAAATGTTTGAAATATGCAAAACTTGGAAAATACAATAACCAGGCAATACAACGAAGACAATAAGCAAATATCATTCCTCAACATCGTAGAAACAGAGACGGAAAGACTTTGACAATTCACGTCAGTTTTAATGGAAATACTAATTTTGCTGTTGTTGCTAAGGTACGCAGACTGCGTACTCTGCGTACAGCTGGGGGCGCCACTGCATCCATCCATCCAGCCATCCATAGGGTCACTCTTCCTGATAAAATAATGAGTGTTGTGTAAAATGTATCATTATCTCATACCACAAAAATAACATCAAATAAAAAAATAAAAAAACGGTTTAAATCAGGGGTGGTCAGCCAGTCCCGGAGAGCCGCAGGATGTGCCGTTTTTATTTTCACCTTCAAATCATCAACCACGACAGACCCAAGTAGCCAGGTGACAGGAGTTAGCCAACAGCTTTAATGGATTAGCTAAGTGCCGAGTCTCAATGAAAAACAGCAGGCCCTGAAGCTCTCCGCGAGAGGGGCCTTGCCACCCCCAATGTAAATCAAACCCTCGTGTTCTTCATACCCCTGTAGTAAGCACTTTCCACCATTGCTTCCTCCATATATTTTTTAAAAATGGATTAACAGCAGCATTTAAATTATGGTTCTTGTTGCCGCGATATTTGCAGCAGGTTCGTCTTCGCTGCTCTGTTAACCTTTATCTGTGTGTCAGAAAAATAGTTACATAAACATTGTGGAATCAATGCATCAGTCGCCAAAATATGTGCTGTGAATTTCTCAATGACGTACTACATACTGTATATAGGGGCGCTTTGAAACATGGAGAAGCAAACATCCATGCATAAAAATGGATGTTCACAGTTATGTAAGTGCTAATTAATATTCATGTGCATTCATATGCATGTGCAATGTGGTGCATTCGTTATGGCAGGGGTCCCAGGCGTTGTGCATGTTGTCAAAAAGACTACCTTCTGGGTGAAAATGGCTGACGCTAAAGTGAAACCGTGTTGTATAATTCAAAAAGCACGTTGCACAGGGTTAAACATTTCTGCATTGCTGAGTGCAAGCAGCCTCTGGGTACTCCACCAATGGGCAATAAAGCACCCTTACACTATCTATTTACTTGTCTGTGGAGAGCCCCCCCCAAACAAAAGGAAAAGGGAGAAGATTAATTTTGTGTGTCCTTGAACTTTGGAAGTCGATTCTGTAATTAAGACAGCTTCACATTTTTTAACCTTTAAACTGGATTGCTGAGAGTTAACTGCAGGGTAAACAGCAAAAGCTTGCATTATTCAGGGAGTGTACGATTATATTACGGTGCCATTGTGACAGTTATATTGTGGCTATTTGAGACTTGGCAGTGATGAATGACCAGTCGCCCTGACCTGGTTAACCAGGGCCTAAAGGGGCTTCCCTCGCTCGCTTACAGTACTGAACCAACGGCATTATCACGCAAAAACCTGTATTTTAATATTATTTTCAAAAGGACATGCAGTAAAGCCCTATTGTGTAACCTTCAGTAACATTTATACACTTCAAATGTGCACCCCAGGTTAAAGTAATAGTATTGTTTAAGGTTTAAGGCCCGTCCACACCAAGAACGATAACTATAAATATATTGTTTTAAAAATCGTTCTAACTCAAGTGGATGGCGGAGTCCGCACCACAGCCATAACGACAACGACAGTGACGGACGATATCGTTGGGATCACTTTCAGAGCGATTTGATGAACGATAGAAACACTGACGGCCAATCAAAATCCATCAGAATTTACAGGGCGCCATCGTTCATTGCCAAGCTGCCGACACAGGTGGAGCGCGCGGAGCGTGCTTGGTGCCGCTGTTTACAGAACAATATCGTTCATCAGTGTGGATGCTCACAATGTTATTGTTATAGTTATCGTTCTTGGCGTAGACGGGCCTTTAATGTTATAGTAAAAGTATTGTTTAAGGTTGTTGTAAAGTTATCATTTAAAGGCAGTATAACAAGATCCATGTGATAATATATTTATTCAAAATAACTTCACATACTTTTGCTTTTAAATCTGCCTGCGCTAAACTTGTGGCCCATGAAGCTACAAACCCAAAACACAGCTGGCATGAGCCGTGTGACCCCTGTGTGAACCCCCTGTTGATTCGCTAGTGTAGGACCTGAATGTAAAAATCACTCCAGGACTCCAGACCAAAAATCAACCACACCGGAGTCTCACAGCTATTTCCAACGGCTTTGGTAAAACAAAAAAAAGGTTCTTTAGATGTACAGTATGGCGGTGTGTAATTGACCCATTACACCTAATGTTCAGATGGACATTCACGCGTTCTAAATTTCAGCGATCGTTCAGCAGTTGCTGACACTGACTGTATGACTCAGTGCAGCTGAGTGGCGCTAGCTCCACTCGATGGATTAAAATGTGGAGCGTGGGAGCGCTGGGAGGCCGTGGGATGGCCCGACACCGCTCCAGTCGGGTGAAGGAGAAGGGTGTGTTGTGTGTGTGTCCGGTGTGTCTGAGCGGAGACGGGAGCAGAGGTGACAGGGGCTGCCTGTTAGACCCCCGATACCGCCAGAGAGAGGGTCAGCTGTCTGCCGGCTGTCTCCCGGTGCCGACAGCAATGCGCTGGCCTCAGCGATGTTCCAGGTTTCTGTGAAACGCTTGTTACTGCAGTGCCCTGCCGAGGCACTGGGGCAGCTGGGGCATTCTTCATGTTGTGGGGGGGTAACAGAAGGATATTGTCCTCAGCTATTTTCAGTGACCTTCTGCACAGGAAAAATGCTCAGTGTAAAAAATATGACTCTGATGGAGTGGATTTTAAACTGACAACAGTTTCCTTTTATCCACTGTGGTGGACTCATTAACTGTGTGGACTCACATTAACTCAGAATATGTTACTATGTGATGCTGTGCCATTTATTCAGAATCCTTACACTTCAGGATTCTCAGAATACTGAGAATGGCGGTACTTCAGGTTTATGTCTATTTATTATTTATGTCTTTTATTATACCGCCCTCTCATCTCCTTGGCCAGATTCAGCAAGGTTTCATTTGCTGTCAATTAGCGTGCTTGTTAAAGAATGGTTATGCAAATAACATTAATACATGTATGTATTGTTAATGAGCCTTTGCTCAGATTTATGACACTGGTCGTATGGTCATTTGGACACAAGGGAAGGCCAGATTCAATAAGGGCCGCTGTCAGACCATTCGGCCTTTAAGTTGCACACTAATGTCCACTGTACACATGGTGAATGTTAACCTCAGGAACTGCCCTGAGCACAGTAGGGTCTTTCAAATATTGGTGTATATCCACAATAATATTGAAAAAAAAACAACTGTTGTCCACTTTCTTCCATCCCTTAAGCTTATTAATATCATTACTTGCTTTGTGTTAGGAGATGCTCTTATATAACCGGCCGACACATTACATTACATTACATTTATTTAGCAGACGCTTTTATCCAAAGCGACGTACAGTAAGTGCGTACAGAGACACAGCAGTGTGCTGCTTATTGTGTGATCTGGCTCCCAACCCCTGATCTGACTCACGTCCCCTGATCTGACTCACGTCCCCCGATCTGACTCACGTCCCCTGATCTGACTCACGTCCCCCGATCCGGCTCACGTCCCCTGATCTGACTCACGTCCCCCGATCCGACTCACGTCCCCCGATCTGACTCACGTCCCCTGATCTGACTCACGTCCCCCGATCTGACTCACGTCCCCCGATCCGACTCACGTCCCCCTGATCCGACTCACGTCCCCCGATCCGACTCATGTCCCCCGATCGGACTCACATCCCCTGAGAACAGAAACCACACTGTCACCTCTGCTTTTGCCTCCCGGTTGCATCCAAGCATCTGAGCCTCAGAGAAGCTATACGGGCAGAAGTGGCTACGTGCGCAGCTTTTAAACTCTCGCCTCGTTGCGAGGTTCAGACCGTGTGCGGGCGGACTCCTTCGACTCAGCGGCTCAGACAGGCAGGTGCCAGGTGCGGATTTATTACTGCAGTGATAGCAAACATAGTGCATGCTGGGTAATTAGGGCTTTTCCTCAACCTGTCTGTACCTCATATCGTAACCGTACCTCCCCCGCTGGCTTGACAGCAACTTGAATTCACACAGCTGTTGTCGGCAGTTGTTTTCGTTTAGAGCAAAGCAGGGTGTAATACACATACAATTACAAGTGCAAGATGAACAATAAGGAGAAACAGAGCTCGCACACTGCTGTCGCACGCTGACTTTCATCTTTTATTGTGCTATAATGAGGATGCTGTCGGGTCAGGTAAATATCACAGATACCTGTATATTAATACATTTTCACTGGCATCATGTAATTCGGTAAACATCCACGTGACATATGAGAGGGCTGGTCTCCCAGAGAGACTGTCCCACGAAAGTTCAAGTAGCCAGCTTTTAAGCGTGGCTCTGACGGTGGATAGGTATGGCTCTCAATCATAGCTTGAAATGAAATGTTGAAATATTGTCAAACATTCCTAATCTTTAACAGAATTATTCTCTAGCTCTCAGAACGCATTGGGCAACTGCACAGCACTGTAGCAAAAAAACAGAATCAACTGCCTGTCAAAGTGCATCTGGCGTATGTTTTCCTAAAACTAACACGGAGAAGTTGATTTTTTTTAAAGTTTGGATTATGTATTGGTTGTAGGTTTGAGTGATTATATCAGTGTAGCTACTTACAGGAAGGAACTTCAAACATTTGCTCATGGCAAAGACAACAAAGTGTGAGGGAGTGTCTTTGGTTGCAGGCTCTCATTGGAGGTGTCGAGTTACGGAGTCACGGAGGAGCGTTTGAAATCTGACGCATTGCACTTGAAAAAGAGTGATTCCTCTTAGAACAGTCTGGAATTGCTCAAAGCACATCACTCTGTTGCCCGTGGGAATTCATAACCATAATACAACAAATATGTTGCGAAAAACTGGTTTGAGCAAAGTGAGCAAAGGAAATCATATCCACCTATATTGCATCAGAATAATATTTCTGATTGTTCAAGAAGAATATTTTTTCTCTAGATCAGTCATTTCAGTTCATTTGATCATTTCACCAAATCAATCCTGTTACTGTATGTCTCCGTCAAATTCAGGCACTTCCAACCCTGGTCCTCTGGGTTTTCATTTTCACTTTTAACACATGACTTATCACCATTTGCTTTGTGTATAACTCATTCATTTTACACAAATGGTTATGTCACATTATGTTAATTTAGTTTTAGGTTTCCAAAATTTAGGCTGAAATGATTTCTATCAATTTATCAATACAAACGTAAAGTCTTTCAAATGGAATAATTTGCCACTGCACGTTGCATGAAATTAATAAGGTGATGTGACTTTTTTAAAATCCGAGAATGAATGCAGAATATTAATTCTTTGTAACGTAAATATCGGTTCCTGATACGAGTCACTAAGCAACCCCTCATTAAAAATGTCTAATTAAAAACAAGGAACAACTCGTTATGCTTCAGTAATTGCAATATAGGCTGGAATGAAAACCGGCGCGGGCGGAGGTACTCCGGAACCAGGTTTTGGAACCAAAGAACTAATTAATCAAAGCCAATTATCGCTGCATTGTGTTCAACCAAATAGGTGATAGAGTCACAGTGGAGATGTCAGCTTAATTACAGGCTAGAGAACACAGTGAGCGAGAAGGAAAGCTGATGCGGGTGTCATTTTAAGATGATAGTAATTAGCAGCCGATGAGCGGGATGTGAGATTATGAAAGAATATTGATATTAGCATGAAGGAAGTACCGTAGTCTAAATCATGAAGTTCAGGTGTGGTATAATGGCATATGGGATGAGCTGATGAGGATCCCCCTGAGCTATGCACACGTATGCTGGGGAACGGTGTCTGGAATTCGACTGGCTCCCCTTTCGTCGTCAGTGGGAGAGGTTCGCGCACAAGTTAAGCGTGTTGAAATACGAGCGCGACACTTCATTACACGCATGATAAAGCTGTTTTGCCTGAGAAATGCCTTCGTTACAGAGGTGGCCGTGTCTTTCCTACCATCTGGTCCCAAGTCACCCCGATATTCTCGAAGCTGCTCGTGAAACGTCTTCAGACGTTTTTATTGCTTATTGCTTATTGATTATTGCCAGCTGAACGAATAAGCGCAGTGCTGTGGGTGGTGCTGGTGGTTTGTGAGGAGGGGGTTGGTTGTTTACCACTTTGCTGCCTAATTATATTTTATTTTACTGGATACCCATATAGAGGTCATGAGCCTTTTCAAATAGCTTACGGTTATAAGCTAAAGCTAGGATATGCATATGTGGAGGTGTAAATGTAGCTAACAGAATGGACCAAACTGCAGTTCATCAAACGAGTTCAGTAGTATTGCTCAGCAGCTGTATGACTGGTGTCAATCAAGTGAGGGCAATGGGAGAGAATAAGTGGCCTTTGCACCATTAGGCCAGAGATGAATTATGATTTGAACAGATGCCATTTCTTGTGGAAATGATTGTTTGGCTTCTTGTGTTGCACCATGTTTTTCCCAGTCTAATTTTGTGTAATGTAAATGTATGATAATACAATGACCTGCCTGTCTGATTTATGTTTTGATGACAAACTCAAATGAATGACAAATGAATAAATGGTAAATTAAAATATGTTAAGATGATTAATGGTTACTTGAATCTATTTGTTTTAACAGACACATCCTTACATATCATCAATTTACACAGACAATTCTTTGCACTTCTGCTAGCAAGAGGACAAAGTAATGGCCGTACAGTGGACTTGAATCTATATCCCTCCGGATAATGGCCCATATTTTACCATATTCCATTACATTTTGGGAGATTTTCCTGCAATTGTCATTTTCCTTTATATACAAGATCATATGCTTTGCTACGCTTGTTTTATCTTCAAACTATAATTATGGTGAATTTAAATTCAGAGTGAAATGAGGCTAAGCTGTCGTCTTGACGACGCATTTTGTCTTTTCCGATAATTACCCTCGCAATGCCACTCGCTGTCCTGCTTGCTTCAGTAAACCAGTGTGATTGTACTTGCGGTATATTTGTTGTCCTTAATTACCGATAAGCAGCACAAATTGTAACTCTTTCGCCTCTGACGTTTGTTTCCAGCTCTTTGCTGTCAATTTGGCTAAATCCTCAATGTTTACATTTTAATTGGAGAAGTTACTGCTGCTACAACCTCTAGGTTTACTGCAGCAACAGCAGTGGGCATTTTAAACTAGATTTGTAGGACTTTCAGCTGTTTGATCGAAGGATTACTGTTATTTATTGGGATGAGTTGATTTAGTGCATTTTGGAATGAGGAATTTTACACAACTCAATCTGCTATGACAACATTTATAAGCTATATCGCTAGACAGCACACCAAGCTCTTCTCTAATTTCATATTCATAAACATAATCCATTATTTAATATCTAATATTTATGTTTTTTTCCTTGAATGAGGACAATACTTTTAATATCACGGTTTAAACGCTGATTGTCAGTTCTTAATCCATTATTTATTTGGGTTCGTATACACTGACACATTCAACGGGTTTGTTATTAATGCCATAGCAATACCACAAAATATTGTGGCATTCTAAGAACCTTTGACAGTCCGTGTAAGCTAACATAGATTCTTATGAATGCTGAAGTAGTACTCTGCGATGGATTGGCGACCTGTCCAGGGTGTATTCCTGCCTCTCGCCCAATGCATGCTGGGATAGGCTCCAGCACCCCCCCCTCGACTAGAATTAAGCGGGTATATGGATGGGTGAAGTAGTGGCTGACAATATACATAAACATTAGTAGATTTCACTCGCAGTAATACATCTTAAACTCGGCATCCCCTAGAGTACAAAGTAATGCGAAGCTATGTTTATTTATGGTACTAGACATCTTATAATTATTTTAGAATTGAAGTAAAGTGTATTACAACAAATCTTTCACCAGACTGTGATCAATTTACAACTACAGAGCAAGATTAATGTCAAATCAAAGTGACCCATGAAACAAAGATGTAAAAATATCATCTCACAATTTAAAATTAAAGCGGCCTAATACATCATCGTCAGTAATAATAATTGTACCAGTTCAGACATCAGAGACAACCCCATATAAAACACAATCAGGCCATTGTCTCCTGATCCTGCTTTGACATTTTAGTTGTTGCAGCCCTGGTCAAAACCTTTTTACGCATCGCACGCAGTATAATATCCACCCTGCAGTTCATGTATGTCCCCTGTAGGGAACATGCGTCGCTGGTCTTAACCTCATATATTCCACCTGTGTTGAAATCTACACTTCCATGGACATTCAATAAAAAATAAAAATATTTTCTACTAAGTCCCTTCACCCAGAGACAACCATTAGCAGCATTGTACTTATAACTCAAATTGGATATCAATAAATGCCAGGGGCATCTTTGCACATGCAGTTGCTGCTGGTGAGTGCACAGATATATACCCTGCTTTGTGAGAACAATGTGATAGATTGATAGATTGTTAGAATGAACCAATACTTTTTACATGACATTTTTTTACTTACATTTTCTGCTCTTCAACTAAAAATGGGACAGCAATGTCATGAGGGTGACACCATCCTCCATCAGGAAATTTGATAAGTTGTCAATTTCTAATCCTGAAAACGAAAATGAAATGCAAGTGATTAAGATCAATCCTGTATAATGAAATGCAAGTGATTAAGATCAATCCCTCTCCCAAAGTCAACATTAACGGTGATGGAAATGCACAGGGGATTAGGATGGGTGCTTCTGATAAAGAAACAGATGTTTAAATGTATTCATACGTGCAGTACATTGAAATGTTTCACTGAACCGAAAAGAAAAAAGCCTGAGAAAGTGGTTAAAAATGTTGATGTTGTGCCGCACTTGCTCGAAGACGAAAAAGACAGTGTTTTACTTGCCTTTATGTAGTGAACATCAACATTTGGATTGAAAACACATCTTTTAAGATGGCAAACTAAATCAAAGGAGTAGATGCTCTGGGAATGATGTTCTGAAATGTGCACAGCTGATCAATAGAGTCCACTCACATCCGCTCACATCCGCACACGGTCGGCTGTAAACGTCTCTCAGACTGCACATTTTCATTAGTTCAAAGCCAGAATAGCGACAGCTGGCCATCAATCTCAAAGACTTCTGCTCATAACGAAAGTACCCTACCCCTCCCAAAACACGCCAGTCCATCCAAATGAAGTGCAGGCCGCCGCATTTAGGGAATTTTCTGTGTACATCCGGCAGACGTGATAATTAAGCTGGTGTCTCGCCAACACATTAACGCTGGGCCGCTGCTACCAAAAAAAAAAAAAAAACCCAAAAAAACATTGTCAGTTGGATTTCAAAAATCCTACCGCCACAGTTTTTTACCGCCAAAATTTCACAGCAGCTTGGAAGGATGGGGTATAGAATGAATGAGCCGCGTGTCCACCCGTGACCGCCGAGTCTTGGGTAAACTACGGTGCCGTTAGTCACAAAGGCCCAGAAGAGACGGTCCTGTTGTTGTTTTGTGTGCAGAGGGCCTGTCCCCATGGCAAAGCGTCTGTTCGGGGTTTTGGAGAAGGGGAGATCGCCACGAGGCTCCCTGAAACAGCCTCTCAGAGCCAGATCTTACCGGAGTGCACCAAACAGACCCCCGCATCGCTGCAGAGTGGCCGAATGATCCAGATTAGCGTTTGGGAGATGGAAATGATTTTGTATCGCAAAGATCTGAGGCGCAGCTGCTACACTTGTGCTGTTTGCTATATCAAAAATCTGCACCGGGGTATATAGACTGGGCACGGGTGTTAGGCAGTTCTTACACGACGTTTGTCTCGATACCCCTCTGGCTTTCTACCTCTCTTGTGTTGCTCTTCAGGTCCCAAGACTGTCCTGGTCTCCTTTGAAAAGCTTAAATGAATCTTTATGATTAAAAGAAGGTATAAGAATACTATTATTATTATTATTATTATTATTATGTTGTTATTATAAAAAGAAAAAGAAAAAGAAACAAAGAAGGGGAGGAGGAGAAGGAGAATTATTTATCCTGTATTTAAACAGTAAAAATGTACTGCTCAAGTCTCCTGTATTTCTCTGATCTGTACTGATCTGATTCCTCTCGGTACGTGAATATTATGTCTCTTTCCCAGCCAGTGCCAAGGGCAGAGAGGCAGTGTGTCTCTAACCAGATGTCACCAACATGATGGTATTGCTCTCCAAAGTCTAGTTACTCACTTGAAAAATGTTGATGGGGCCATTAATATGGCAGTGCCTTTTTGCTCTCGCTGTAATTTCCACCTCTCTGCGTTAGACGAGCCAGCTCTCCCACCAGCCAGAGTGTAAGGGCCGTCATTAGCTACTCAGGTAGCACCCACAAGCCTCACATTTACCCATCATCAATGCAAGAGACAAGTGCTGTTTCACACCTCTCCTCCTGGCTCTCCATCTTGTACTCTACCCTGGAGGGTGGCAGTTAAGTGCGCCGCTGTACGGCCAATTATAGTTTCCTCTATCCCTTTTTCGCCCCCTCTCTCTCTCTCTCTCTCTCATAGAAATCTCAGGTAAATCTTCCTTAATTCCTCCTCAGTGGAGGAGCGGGAAGATTCATTCTGTGAGACATTGGGCGAGTTGTCTTTACTGGGGAATCTCTTCTATTCAAATGACATTACTCCCAAAATCTCAATCTAAACCCCGAAGCACTTTCTCCTCCTGCAAATAATGAGCTTAACACGAGTGGCGTAAATGCTCTATTTGACGTGGGTCTTGCATTGCATTCATAATGCCTTTAGTCCTACATAATGCATCATAAACACTGTTATTAGGAGACATGGATGTTATAACAAGCTTATGCCAAGTGATTTTCATATGTGATAAAACGATATGCCATTACTGTCATAATGCTTATTATTACGCAATTCATTACCTCATTTAATTTTTTTTAATTTGGTCAATGTTTGTGCTTGCTTATGATAATATATAATATAATAATTATATATTCAGCTGTATAAATGGATACTATGCAAAAACTAAAGCAATAAAACGCACAAGTGTGTCTGCTAAATTCCAGTGCTGCAATGAGATGGGGAATATCCTTCATTATGTCTGGTTTTATGTCAACCCCAAGGAAATTTGGTTAGAGCTGAATTTGAGCTCAGTATGTGACCATGTGTTGCCACCAGCAATATCACTTTTTAGTTTCCATTTTTTCTTAAAACATAAGTTTGCCTGTTGAAAAATCAAAAAACCAATGGGCTGCAATGTTCTGACAGGAAAAAGTGACATCGGCTTAGTTTAGTTAATCAAATCTCAGGGTAAAAGCTGGACTGTAATTTTTGTTTTTCCAGAGGAATCTGTTGGACTGCGGCAAAAACAGTTGAAATATTCTTTTGATCAGTTTCCAGAAAAGGGAGCCGCGCCACAAAAAGACCGGGTTCCACATTCCAGTGACGGCGTTCATCCAGGGGTTGAGACCTCCGGTTACAGCCACTCAGCTGTCCTCCTCCATGAAGCAAACAGAGATACGGGAAACCGCAACCTCTTCAAAAAGAACTAAAACAACTAAATCCTAAGACAATGCCCTTTGATCACTCTACTCTTTTACATGCTTGTGCACACATGTTAAGTTTGAAGGAGAAGCACATTTTAGGTTGTGGTAGGTTTAGCAGTCCTTTCATAGTTTCCAACCATGGTTTGAAGAGTTTGGAATGAAGGCATTACTGTTGGACCAATTTTACCATTTACTCTGACTCTGTGCTTTCAAGTTTGGACCTTGGTTATTGCTTATCTTGACATTGCAGCTATCCATAGCCTAAAACACATACACACGCACGCACGCACGCACGCACGCACGCACGCAAACACAAGCATGCGTGTCACTTCGTGACCTTAAATAAATTGGAGGAAATTAATATTTTTCTGCTGATGTAAACGGAGGGAATCTTTAGTCGGCACAACACATGCTGCTTGTAGCACCTTTTAAAAATCGCTTTGCAGAAAAAAATTTTTTTACAAGGTAATGAATATTAAACGACATGTCATAGCCTATTTAATATCAACACAGGCAGTTATTTGAAAGCCATTTAGGGCCAACAGCATCATTGGCTTTATGCATAATTTAGAAATTAAATGTAATATTTTGACATCCCTATCACATGAATACTGTTGTTCCCATATAAGTCATTACTTTCAGGGTATTTTTCTGTTTTCTGCCTTGGATCCACTCTGTCACTCCCCTAGTGATACATCACGCAGACACACCACTGTGCACCGAGTCGAGTGCCAAAGGCTTGGGATGTCCTGCCAGGTGTTAGCGGGGGGTTTTAAAAAGGGCTTTTAATGATACGTTCAAATTTACCACCCTCAATTTGTCTGACGGATTCCTGAGGAAATATATCGTACGGTGCCAGATAGGTACTGTTTACCAGCAAAAAAAAAAAAACTAGCATCTCTGCCGGGTGGAGACGAGTGTATTCTCACAGGTCGCTCGAACCCGGGATGCAAGCATGGTGGGCAAGCTTGCACTTCCACACTGTAACCTGCTCACCGCCATTATTCCTGCCTAATAAAAAAAATAAATTTAAATAAAAAAGTGCCGTGCCAGGGAAATTGGCAGTGTGTTTTTGCACTCTGTGTAATTGCTTTCTTGGCTCAAAGCCCCTTGAAAAACGAAACATCGGCGCTTTCGTTCCCGGTCGCCTTTAGAAACGCCCGGCCCTGGTAGGGCTGGAGACGATGGCCAACGCCCGCGCGAGGCGTCCCGCTCTACGCTGAGTGATGACAGCGCTACGGCGCATGGAGAGCGTGCGTTATTTCTGCTGAGGTAGCGTGTGGCGTGCAGGGAGCATCTGCTTAACTGCATCTCCAGTCTTCCTGAGAATTCCGCTCTGTTTCATAGCAACACCCCAATGTCAACAAGGAGCTGGTAACTACTGCTCTTCTTCTTCTGGAATCCAAAATGCTTAGTTTACCTGGGAACAGAGAGCATCGTTCATAATCAGTAATCAATGATAATCAGGCAATACTCTCAATATTTTTACCCAATACACACCCGATCAATTTCAGAATTTATTAAATACAGCTGAGATTGGGTTGTATGACTTGACTAGGACTATATATAGCACTGCAGAAACCCCTGATTAACCCAACCGCTTCCACTCACCATCTCCCTTCTGAGAAATGCACACACACACACACACACACACACACACACACACACACACACACACACACACACACACACACACACACACACACACACACACACACAATGTATCATCTTGATATCTATACATGTATCATTTACAATCTACTGTCTAGTTTCCTTTGCGAGTATGTCCTTTATTGGCTTTTCAGGACAGAAGAAAGCATGCACCCTAACTGGGAATGCATTTAGTCCGTTTGGCAGGATCAGCAAATGGCTAAAACAGAAATGAGCGGTCTCCTCTGCAGCAGCTGGGCGAGGCTAACAGTGTCATCCTCAAACTGTTAAGAAAAAGGACATGAGAAGCCAGGGGAAAACTGCCTCTGTAATGTGTGTGCGTGTGCGTGTGTGATCGAGCTGCTTGCTGTGTGAAGGGCTGCCTCTGTAATGTGTGTGTGTGTGTGTGTGTGTGTGAGAATCGAGCTGCTCGATGTGCGGGGGGGTGCCTCTGTAATGAAAAGTCTGTGTGTGTGATCGAGCTGCTTGCTGTGTGAGGGGCTCTGTCTTCGTAGGAGGCTCTGACCGTTTTTAGGGGGCTCTAATGCGCTCTAATGAATAACTGCCGTGCGTTTTAGTGACTCAGGTCTTGCCACTCCCATTAGTAAGGGAGATCTCAGCCAAATGCTCCTAAATGCCCCCCCCCCCCCCCTCCCCTCCCCCTAGTCCTCGCCTCCCTCACCCCCTCCCTCTTAATTCATCATGTCAGACCCTATTGATTTCACTCTGCTCCTTTCATCATGGCTTCAATTGATCATGGCGGTAAATGCAGGAGCAGTAATTATACGTGACGCTGTCAGAAGCCTGTCCCGATTAAATGGAATTTTGAACAGCGGTGACGTCATCGAGTTGCGGCCCAGCGTAGAAATGTTCCCCTGTTCTATCAGGAAGCCAGTTCTTACAACTTGCCCCAAAAACCTGAGGTATAGGTCACAGAAACATGTCACTCTTCAAGGTTATATGGACCACTGATTACTTTAATAAAATATAAATGGAAAGTTATAATAATATTAACATGAGTTTTGTAAACGAGACCTTTTGATTTGACTAGAATGTATTTTTTTCCATCCAGTATACCATCCATCCATTATCTAACTCATTTATTCCTGGTCAGGGTTGTGGGGGTGGGGGGACTGGAGCCTATCCCAGCATGCATTGGGCGAGAAGCAGGAATACACCCTGGACAGGTCGCCAATCCATCGCAGGAATCCAGTATACCTATTTTCATATAAATTTTTAATTAATACTGTATAAATGTCTGGGATGAAGGGGAATGGAAATAGCATGCTAAATGCTGTTAATACAATACAAGGTACCCGTGATAAATATGGACTTTTATCTTTTTTTTTTCCATCCAAGTCAAAAGCCTGATAGATCAGACAATCATTATTTAAGCTAATTTATTAGCTTACATTTTTTGTTGTTGCTGGTAAACAACAAAATTTTTTGTTGTTGCTGGTAAACAGTGGGGTGGGGTGGGGGTCGGGCTGTGTATAAAAAGGGCTACAATTGCTACACGGTTCACCCAATATGGATGTAAAAACCCTCAAATTAAAGCTGAAAGTCTGCACTTTAACCTCATAGTCACTGTTCCATTTCAGGTCCAATGTTCTGGAGTACAGAGCCAAAACAACAACAATCGTTTCACTGCCTGAATACTTTACGTCCTTACTGTATGTATCACCACACATCAGGTTTGTATGTGTTGTAACAATGTTGAACCAGTTAAACCTATAGTACTTTACATTATATTGCCTTGTGTAACAAAAAATGCAGTATTTTGAAATTAAATGAAATGTGTTGTGTGTACGTATAACTACATTTCAGTCTTTTGTTCCCATCCACTCAATGAAGGTAAGATCTTTTAAAAAAACACAAAAATAAATGTTATGAACTGTGCTCTGTTGCTGTCCTGTTGTTTGTGACAATTCATCCTCGGAAATTTAATCCTGCTAACTAAGAAGATTAGGCTTTTTAGAATGTTTTTTTTCAGTGTTCTAGAACTCCCCAGTAGTGATCGTTACGTCAGCATTAGTATGCTCCGTTAAGAACATTCTAATCACATATTTGTGGAAGGGTTATAAATGCATTCTCAATGTCTGTATGCTAAGCTTCTTATTAAGTTTAAGTGTGCTCAATGCTGGGTTTAGGTTATTGGGAAACTATAAAATAGATAGGCAGATAAACTAGATGGACACATGCTGCTTATCCATTAAACAGTCACTGCCCTTTCTTATATAATAATGACACTTCCCATTAGAGGGCACAATCAGTCTTGGCCTGCTTATTTCAGGATAACTTGCTTAAAACGTGATTTCAGGGATAATCAATAGCAAAATGTCACAACAGGTACAAAATGCTCTGATGAGAGATTTAAACCACAGCAATGTAAGCTACTCCATATAACAGTTGTAATTCCATGTCTGAGCAGCTTACTAAGTACTTAGTGGTTTACTAAATCAAAAACTATAGAGAAATCAATGGCAATTTCCCTGGAGACATAAATTGCAATAAGAATCAAAGTAATTTAATCAGAAAGTTGTCTTTGTGCCAGAATAGGCAATGGTAAAACATTGCTATACAATGAATAGTTGGAGCTTTTAAGTCTGAAATAAAGTGGAATGTGTACAAAACAGAAACTCAAATACGTATCTCTGGAAGAGCTCCTGTAATGGCGGCTGCCCCATAGATATAGAGCAATAGATATGACATCATGTAATAGTAATTTTGAATTCTGAAATGGAACAATTTGGCAGCCATCTTACCTGGGTACAGCTATAAGGAACCTATGGCAAAGTGTCATGTACTTTCTAACCCATTGTGATGTCATAATCAGGTCTCTGAAGTCAGAT
>CM056395.1:25491724-25514224 GCA_029718625.1 Synaphobranchus kaupii | reverse complement strand
ACCCTTAGTTTAAACCGGGCCGGCCGGCAGAGGATGGACTCCCCCTCTCTAGCCAGGTTCTTCCCAAGACTTCTTCCCACAGGGGAGTTTTTACCTTGTTTGCTTTTTGGGGGTTCAGGCCTGTGTTCTGCCCAATTCTCCTTCTGTTTCTCTGCACAGCGTGTTGGTGACAGTTCTCTGTAAAAAGCACTATACAAATAAAATTGAATTGAAAAATTTAAAATTGAATAAGTATTGGAAAAGGGAACCCAGGGGGTCTCATGGATTTGGCCATAGCGCCACCTATGGAGGGTTTCATTCAGCAGGGTATTCCTCACCTCATTGCTCAACAGTGACCCCTCTGGTCAATTGACATACAGCTCAACTGGCAGAATTCAGAGTGCAAAGAACCGGTGGCTGGATTATTTTCAATGGATATATGTGCAAGTGTGCAGAGCGCAAAACAAAAAAAAAAAAGGAAGTAAAAAGTTGGTTTAAAAAAAAGTACCAAGAAACATGTTAGTTTGACAAGTCTTTGGCTGGCTGACAGGGAGATTTGCCTCAGTCAATCCTTAGAGTGAACATGCAATTGGATGTAATACATTAATTTCATGACTTCTGGTTTTGATCTGATATATTAAGGCTTTCACTGAGACACAAGCTATAATTGTGTGGGATAATTTGTGATGAAGCATAATGTTACGGGGACTTTAATATGATGCCCTGGGAGTTTTGGGAATAGTCTCCGGCATGTATTCTTAGTCATGTTGTGACACAAATAGATTAATCCTCGTTTTCCCTGAGGTTTGCACATCTAATCCAAATGAACATTTTTTATATTTATTGCGAGTGGCTGTAGTTAGGTTTGCTTGTATATGCCTGTCTTAGTGGATAAACACATCTAAAAGCTGTGTCTTGGGAAAGTTCTGGTTAAATTATTTATACTAAAGTTCTGGAGAATAATTACAATGGTGCAGCAGCCCTTTTCAACAGACTAACTTTAATTCATCCTAAGTAATTAACTTAACCTTCAGACTAAAATTAATCACCTGATGATGCAGATATCACCCGCATAAGAAAAGGTATGGGGGCTAAAAGGTGTAGAATCTTTCTGAGAATTAAAAATTTAAATAAAATGTCAAATGAAGTAAATAATTGACCGAGGCCTTAAGTTGTTTGCGTAAGACGGATATGCGCGGTTGTTACAGAACAAATAAATAAATCATGGAATATATTATCCTGATACAAGTATATGTAAATTGTCACATGCACAGTACAGGAAGTCAACGACTTGTTTAGTTCCAGTTGCTGCAGTTAGTGACATCATCTAGAAAGGTCTGAAATTCCGATTCCAAATCCATGGTGGATCTTTGAGGCTCAGGATTTCCCCTTTGAGACAGTCTCACAGTAAAGGGAGGCTTCCTATGGTAAACCTCGTCCCATAAAAAGACTCCATTACGCATTTATTAAACATTCATTTGATTATGTGCTTTGATTACTGCAAGTTCTCCCCTCTCCGGATTGGCGCAATGCACAAGCGGCCACTTTTTTCCCCACACACAGATCCTGCTGGTCCAATCCACATATACCAAATAGACTTCCGGAGATGATTCCCTACAGTGCAGAATGAATGATGAGCTCGCATCAGTTATCGACTGAAGTAAATCATTCACACACTCGACTGTACGGCAATTAAGGACGCAGACTCGTCAATGTCATTCTTTTAACGTCAGTAAAACTGGATGGGAAATAACTCTGCATGAGAAGTGATATTACATTATTGCCAGTTAGCAGACGCCCTCATCCAGATAGATTTACATAATTATTACTTATTACCCACTTTTATAATCCTGATATATACTATTGAGGTTAACTACCTTGCTGAAGAAGGGAAGCAAACCTACAAACTGCCCTACCAGGGAATCAAACCTACAAACTGCCCTACCAGGGAATCAAACCTACAAACTGCCCTACCAGGGAATCAAACCTACAAACTGCCCTACCAGGGAATCAAACCTACAAACTGCCCTACCAGGGAATCAAACCTACAAACTGCCCTACCAGGGAATCAAACCTACAAACTGCCCTACCAGGGAATCAAACCTACAAACTGCCCTACCAGGGAATCAAACCTACAAACTGCCCTACCAGGGAATCAAACCTACAAACTGCCCTACCAGGGAATCAAACCTACAAACTGCCCTACCAGGGAATCAAACCTACAAACTGCCCTACCAGGGAATCAAACCTACAAACTACCCTACCAGGGAATCAAACCTACAAACTTTGAGTTACAAGTCCCTAACCATCACACTACTGCTGTGGCATGGAGTACGCCGGACCAAACAGAGATTGCTTGCTTTGCATTTGCTGACAAAGTGATGTTGACAAACGCACAGCAGTGATATGGTAAACGCTTATGAACCCAGCAACAAAAACGCACAAAGGTCTGTGAAAGCACATTTCTCCCTCAACGTGAGCAATATGGATTTTGTGTCTGGCGGTGTGCATGAAACGTTAAATAGCACCATCGTTCGTTCAGTCAGAAGGGGGGTGGGACAATAAGCAGGACTAAGGTGCATAACACTGACATTTTTTATTAGAATTCATTTGTAACAAATGGAACTTGTGTCAGCAAAGAATTGATTTTTATACAGACTTCTCTTGCCACCAATGTAACCCAAGTAAGAAAATAAAAAGCACTCCTTTCATTCTGGGGAAAAAAACCCAAAACAAACAAAACAAAAAAACTGTTACGTTAACTACTGATCAGAGGTAATCGATTCTTTTAACAAGCCTTTTATTTTTAAAACGTATTATTTCTTTTATTTTTTTTTACAATTTATTACTTTCAGTCGATGCAACCAGATGAGTGGTAAAGAGAGCAGTGAACAGGACGGTTACTTTTTGCTGATGACACTCGAAGCTTGAATGGCAAAGCCACGTAAACACATGGTTATGACAGGATGTCGTAGTCTGCTGGAGTATCGTCTCGCCAGAAGAGATGCTCGTTTTTCACACAAACTTTTTTTATAACTTTTTTTTTTTAACCTTTTTTTTTTTTTTTTTTTAAGTCATACTTTTGTGTTATTTACATACACACAAAGTGAGAATTTAAGTAAATTCTTACAGATGGGTTCAAGTAACATTATTGGGTTTAGAATCAATAGGGCAGTGCATAGTACAAAGATATAGAAAGTGCAAGTCTTCCTACAGGGCCTCGACTGGCCACCAGCGATGTTTTACACATGCATATAAAACAACATGGAGAGGAAATAGAGGTACAAACGACTGCTTTTCTGAAGAGATTAAAGCACAAGAATGACACGCGACTCCTACACCTGAACGAGACTAAGTAATAGCACTTTACTGGCTACACTTATGACACAAAAAGGAAAGAAAAAAAGTTTTAAAAAAGAAAATGCCTTTGTGGTGGATTGATTCACTGTGATGTTTGCGTTGTTTGGGATAAGAGAGTAAAGGGGAAAAGGAAACTGGAATGCACATCCACAAAGCCCCTGGGAGAGGACTCAGGGTAGAACGAGAGAAGGCTCTATGCATCCATATAAGGGGAAAGGAGAAGAGGAGGAAAAACAGGGATCTGCGGGAGGAAACTGTGGCCGTTCTGTGTGACCGGTTTTGATTGTCGGGAGGTGCTGCTGCTCTTGATCACCACAGCTGGTTCGTGCCTTTGTGCGAACGATACTTGAATGGCGTTTATCTTTCCCATCTTTTCTACAACTGCCTAGTGCACCTTGGTTATTTCTTGGGCTGCTGTTAGAAGAAAGTGTTTTTGCAGCCATAGTTCGGTCTTCAAACTGCCAAAGTGTGTTTTTTATCTCTACGTAAGCACCCACTTTTCACGACCCTTTTAACTGATGTTGCTTTTATTCCTATCAAAACTAACCCAACACATGGCAACGTGACCAATAACATTCTGTGGTATCATCTTATCACAACTATGCCTGCAGTTTTAAAAGTGCTAGTTAATACTATAACGTTAAAACATTTAAAAGCTTAAATATGAAAACCCAAAACTATGACTACGGTTAGGGGATGGAATTAGAGATCAATTACCTCCAAAGCCTCTTGTTTGCTTGTTGTTTCTATGAAAACTGGCCTTTCAATTTCCCAGAGAAAACAGAAAATGAACACAGGACCATTGCGCCAGGCTTATTTGCATATATAATTTCAAATAACATACTAAAAATGAATACTCCAGGTAAAAAGAAATATACACATATAATACATGAAACCTTTAAAGGAACTTTATATAAAAAACAGGCATACATTATAAGGCACTCTAAATGTAAAATGAAAAACAATGTTATGCTGTTGAACGTGTCTGACTGCTAGGATGGCGACTCCGCTGCCTTGGACTACCGCTATGGACGATGAAACCAAGATTGGCTTTTTTACCGGGCAAACGCAGTCACCTGCACAATCCCCGCCCAGCCTGGAGAGAGCGGGAATGAACGAACGCGCTTGGCCACACATCAAAGTCCCCTCAACTATTCACATAGTAACTGTGCGGTGAATCAAGTCAAATGACGACATCAACACGACGAATAACGCCCCTATTTATTGCACGAGAAATGATGCACTATCACAATTAATTTTGTCCCACCGATGTGCATTCCAGTGACAAAGATATTCATTTCCCCCAAAATACAGAAATGTCTTTGTCGAAGCTATTTGAAAATATAAATAATTGTCTCTGTATGTATAGATTTACTTATATATATATAATATTTATATATTCTATATATTTTACTATATATATGCGGGGAATTCTTTCCAGAGGTTATTTTGGCAAACTGTATGTGGTCTTAACGTGGAAGAACTAATATAACCAGTAGCAGCAACTTTATACTTTGCTCATCCCTGTTGATTCCACAAAGCCCAAGTTTAATCTCATAGTCATTATGGGCATTAATAAACTGTGTTTTTCAAAAAAGAAAAGCAAACAATAACCCTGTAACAAATTTTAAATTTGGTATTGAACATAGAGGACTGTACAAAAAATGTTTATCAAATGAACAAAATGGCAAAAAAAAAACGTGAAGAGCTACGTGGAAAAGTTTTGCTTTCCTCGGCGTGATGGTACATACAACAGTTCTACAGCTTAAAAAAAACCTCGTCACAACAGAATAAAACAAAAATTCATCAAGTGTTTTGCTTAATTCACCTCATCAAATGATAAAAGTTTGTTAAAAAAAGGAAATACGTTTACATGGTTAAAAATTAAGCACAGGTTAGCTGTATAATAAAGTTCTAAAAAACTAAATCAGTAAGTTTTACTTTTCATGTTGTGTTAAACATTTTCCTACTTTTTCCTTAATTGTTAATGAACCATGGGTGGGGGAGGGGGAGGGGGAGTTACTTCTGTGAAGTTCACTTTTGTCAACACTTCCCAAACCTGGTGTTCTATAAAATGAAAAACACGCCGTGTACTTGGTTTGCAGAACGGTCAGATTTGCTTTACAACGAGTTTTGTGCCAGTCATTTGGCGCTCACAGCTCCGGCTGCGGTTGCTATTGTTGATGTGGTAGTTGTCACCTTTTTAGTAAAAGTTTAATTTCCAGTTGAAAATCAGGTGAAACCAGGAGGCAACCGAAAGAAAGAAGAAATCCTTAGGATGCCTTGCCAGTCAGGATTCCTCCATTACAGTCAGGGTTGTTTATCCATTGGAGTCAAGACCTGGTCCACCTGGAATATTTCGTTTTTTTATTTTTTATTTATTGTTTTGTGTTCCACATCCGACACTCATCTTGTTCATAGCTTGACATTAAGAAGTATTTCTCAAGCAGGTAATTATGGCTCAGAAGAGGCTCTCTCCGTGTTTTGATGGGCCTGCTGTCTCCCCTCTAAAGTTAGAAATATTATGTTGCATAGTGATCGAAACTTCCCAGGTATTCCAGTCCAGCCCTGTAGCAGAACTGGTACTGATCCTGATGGAAGAAAGAAAGCGGAAGTGTTATAGATTATCCAACTGTTTTTAAATAAATATAATTTTCAATAATAAACTGCTAGTTCATACTGTACAAATGGTTACAAGATGAGATGGTGAAACAGTAAAGTTTGGTTTGGAATATAATGGATGCATGCCTACAGAACTTTATTCTATTCATTAGGATTTGTAAAAATGACAGAGAATTTCATGCATTATTTTATCTAGTGTTCGCTGATCTTTTCATTCATATTTTACTCTACCAGATTATAAATTAAATGTCGGTTTATAAAGTGTGAGGTCCGGGCAGCAGAAGGCCATGCATTGGGCAGCAGAAGGCCATGCATTGGGCAGCAGAAGGCCATGCATTGGGCTCAGCTGCCTTGTACCAGCAGTGCATTGTGATGATCTCCCAACGCCGTAAATAACTTCCTGAAACACATCTGGTCACGGCTTTAGTACAGAAGGGTCGATGTACACCCTTGGGGAATTTCCACAGCAGAAAAGCAGTGTGGGCTCTGACTGATGGCCAGTGTCATATTACATTTCAGCATTTTGAGCAGATGCTCTTATCCAGAGAGACTTACACAGATTACTTATTTAGTTTTAGATACAATCCATTTCTACAGCTGGGTGTTTTACTGAAGTAGTTCAGGTTAAGTACCTTTAGCTCAGGGGTACAACGGCTGCACCCCGGCTGGGAATCGAACCCGGACCTTTGAGTTACAAGCCCAGTTTATTTTGTATTTAAGACGCAGGTCCCTGGCGGTTTATATATTGCACATGATTGACTCCAAAGAGAATAGAAGCCATATATTTTGGAAGTTAATCTACCTCCGTCTGCACCATCGCCGGCCTCTGCGTCCTCAACATCTTGACGGTCTGGAAAATGTCCACCACGCCCTCGTACCTCATTCTCTCCAGGACGATGCTGAGGGTGATGAAGACTCCGGTCCGCCCAACCCCCGCACTGTGAGAGGGGGCGGAGAGGAGAGAGAGAGAGACAGAGAGAGACAGAGACAGAGAGAGACAGAGACAGAGACAGAGAGAGACAGAGACAGAGACAGAGAGAGAGAGAGAGAGAGAGAGAGAGCTTTTAATGAAGTGACAGTCAGCCTCTGAAATATCTCCCTGTAATAGTCTCTTACCTGCCAGGTGGTAATTACAAAACAATAAACATCAGGCCTGTTGGGTTTTTTTGTCCTACAGCCTGTCGCAAAGGCTGCCTAGCCAGCAGTTCTGAAGGCTGTTTACTGAAGCTGGGCCCAAGGTACAGGCTGTCTGCAAGTGAATTGAGTTTTCTGGACAAGGTTTCTCTGCCAGGTACGAGGAAAGGACGGACTGAACGTCGACGAATAAACATAGAACATACAGACGATAACACATTTACGCAGTTATTGGTGTGTCCCTGCGCGAGAGTGGACCCTCACCTACAGTGCACCGAGATGGGCCCGTCCTGGCCAAACTGCTCTTTCGTTTTGTGCACTTGGCCGATGAAGTCGATGAAACCTTCGCCGGACTTTGGCACTCCTTGCTCTGGCCAATCGGTGAACTGAAACTGCCGCACGGTTCTCGACTGTCCGTCCTGGAAATCAGAGATCAGACAAAATGGAACTTGTTGGTTCTGCCCATGTGTGAACCACTATTCCTAATCACTCAGAAATAAATTAAGCAAAACACAAGATTTACATTTACATTTGTAACTTTGAAAGAGGCATCATTGATTTAAGAACACGATTTCTACAAGTAAAAAAAAATGTTTTGAGACACAGTCGAAAAGCCTTCATCTAACATAAACATATGTTGTCATATATAAATATTGCCTCATCTAAAAAAGAAAAAGACCAGTTTCCCTCAGTGCAAAAAAGTACATTCAAGAAATTCCATTTCGATGTGGAGACATTCAAAACACTTTATCCTTAAAAACCTATTTATTACGACCGCCACTGGCCAATCCAATGTGTGAGATAAGACTGTGTACCGTGTAAACTGTGTACCGTTTACATGGCTGTTGAAAAGCCAGCTTTGACAGTGTACAATTCTTAAGAAATATTGTATATTGGTGGTAAGAAAAACAATCCCACTGAAGCAGTCGTGTAATGTGCGCAAACGCAACGCTTCCCATTCCGAGCCTTCGATGGAATTACAGCCTCATGTTCTCAAATGTTTTCTCTCTCTTTTAACTTTTTTGTTCCAACACATCAGCGTCCGTCAAAGCTCACTGGAGACAGGCACCGTGAATCAAGAATGACTTTCTGTTTTAAACAGTTTAAAACAACTATGTACCGCAGATCAAAAGCTACTGTAAAGCGACATCGTTTGAGGACAGTCACAAATACGCGCACACACAATTATAACCGTATAAAACACACACACAAACACCTCTGCCAGATCTGGAATTGATTCGTCTCCACAGGCACCGAATGTCAGCTCAGTTTTCTCTCACCTCTTTAAGGCTGATCAATTCTTTATCGCCATAATTAAAACACGACATTCATATTTAAACTGTTCCATTGCACAGGTGTTTTGGAACACTCATAGGTGTTGTAACTAACAGCAAACGCACGCATCTCATTCAAACGCGTTTCTCCGGACTGCCTCATTAGATGAAAGGCATTGGGTTGGCTCCCACCCAGACAGGAACTGTGCCCCACCCCCCCACCCCCCCCTCCCCCCGGTGTGTGAAATGAAGCCATAGGGGAGGGAACAGAGTCATAAACTCTTAGCTTGATTTGCACTGCAATGCAGCAGAGTGATAGCAGACCTACACGCGCACACCAAGTACATTACCATAAAACCAGCTCTCCTTCACTTTAAAGCACAAACCGCCAGCTCCTCAGGTGCGTGTACATACCCTGGCGTCCCTCACTTTAAAGCACACAAACCGCCAGCTCCTCAGGTGTGTGTACGTACCCTGGCGTCCCTCACTTTAAAGCACACAAACCGCCAGCTCCTCAGGTGTGTGTACGTACCCTGGCGTCCCTCACTTTAAAGCACACAAACCGCCTGCTCCTCAGGTGCGTGTACGTACCCTGGCGTCCCTCTCTTTAAAGCACACAAACCGCCTGCTCCTCAGGTGTGTGTACGTACCCTGGCGTCCCTCACTTTAAAGCACACAAACCGCCTGCTCCTCAGGTGCGTGTACGTACCCTGGCGTCCCTCACTTTAAAGCACACAAACCGCCTGCTCCTCAGGTGTGTGTACGTACCCTGGCGTCCCTCTCTTTAAAGCACACAAACCGCCTGCTCCTCAGGTGCGTGTACGTACCCTGGCGTCCGTCACTTTGAACTCCCTCAGAATGTACTGGGGCATGTTGTACTCGGCCATGGGGTCCACTACAAAGTACTGGTACCGAGCGGACCGCTCCGCGGGCCAGTACTGGTGGCATTTTTCCTACGAGAGAGAGAGAGAGAGAGAGAGAGAGAGAGAGAAAACAAACGATCAAAACAAATCCTAACTCCCTGTTCTCTGCTCCTTAATGCTGCATTCCCAGGGGTCTGTATATCAGAGCTTGTGATGCGCTTTACTTTGAGAAGTGGATTTACATTCAGGATCTACAAACTCTGGGAAACAAGCCTCTGTTTCCAGTGTGGGCCCTTGGTGTGTGAGGTGAGAAGTGTGCTGGACTGCAGAGGTGCAGATTTAAAATGCCAGGGGAATGGTCAAAAACATGATCCTCTTTAAACACGACACTTAAGTGTTTCGTGTAAATAATACAGATCAGTACAAACTGAAAATGTAGTAAATGCAAATTCTCCTGGATAAGGGTACTTGCTAAGTACATAGTCAAAAAAAAAGATTCAGCATATACACTGGTAATAAATATATCATCAGCATATCCTTTTTATCCAAAGGCAAAAACTGTTTTCTTATTAGATAAGAGAAGGTTACACTGTGCTTTGAATAACCTTTATTAGCCACAGAGCCGTGACACGCTGACAGCACACACAAGGATAAATACATGTATAAATGTTATGACATTAATAAGAGTAAAGGCCGCCTTACCCTCCCCATCTCTCGGAGTTTGGTGAGCATCACTACGATGGTGGAGTTGTGCTCCCACAGCATCCTCCAGAAGTCTTCTGTGGTCTCCGCTAACGGGCCTTGTGTGGAGATGTAGGCCTTTTGTTGTCTGAAACAAGTTTGAACCAAATTAACAAAACTACTCACAAAGAGGAGTCTGCACCAAGAACATTTTGGAGTTTTCTGTTGGAACATAGAAAGATGGTGGCAGATATCATTACATAAGCTATAATATATATATATATATATATATATATATATAGCTTTTTGGTGTCAAGGGGTGTGGTTTTAACAGTCATTTGAAACAAAATGCAGTTGATTGAATGTAAATACAATAATACAAATCAGAAAACCCATGCGAACCACACCTCAAGATAGGTCAATGCCCCTTCATAAAGAGAGACTTCAAATCCCACAGTGCAATGCTGCATTGTATCTATAAGCAGAGGCCACAGCCGTTTTAAAATCAAATAACAAAACAGGCAGTGATATTGAAACGGGGACCAAATGAAACGTATTTTTAAATTTCCATTCTCTACATTCTGAATTCATGCTTTCTTTACTCCAGTGCTGGTTCCCTTTAACATATTTCATGCCTTTTCCAAATCCAGAGACCACGCCTGAAATCCACCCCTCCGTCTGTGCTGCAGTCGTTTAGCGGAACACTGCAGGGGAGGATCGTCGCTTCATCTTGGCTAGGATGCATATTAGATTGCATATTTCTGGCTGTCGTATCAACCCAGACCGGCGTGCATCGCTCACACGCAAACGGGCCTAACGAGCGCTCATTGGCTGAACTACCCGACAACAGCACATTAAGGATACGCGCCGTACGCACGGAATGATGGATCTCGCCTCCAAACTAATTTACCCAGGCTTCTCCCAGCACGCCGCAGAATAGCTACTCAACAGATGGCTGGGGGAAGTTTGTATTTGGTGAAATTATGCCCGTGTCATCGCTTTTCTTTTGACAGGAGACGGGGGCACGCTGTTCTGCAACGTGTAAGCAACTTTGGAGGACAAAAGGCAGAGATGCGGTAATCGCTATTGGCAGCGCGGATCAAGCGACCATAAATTGGCCTAATGGAGACTTGAAATATGATTGTCGAGAGCGTTTGCGATTTGGCTAGCGCCCGTGAGCCAAGGAGATGCTTTTCTTTAGTGCATCCTTTTAGATCAGGTGCAAGAGTAAACGGGTACACGTTTCCACACGGCTATAAATTACACAGCAGCAGGTGTCTGTCCAGAAAGACGGTGGAAATGACAGTGCGGAATAAAGATAAAAATAAAGCACAGAGATGCTAATGGACTAGGAACAGGCCTCATTCAGAAATGTTGCTAACTTTGAAAGCAACATCAAAATGTGTTTAAGATTAAAGAATTTTAACGCTTTAATGTCCTGTTACTGAAATCACAGTCCTCATGTCCTGGGAACTGCTGGTTCGCCACCCTCCCGTTACCTGGGAGTCAGGGTGAGAAGACGGTCTGGCCAATCAGAAGCACTAATTGTTCAGTTAATTACCTGGCAGAAAAGAAAACCAGGACCAGATTTGGATTTGAGGACCAGATTTGAGTATCCATGCTTTAATGGTTGCAGTCATTTACTTGTATTATGATAGCCTTTGTTGGGCTACTATGGGATTTATTAGCTATGTTCTATAGCTATCTATGTCCGTAACCTGTAATATAATTCAAGATAAGAACCAATAATCAAATCTGTGGTAATAAAGATAATCACACAAACACATCCACCAAAATTGAAATTGATTTTACTTATTAGAACAGTTATAACATTTTTTCCCAGTGTTGTCTGAACTAAACACTACATTTTTAGCGAATTGATTGATTTTCATCGTTTTTATAATCAACAGAAAGTATAACCCGTTTGGATTTAATCAGAATTTTTACATCAGTGATACTATGGACCTTGAAACGATAATCGTAATCGCTAATGCTACTTCCAGAATGTGAAAGCCAGATGCCTGAGCTTCTACTGCATGTGAAAAAACAGCCGGCTTTCTTTGGGTAAAAAAGAAAGACCTCACAAGACAAACCCAGTGAAAGTGTGTGGAACCGCACAGCCCAGGCTTGGTTTCCAGAACATTTCTGGCTAACATGACTAAATAATAACCATAATGACTAAATAATAACCATAATGACAATGGGCCTCAATCACCAATCACTCTACGTACAAATTTGTTCTCAAGACTTTCTTTAAAACATTTTTACAAACATTTCGGGATTAACTGATGTTTGCGTTCTGAGCTTCTGTTCCACCCAAGAAAAAATCCCAAATAAGAAAACATTGGTGAATGCCAGAATGTTCATAAAAACGTTTTATAGAAAGTCTTAAGAACAAAATTGTTTGTAGAATGGTTGGTGAATGAGGCCCAATGTTACCAGTAGGTTTTTTTATGTGACATGCCTGGAAAATTTCTTCCGTTACTTTGACAGAACGTTGGAACAATACATACATTGTAAAGATTGTTTGTCAAAGCGCCACATGAAAACTGAATCTAATATCTAATCTAATATTATTCCCTGATGTTCTTGAAAAATGTTGTCTCAACTGGGAGAGAAGACACGCCAAGTAGACGGCCCTTGCAGTTTGATAAACTGTATCCCATCCATCATTTTCCTAAGGTACATGCTATTGAGAAAACCATAAAAAAAGAAGGACAGACATCTTCAGGAAAGAAAGCGTTCCGTTCTCCCACTTTATCCAAAACAATAAAATTCCTTACCTATAGCCATCAATAAAACTGGCGTTGATGTAATCGGAGCCTTCTACCCCTCTGATTGGTTGGAGACACACTCTGGTAGACTCGTATGGCATTATATTTACAAGGCGGTTCTTGAACTTGTTGCAGGGAAGATTGGCACTGATGAAACGAGACGTGTGAGCCTTCGTGCTGGCCAATCGCTGTGGAGAGGAGGAAAAACACACCAGTTAAATCACGCCATCCTCTGACTTCGGTCCCTTAACAGCATTTCAGACAAGACGGCAAAATAGACCTTTTGGGAAGTTAATTGCGGTGATTGCCGAGCTCTCCAATCTATGAAGAAAAGAACCGGTGAAGAAAGAAAGCAGAAAGAGGTGAACGGGAAGAAAAAAAAAAGTGCGATTGAGTCCAGACCTTTCTCAGTGAGAAAATGATTGGCGCTTCCTTTCCATGCAAGCCTTCCAAGGGAAGACGTTTGTATGGCCAAAGTGATAAAAAAATAATGGTTAAAAAAAAATGAAAAAATGAAACACTAAGTGAGACAGGATGGTAGTTTGTGCACGAGTGCCTCTCGCCATCCAATAGCCCCGGCCCTCTGCTCTAGGGTACATTCACAGCCCGTTTTTGACATATGGCGCAAATCCAGGGACACACCCCCCCCCCCCCACACGCCAACCCGACCCGCATCCCCCCCAACGCAGCTCAGGTATCGCTAGATGTGAACGCATTGATATACGGTCAGGTAATGAATGGAGCAAGGCCCCTGAAACACTGGCTTTTCAATAAAACGACGCCTGAGCGCTCAGCCAGCGAAAAGAGCGGACAGATATAACACTTAAGCACAGTCAGCCTAACGCTCTCATGTTGCCACTGCGTGTCAAAATACAAACGCACACTATGACCTTGAGAATCAGTTGCCCAGTGTCAAAGTGTGAGATTAACCAAAAATCCAATTTTCACTTTTTTTATTTAATTTTTTCCAGCCCATGACATCACTAGATACACCATATACAAGTTTCTCCAAATATAATATAAGTAAGGTCTTGCTTTCAAGAAGAAATACCCACTACCCTTCATGTGAGCACAGAGAAGGGGATGTGAATGGGTGTTGTTTAGCCTTCCTTGCAGAGAGCTGTAGACAGAGAGAGCACAGTGGGGAGTCTCATGGCGTGTGCGTGCAGTTGTCCTGGAGGTATTAAACCGTGAACATTGCAATGAAGACACAAGTACTTCAGAAGATTTTACACAAGACAGTGATCCATTATTTTATTTCCCCCCACTGCAATGCATTGTTGCAGACACGAGGGAAATAAGGACGTTACGGGAGACTGCAGCACGTTATGAGAAACTGTTTGCAGATGTCTTTCTGTTTATTTGATCATTCTTGAATAATATGCTGTATGTTTATACATTTGTGTGTGTGTGTGTATATATATACACACACACACACACACACACACACACACACACACACACACACACACACACACACACACACACACACACACACACACACACACACACAAATGCAGAAACAAGTATATACCACTTTTAAAATGTAATATGGGCAAAATGACAGACTTATGGTTTAGATTATTTTTAATTAGAGTCAAAAAGTTTTTGAGTCAGTTTATTCTGTGAAACAAAAAAACACCTAAACACCTGTCACATCCTTTTACTCCCTCCATTGTCTGTGTGTAGGATGCAATATCTCTCATGTCTGAGATTACCTTGAACTCCAGCTCCATCCCAGTGACGTTCTCCCCGGACTCCATCTGGGTGAGCTTCTGGATGTAGGCGTACAGGTTGCGGGCGGGCACCTCGGTGTTACCGCACGTCACCGCCTCCAGCAGCGCGTCGTGGATGAACGTGTACTGGTCCTCCGTCTGCACCATGTAGTTCCGCTGCGCCCGCATCAGCGTCACGTGACCGTAAATGTCCACCGTCTTCTCGTGCTTTATCCTCTCCAGCATGGCGTCGATGACGATAAAGCACCCGGTCCTGCCAACGCCAGCGCTGCGGAACAACCGTTGAACACAGAACGTCAGCGTCCGTTCACAAACAGGCCTTTGAGGCCTTCAACATCGGGCGTCGCCGTAATTACAACACAGTGTCGTAAAAGGTTATTTGCAGGCCCAACGTAGCAAATGTCTGAAAATGTATTTTTAACGCATAGAGCAGGTAGCATAAATCATACCTGTGTAGCATAAATTAAGATCTGAGCCTATTTTAAGTTTATCAGGGTACACTCTCAGAAGAAACGGTTCCTCTGTGTCTACATTCAGGAACCCTTCCTAGTTCAAGAGTTCTTTGTCGGGCAACATGGTTCAATCTGGGATCTTTCACAATTTTCACACCTCCCATAGAGGGTTCCATGAAGAACTAAAAACAGTTCCCCTATGAAGACAAGCCAAACAACCTTTAGAACCCTTTTTAGAACCCTTTTTTTTTATTTTTTCCTAAGAGTGTATGGTAAGTGTTTTGGTATACACAGAACTTCAGAAAAAAGAAGGAAAGGTTTTTTAGGGTGTGAAGGGTGAGGTTCCTGTGATGTTTCAGGTGGGTGGGCGGCAGGGGGTGCAACGCTGATGAATGTTCACTGTTGAGACATGTCCAATGAGAAATGTGAGTCAGATGCAGTTATTGACAGCCACTCCTCCTCATTGCTCTTCCTGTGAGTGTTTTTAATGATTCGACAGCGCTAATCATTTTCCCTCGCTGAAACATTTAAATCGTTCTCTACAGTCTAAAAGCTTTGTGTGGCTTAAAGACATCTGCACTTTACCAGCTCTCAAAGGTTCACCACAATTACAAGCCCTGATCATCAGATAAATGCAAGAAACTGCTGGCAAAAGGATTTGTGAAGAAACTGATTCCGTGAAGTGACATATCTTTGTTGATTTTAGCTGCTTCCAAATTTGTGACATCGACTGAGAGTAAAAAGGCAACATTTGATTAAATCTGCTACTCCAAATTAAGAATATTTTATGCATGCGCAGAATTTTAACAAAAAATAGGCAATTTCTTCACACTGCTGTTAGAACTGTGACTCATCTACATCACCAGCATTAAGATAATAAAGTTGTGTTTAGAGTTTGTCATAGCATACCACTAAAACATTTCTTAATGAAAAGGACATTCTAACTAAAAGAAATCCCTCATTATACATTCCTGTTCAATATTAAAATCTATTTTGATATGAAGGCTGTATCAACATTCCTGTTTCCTAGCTCCGCCTTTGTTGTTGGATGTTATCAGAATCCTATGCCTGCTGGGAGACACTGGGGCTACTTCCTCCCTTTAGAGCTGAAGGCCTGCAGAAATCAAATGAAGATATCGGTCATTGGATGTTTGCCTTTAGTAATGGATTCATTTGACGGTGTGAACTTATAGGTGTGACTTGTTCTTCATACTGCAGTGATCCTGGCAGTCTTAAATGCCTCAAAAGCTCAGAATGCTAGATTTTCATGGCCCTCAAGTTCTACACAATAGAGCCTCAATGTGTTATTACAATAAATCAACAAAATACTCAATTCCTTGTTGGAGAAACAAAGTAGGCTTCAGAGACAATATTCACTTTTGAGCCACAGCTGTTTCCAATTCTTATACAATATCATATTGCGACATCAAATACAAGAGAATGCCTTTATTATTAATAAAAGCAAAACAGCGGTGGAGTATATTGGTCTCATAAACTTTCATGCTATTGCAGCTGTCACAACGATGAAGAAATTACGAGGAGTTTTGCACAAGAAAGCTTTCAATGAAACATTGGAGCCAGACATTGTTTGGTGCGTTCCTTTGTTTTGTGATTTCCAACATAATTTCAGCCACCAGTCTTTTTGCTCTGCGGCGTAGTTGATATTGGGCATAAATATCCTTTTGCAATCTCTTTTTTGTGGAATTCATAATTTTATTGACCGTATTTAGTCCGTACAGACCCCAGATGTGATTATTTACCTCCAGCCCCTCAGAGCATAGTACACACTCTCTATTAGGGCTCTTTAACAAAATATGAGTAATAGAATATAATGTATCCAACTAAAAATAAGTAAATGATAAAACCATGTCATGGAGATGCCAGACCACTTGGCCATACGTGCCTCTCCCTAGGGCAGACCATGTTTACGGGAGCACATGAAGAGCATCTCCCTAGGGCAGACCATGTTTACGGGAGCACATGAAGAGGGTGGACTTAATTACCCTCTGTGACTTCCCTCATTCTGTCAACGGCATTGAAGGAGAAGAGATTTGAGAGCAGAGGGGACGCCACATTGAGACGCGTTAGTGGCGCTGGCCTTCCCTCCGTTTCCGCGTCAACCGGCAAGACGTGCGAAATGTGTCCTTGCACCGTAATTAAGCAGCATTTTCAAAAACACATGAACTCTTAAATATGTAATCTCGCGAAAAGGTGGCTTGAGAAGTGAACAGCCAGGTTGGTATTTTAATGAAGAATGCACCGTACCGGGGAGAGACGCGGCTTCAGGAGCCACACGGCTTTTCAGCCGGTTACCTCACTTTAAATTACATTCAATTAGCTCTTACATTCAGAGGCTCTTATCCAGAGCAACTTCCACTGAAAAAGATCACGGTAAAGTGAACAACGGTGTTCTATATTATTATATTATTTATATTATTTGTCCATTATAGGACATTTTGTCTTGCATCTCTACAAACAAAAGGAAACAAAACAAGCAAAAATAGCAGAACAAGAACTCCTAGACCTGCCTAACAACATTCCCAGACTAGCAATAAAAGCACTAAATATAATTTAACATGTGCCAACCTAGAATCATAATACAGGGTGTGAGGAATACATGATAATAACATAATCACACAGCATTCATTTAGTGCTCTATAGGCTCTGCCTAGAAAGGACTTTCTACACAAAATGTCTCCCCAGCTTGCTGTCTGAGGTGGAGACCACGCAAGATCCATACCGATTGGCTGGAGCAGGTCAGGATGTCCTCCAAAAATCCCAAACCCACAACTCTTCCCCCATCTCCATCCCCTCGACCCTCTCTGTTAACCCCCCCACCCCCCCCCACCACCTACCTAGCTACAGCGGGGGAACCGTGAACTCCCTCCTCTGTGTGGAGCAGTGCTTAGGTCATCCAAACAAGCCCGGACCCCCAGCAGATGGCCAAATTCCTTCCCAGCAAAGTCACCCCTCGGAGTCACGCTACGGAGCCGTGAGCCAACAGCTGTGCTCTCGCAGGTCAACTTCTCCGTCTCCTCTACATCTCCTCTACGTCTCCTCTCCTCCAGCCGCTGCGCCATTACGCCCCGCATCTCCATTACGTGCTTGTTTTCTTGCGAGTAGATGGGCGTAAATAAATAAATAAATAAACGGTCAGATTAGCGCTACGAAACAAGTGCCGGCGCCTCTATGTCGGTCTGGCAGTGTGCTCATTTTGTAGGCTTGGCAGGCAGCTGAGCTTGTTGGGAAAAGGCTTTTTACCTGGGAGCTATTACAGTGCACTGGTGCAGACAGCGGATATACACCGCAGGTTTGTTCCGACGTGACTTAGGTAATTCATGATATATATTTTTTTAAGAGTCGCAGAGGGTGTTGCACCTCAGCGACACTCAATCATGTTTATGGAAAGAGACTCTTCTGGGTTTCATTAGAGCGGGCCGAGTTCACATCCTACAGGAAGCAACTGTGACAACACCTGGGCCAGGTATAAACTCCCATCTACTGCTCCGCAGGGCCCGGGCTTTAACGGCACAGGTGAGAACGAGTTCAGCTCTCACGGTCCGGGAGCGGAGGAAAGGAGGGACAGGGTCGGGGTCGGGGGACAAAATTTGTATTTTTTTAAATTTTTTTATAAACACAATTCCATACTTCTTCCGCTCTAGATTCCCGTTTGGAATTCTCACATCACAATTCTTGCTTGGCCGCCGAGGATAAAATCCATACGAGGCACAGACGTGCTAAAATACACCGTGGACTGTTGCTACGGAGATAAAAATGACAAACATGCAATCGAGCAAAAGATGTGAAGTCCATGAAACCAGATGTGGATTTTTGTATTGCAGGCCGGTAATTGCGCGGATTGTACAGCAGAATGGACAAGAGAGAGAGCCCTGTTCAATCACTGTGCTGCGCATGGTGGGAATAGCTTTTTCATTGACCGGCAGCGATCAATCTTAGCGGATGCACTTACTCATTATAGCACTGCATTCTATTCTATTCTATTTCTACAGTCTTGCCAAGAAACTCAGAGGACCTGGAAAGTCTCTTTTCAACTCAATTTCAACTCATAATAATTAAAAAAAACTAACCAGTACTCAGTCACCCAGGTCAAAGCACACACACACACACAAAATATGTATAATTAAAACACAATTCTCCTGAGTACTGGGTTCAATTTTCATGGTCGATGACAAGTCACGCTTTGTCTAACACATCATACATAACAGCATTGAAGTGTTGCTAGCTTTTTTTTATATGCAGTGTGCTAAAAGTGCTTGGTAATAACAGTAATTAATGGTGAAGAGGCTCAGCAAATTGCAGTTTGGGAATGTGTATTGACAGGGCTCTCATGTCATGATGGCATCCCATTGTCCCTTTATATCAATGCACACTCTCTCCCTGCCTGACATAAATGGGCCTGTTGTCTAGGTGAGAGGTCCAAAGTTTCAACAAAACACGCAAATTGAAACCACTTCAGGAGGGGTCCACAAGTGCGCAAAATACATGTTCTGCCCTCGACTGAAGTACCTCAGGAGACAGAAAAAATTAATTAAGCCACGCATGCGCTTCACAACCTACAGAGTTCAGGGTGGAGTTCCATATGAAACATACATATGTAAAATCCTACTTTTGTCCATTCCATTAAATTTGTAGTGTTTATACATGCACTACAATTCCTCTCTGCTTCATAATGTGCCCCTTCACATTCTCTTACCTTCCCTGCATTCTATCTCAAATCCCATTCACAAAGCCCAACAGTCACGTATGCGGGAATTATCAGCATTCTCACATCCTTAAACACACACACACACACACACACACACACACACACACACACACACACACACACACACACACACACACACACACACACACACACACACACACACACACACACACACACACACACACACACACACACACACACACACACACACACACACACACACACAGAAAACCTCATTACATTGAGGTCAGGTTCTTGCGCATTCATTTCCTGACGGCAGCCGAGCAGATCTGACGGCGGTTAGCCTTCCCAGGTAGGCCGACGCTTGCTGATGTCAGTGAGCCTGTCAGCGCAAACGCGTTTCAACAGCTATAATCCACCAGACGCTTAGTCCAACATTGGGTTCATTTGCCAAATGAGGAGAGTTTTTTAGTATTTTTTTAGTATTAATGCCATAACTACGAGAATGTAAATAGCTGAATGTGTTGGAGTAGCCAAGAAAATAACCCCCACTTGAACCTTAATTTCTGTCAGACACTAATCTGGAAAAGCTTGACCACAAGGTAACAGAGTCTAAAGTAAAGGGATTCATATTGGACATTTGATGAAAAGCACTTTCATGTAAAAATGAGAAATCCATATTGACGGAAGGCCTCAGCAATGTCGATGCATCTCATGCTCTAGGTTTCTACATTACAACGGCTTCGGTCAATCGACTGGTGACCAAATGAAAGTGCGCGGGGGACTGCATGCTACGTAGTGTTAATTATGAACAAAAGAAACCATTGATTAACATCACTGTGAATCCCTGTGCTGCAATAAACTCAGCCGGCGCAGTTATTATGTTTGCAAATCAGAGAGCAGCTGACGCTTCACACGGTTTTTTTTTTATACAAATGGCTCTGAGCTTTGCAGCACTTTATCTGATGCACTGGAGCCAAATGATGGGAGCTCCTGCATTCCACATGGCTGAGAAAGATGGACTTTCAACTGAAAAACCCGCCACCGCGAGTAACTCTGTTTAACGTCTGCACTCGCAAATTTATAGCTGCCCTAATCCCTGCTGCTGAGTTTACCGCGCGCTTGCTGTGAGTGTCAGCCGGCTTGGTGTCAGCATCGCTGCGAGTGAGAACGTTGGAAAATCTGACCTATTCTCGCAATTTGAAGTTGTTCTCGTGCTTGTTTTTTTGCGATTCTTTTGCCCCAAGGGCATACTGGGAAAATAAGAGAGCTCGTATGAGGTGTCGGTACATGGCATGACGAGTGTGAACAGGAGAAAAGAGGGGTACAGCCGAAGGGGGTGACACTTGCAATCCTAACTCTCTTATCCGCTTAACTTGTTTGGGCCCACAACTCACTGAGACCTGTTAACCCTTTGGTGAGTACAGAGTGACTATCCTAATTCTATTCTCTCAGCGAGTGGGCGTGTCTGGAACATCCATAACAGAACATTCTAAATGATGATGTCACAATCGCTGTAAATATTAGCCAATAACGACAGCTGGTACAGAGAAACTAGCTTACTTTTGTGCACATTGAAATCATGAACAGTGAGATTAAATACATTTTTACAACTTATCAATTCTCATCAAGGCATTACGGCAACGATAATCCCATCACGCTTATGGTGTTGTTTTAGGACACATTACAGCACATAGTGGACTGAAGTACTGCTAACACTGTTTATATTTATCCAGGATCTCACTCAGAGACATACAAGAGTGTTTGACTGTCTAAAAAAGTCGATTGACTTTTATTATGTTGTGAAAGTCAATAGATAGATTAAACACAGACCAAGCACAATTCCTTGCTAATTTATGTAATATATTCGATTACAACTCATTTATGCTTCATTTACGGCACAACCATCAGGGTTACCAGAACTTTTTAATCACGTGCTACAAAAAAATATATAAAATGTTTAAAAAGGTTAAACGTTTTCCTGTAGTTCCCTTCACCCTAACAAGGCATTGCTGGAAATAAAGGTTCCCAAGAACACAACTTCACATAAAGCAGTGGTCCCCAACCCTGTTCCTGGAGATCTACCGTCCTGTAGGGCAGTGGTCCCCAACCCTGTTCCTGGAGATCTACCGTCCTGTAGGGCAGTGGTCCCCAACCCTGTTCCTGGAGATCTACCGTCCTGTAGGTTTTCACTCCAACCCTAGCAAAATACACCTCACTCAACAGCTAGAGATCTCGCTGAGCTAATTAGTAGAATCGGGTGTGCCAGATTAGGGTTGGAGTGAAAACCTACAGGACGGTAGATCTCCAGGAACAGGGTTGGGGAACACTGCCCTACAGGACGGTAGATCTCCAGGAACTACTGACATAAACCATTCGTCTTATTTTTCCGCTGAAAATTTGGGTGGCGTGTTTAATCCTGCAGGGGGCGCTCTTCTTTACCTGCAGTGCACAACCATGGGCCCGGCATCCGAGGGGTTACAGGCCTTCACCCTCCGGAGGAACGCCAGGAAAGGGGTGGGATGCTCCGGGACTCCGTGGTCCGGCCAGGCAGTGAACTGGAACTGCCGAACTTCCCTCTTTTCACTGGAACCATTCTGGAGGGAAAAAAAGGAGAAACACCAGAATGAAACGATAAATCAAGAAGGCGGCTTTTCAGCTGGGAGCGAATCTCAGTGTATTTTTTCATCTGGATACTGGGATAAATGCACTTTAGAGCCAACTTTAAAACATAAATAAATAAATAAATAAAAAAAACACAACCACCCGATTTCTTAGCGTGAAATGAGGCCAATTTTCTTTCATTAACTTACCTTGTAAAGAGCAAAAGTCCTCACGCAGTACGTTGCTAGCTCCACTGTGTCAAGCAACATGACCTGGATCAGACCGTAGGTCTCCGTTCCTCTTGTGGGCCAGTACTGGTCACATTTAACCTGGG
>CM056395.1:25405248-25491224 GCA_029718625.1 Synaphobranchus kaupii | reverse complement strand
CTGCGCATGGTGGGAATAGCTTTTTCATTGACCGGCAGCGATCAATCTTAGCGGATGCACTTACTCATTATAGCACTGCATTCTATTCTATTCTATTTCTACAGTCTTGCCAAGAAACTCAGAGGACCTGGAAAGTCTCTTTTCAACTCAATTTCAACTCATAATAATTTTAAAAAACTAACCAGTACTCTGTCACCCAGGTCAAAGCACACACACACACACAAAATATGTATAATTAAAACACAATTCTCCTGAGTACTGGGTTCAATTTTCATGGTCGATGACAAGTCACGCTTTGTCTAACACATCATACATAACAGCATTGAAGTGTTGCTAGCTTTTTTTTATATGCAGTGTGCTAAAAGTGCTTGGTAATAACAGTAATTAATGGTGAAGAGGCTCAGCAAATTGCAGTTTGGGAATGTGTATTGACAGGGCTCTCATGTCATGATGGCATCCCATTGTCCCTTTATATCAATGCACACTCTCTCCCTGCCTGACATAAATGAGCCTGTTGTCTAGGTGAGAGGTCCAAAGTTTCAACAAAACACGCAAATTGAAACCACTTCAGGAGTGGTCCACAAGCGCGCAAAATAAATGTTCTGCCCTCGACTGAAGTACCTCAGGAGACAGAAAAGATTAATTAAGCCACGCATGCGCTTCACAACCTTCAGAGTTCCATATGAAACATACATATGTAAAATCCTACTTTTGTCCATTCCATTAAATTTGTAGTGTTTATACGTGCACTACAATTCCTCTCTGCTTCATAATGTGCCCCTTCACATTCTCTTACCTTCCCTGCACTCTATCTCAAATCCCATTCACAAAGCCCAACAGTCACGTATGCGGGAATTATCAGCATTCTCACATCCTTAAACACACACACACACACACACACACACACAGAAAACCTCATTACATTGAGGTCAGGTTCTTGCGCATTCATTTCCTGACGGCAGCCGAGCAGATCTGACGGCGGTTAGCCTTCCCAGGTAGGCCGACGCTTGCTGATGTCAGTGAGCCTGTCAGCGCAACGCGTTTCAGCAGCTGCCCAAGCGCATCGGATAATCCACCAGACGCTTAGTCCAACATTGGGTTCATTTGCCAAATGAGGAGAGTTTTTTAGTATTTTTTTAGTATTAACGCCATAACTACGAGAATGTAAATAGCTGAATGTGTTGGAGTAGCCAAGAAAATAACCCCCACTTGAACCTTAATTTCTGTCGGACACTAATCTGGAAAAGCTTGACCACAAGGTAACAGAGTCTAAAGTAAAGGGATTCATATTGGACATTTGATGAAAAGCACTTTCATGTAAAAATGAGAAATCCATATTGACGGAAGGCCTCAGCAATGTCGATGCATCTCATGCTCTAGGTTTCTACATTACAACGGCTTCGGTCAATCGACTGGTGACCAAATGAAAGTGCGCGGGGGACTGCATGCTACGTAGTGTTAATTATGAACAAAAGAAACCATTGATTAACATCACTGTGAATCCCTGTGCTGCAATAAACTCAGCCGGCGCAGTTATTATGTTTGCAAATCAGAGAGCAGCTGACGCTTCACACGTTTTTTTTAAAGTTTTTTTTTTTTTTTTTACACAAATGGCTCTGAGCTTTGCAGCACTTTATCTGATGCACTGGAGCCAAATGATGGGAGCTCCTGCATTCCACATGGCTGAGAAAGATGGACTTTCAACTGAAAAACCCGCCACCGCGAGTAACTCTGTTTAACGTCTGCACTCGCAAATATATAGCTGCCCTAATCCCTGCTGCTGAGTTTACCGCGCACTTGCTGTGAGTGTCAGCCGGCTTGGTTTCAGCATCGCTGCGAGTGAGAACGTTGGAAAATCTGACCTATTCTCGCAATTTGAAGTTGTTCTCGTGTTTGTTTTTTTGCGATTCTTTTGCCCCAAGGGCATACTGGGAAAATAAGAGAGCTCGTATGAGGTGTCGGTACATGGCATGACGAGTGTGAACAGGAGAAAAGAGGGGTACAGCCGAAGGGGGTGACACTTGCAATCCTAACTCTCTTATCCGCTTAACTTGTTTGGGCCCACAACTCACTGAGACCTGTTAACCCTTTGGTGAGTACAGAGTGACTATCCTAATTCTATTCTCTCAGCGAGTGGGCGTGTCTGGAACATCCATAACAGAACATTCTAAATGATGATGTCACAATCGCTGTAAATATTAGCCAATAACGACAGCTGGTACAGAGAAACTAGCTTACTTTTGTGCACTTTGAAATCATGAACAGTGAGATTAAATAAATACATTTTTACAACTTATCAATTCTCATCAAGGCATTACGGCAACGATAATCCCATCACGTTTATGGTGTTGTTTTAGGACACATTACAGCACATAGTGGACTGAAGTACTGCTAACACTGTTTATATTTATCCAGGATCTCACTCAGAGACATACAAGAGTGTTTGACTGTCTAAAAAAGTCAATCAGAAACACATTATGTTGTGAAAGTCAATAGATAGATTAAACACAGACCAAGCACAATTCCTTGCTAATTTATGTAATATATTCGATTACAACTCATTTATGCTTCATTTATGTCACAGTCATCAGGGTTACCAGAACTTTTTAATCACATGCTACAAAAAAAATATATAAAATGTTTAAAAAGGTTAAACGTTTTCCTGTAGTTCCCTTCACCCTAACAAGGCATTGCTAGAAATAAAGGTTCCCAAGAACACAACTTCACATAAAGAAGTGGTCCCCAACCCTGTTCCTGGAGATCTACCGTCCTGTAGGGCAGTGTTCCCCAACCCTGTTCCTGGAGATCTACCATCCTGTAGTGCAGTGTTCCCCAACCCTGTTCCTGGAGATCTACCGTCCTGTAGTGCAGTGTTCCCCAACCCTGTTCCTGGAGATCTACCGTCCTGTAGGGCAGTGTTCCCCAACCCTGTTCCTGGAGATCTACCGTCCTGTAGGGCAGTGTTCCCCAACCGTCCTGTAGGTTTTCACTCCAACCCTAGCAAAATACACCTCACTCAACAGCTAGAGATCTCGCTGAGCTGCTAATTAGTAGAATCGGGTGTGCCAGATTAGGGTTGGAGTGAAAACCTACAGGACGGTAGATCTCCAGGAACATGGTTGGGGAACACTGCCCTACAGGACGGTAGATCTCCAGGAACAGGGTTGGGGAACACTGCCCTACAGGACGGTAGATCTCCAGGAACAGGGTTGGGGAACACTGCCCTACAGGAAGGTAGATCTCCAGGAACAGGGTTGGGGAACACTGCCCTACAGGACGGTAGATCTCCAGGAACAGGGTTGGGGAACACTGCCCTACAGGACGGTAGATCTCCAGGAACAGGGTTGGGGAACACTGCCCTACAGGACGGTAGATCTCCAGGAACATGGTTGGGGAACACTGCCCTACAGGACGGTAGATCTCCAGGAACAGGGTTGGGGAACACTGCCCTACAGGAAGGTAGATCTCCAGGAACAGGGTTGGGGAACACTGCCCTACAGGACGGTAGATCTCCAGGAACAGGGTTGGGGAACACTGCCCTACAGGACGGTAGATCTCCAGGAACAGGGTTGGGGAACACTGCCCTACAGGACAGAAGATCTCCAGGAACAGGGTTGGGGAACACTGCCCTACAGGACGGTAGATCTCCAGGAACAGGGTTGGGGAACACTGCCCTACAGGACGGTAGATCTCCAGGAACATGGTTGGGGAACACTGCACTACAGGACGGTAGATCTCCAGGAACATGGTTGGGGAACACTGCCCTACAGGAAGGTAGATCTCCAGGAACATGGTTGGGGAACACTGCCCTACAGGACGGTAGATCTCCAGGAACATGGTTGGGGAACACTGCCCTACAGGACGGTAGATCTCCAGGAACATGGTTGGGGAACACTGCCCTACAGGACGGTAGATCTCCAGGAACAGGGTTGGGGAACACTGCCCTACAGGACGGTAGATCTCCAGGAACATGGTTGGGGAACACTGCCCTACAGGACGGTAGATCTCCAGGAACAGGGTTGGGGAACACTGCCCTACAGGACGGTAGATCTCCAGGAACAGGGTTGGGGAACACTGCCCTACAGGACGGTAGATCTCCAGGAACTACTGACATAAAGCATTCGTCTTATTTTTCCGCTGAAAATTTGGGGTGGCGTGTTTAATCCTGCAGGGGGCGCTCTTCTTTACCTGCAGTGCACAACCATGGGCCCGGCATCCGGGGGGTTACAGGCCTTCACCCTCCGGAGGAACGCCAGGAAAGGGGTGGGATGCTCCGGGACTCCGTGGTCCGGCCAGGCAGTGAACTGGAACTGCCGAACTTCCCTCTTTTCACTGGAACCATTCTGGAGGGAAAAAAAGGAGAAACACCAGAATGAAACAATAAATCAAGGCGGCGGCTTTTCAGCTGGGAGCGAATCTCAGTGTATTTTTTCATCTGGATACAGGGATAAATGCACTTTAGAGCCAACTTTAAAACATAAATAAATAAATAAATAAATAAATAAATAAATAAAACTTAACACAACCACCCGATTTCTTAGCGTGAAATGAGGCCAATTTTCTTTCATTAACTTACCTTGTAAAGAGCAAAAGTCCTCACGCAGTACGTTGCTAGCTCCACTGTGTCAAGCAACATGACCTGGATCAGACCGTAGGTCTCCGTTCCTCTTGTGGGCCAGTACTGGTCACATTTAACCTGGGATAGATTAAAAAAGCATATTCATTCGCATGTAGGCCGCCTATTATAAAAAAAAAAAAGAAATCACCAAAAAAAAAAAAAAAAACCTAACAAAACGGCTTGCACAAATCCATGTGCTAGTCTATTGCCTGGTTTTATAAAAGCGTGTTTTTTGATTGCCGATTTCATTACTGGCGCATATTGCCGGGTATTTGCAGTATGTCTTCCCTAAGTCATGGAAAAAGCCTCTCTGAGCAGGGGGAAATGGGTTGCCAATAGCTGATTCCGCTGATTTATACACTTTCACACTGGAGAAAAAGGCCTACAACATTCCGCTGATCCAGACAGCATTATTTATTGGACTGACAGACTCTATAATTATGGCCTTAACTGCCGTTTTCGAATCACGTTTAAGACGCTAGTTTATTGTGATTATACAGTTTCGTTGCCCAGCGAACAACCAATAAACCAGCGCTCCATTACGGTATTGCTGCCTCATGCCTGATGTAAATAATAGCCTTTCTGAAATCCCATACGTTTTCATCATTAATATACACAATGAGTCATTAAATATGGCTATACAGATCAAACTTAAACAATACGTATATGATTAAAAAAAGGGTGTGAAGGATGAATGCAGCAAGACTTGACGTCACCCAAAAGAAATGTAAAGGCTATTATTAATGCTATAACTAGAATGATTGTTGAAGGGTAGAATGACCGGTATGAAGCTAGTCACCAGCTGATCACCCTACACTGATAACCAATGGCCACTCTCTTTGAACCTGCTCAGAATATATTCCTTCATTGTGTTATTAAAAAAATGCCAGGACTATAATGTGAACAACATTTTTCAATATAATATTGAAATATAACATTTTCTGACATTTGCTCTCAAAATTGTAGTGGAGTTCTCTTTTAAATGATTGTCAGGATGGCTATTAAAAAGGACTCATCACCCTGTGCTCATCAGTGCTGAACATCAGGCTTTACTAGTCCCACGGCCCACTGATGCTACAATGATCCTCACACCCGATAGCCACTTGAAACACTCCATTCTCAGTCTTTCTCTTCCACCTACTATGAGGCTTAACTCTATGCAGTAGCTTTATGTGTGTACGTAACTGCTAAGTAAGTTATTAATTAGACCTTAATCACTTGGCACCTAAACCTTTTGTACGCACTTGTGTGCGTCACTCTGGATACAACAGCGCCTGCTAAATGTCTAAAATTAAATATAAATGTGCTAAAAACCTAAATGCAGATGTAAATATGCTAAATAGCTAAATGTAAATGTTCATTTGTGTAAACCATGACTCGTTTGTGTAGGCTGCAAGCTGTCATTCATGTGACCATACAACAAATCAACACTGGAATTTGTGCTTAACCCAATAAGCTGGCAGCTCAACCAAACGGTTCAGTTTATTTTCTCATCCAAATGTAGTTTTTAAAATGTATTTTTTTGTGCGCATACAAATCGTTTCTTTGTTCCCTTGTTGAGATTTTCCGTTGACTTTTGTATATATTTCTAATTGCACAAATAAATAAACAGGTTTTTTTTATGGGTGAAAAAAGCTCTGTCGTTCCATTGAGCTACCAGTTAAAGGGTTAAAAACATGCGTTTCGATTGGCAGTGCTGTTCAGTACCCTTTCACAGCCTCTCTAGTGCATGTGCATAGGGTGGGGACATAGAGGGGGGTGCTAGCGATCCCCAAAAACAATGCTGAAAAAAACAAGCCCTTAAATGTGACATAGCATGATTAAAAAAAATTATTTCTTGAGAACAAAATCCAAAAACATTTATGCTCCTCTTGACTCGATTGGGCTTCTCAGGTAATTGTGAAGAATGAAAGAATGAATTGTGTGCACTCATTTATTCCCTACTTCAAATTGGCACTTTTAATTTCAATTATAAACTCGATGAAAAGGAACATTTGGAGCATGTCAAAACCATGCAATTATGTGTTCAGACACACTCTCGCATCAATTCGGTGTGCTTTACATAAGGACCATGTGCTCCTGCCAGACACAATTTTTAGACTTTTCAAAAAATATATATTCAGAACATTTATTTATTTTATAACTCTGCTGAATGTAATAAGTGTCTATTTTTAAATAATTGATTGAACATGCCCTACAGTGAGGAGGACGGGCCAGTGAGGAGTGCATTCATGTACATTTAATACAAAATAAACAAGAGACAGCAGAGTGTGTGACTATTCATCCCGTGGAACAAAATAAGAGGTTTCTTGCCTTGGAGAAGAAATAAGAGGGCATCTGTTGAATGGAATATAAAGTAAATAAAACAAGAAAATACCGTGAGCTCAAAGGCGGGATGTTAAAAGATTAAAAGAGAGACATCACTACCGTCCGCATTGGAGAATAGCAGGGGAGCCAGACTAGCCCACCCCTGGGGTTCAGCGGAGGGGGGCTGTACGAATTCTGCCTTCACCAGTTTCCCTGGCTCTGTTAGTTAATTAGCTCTATACCCCAGCTCACTGGTACATTAGACCACAGTAAAATGCTTTATATAGGGACAGAACAACAGCTCTATTAGTTAATTAGCTCTATACTCCAGCTCACTGGTACATTAGACCACAGTAAAATGCTTTATATAAGGACAGAACAACAGCTCTATTAGTTAATTAGCTCTATACTCCAGCTCACTAGTACATTAGACCACAGTAAAATGCTTTATATAGGGACAGAACAACAGCTCTGTTAGTTAATTAGCTCTATACTCCAGCTCACTGGTACATTAGACCACAGAAAAATGCTTTATATAGGGACAGAATAACAGCTCCCAGTTGTGAATCATGAGCTTATCAATACATTTAGATTAAAGTTAGATTAGTTCCCAGAAATCACTGTGTTCATGAAAAAATTGAGGGCAGAAATTGGGAGGAGGAGGAGGAGAAGGAGAAGAAAAAGATGAAGGAGAAGATGAAGAATAAGATGGAGAAGGAGAAGAAGAAGATGGAGAAGAGGAGAAGGAGAAGGAGAAAAAGAAGAGGAGGAGGAAGAGGAAGAGGAAGAGGAAGAGAAGGAGAAGAAGGAGAAGAAGAGCAGTGATATAATACTAGTATAACAGTATCATGGATATTTTTCCCCCATACAAGAGAGAAGCTTATAACCATCAGACACATTGTTTGCATTATGTCCAGTTTATGGCGATTAATTACCCTCGATCTTTCCTCCAGCTTGGTCATCATAATGATGTTGGCCGTGTGCTGCTCCCATAACATTCTCCAGAAGTCCCCGAAGGTCTCGGGCAGCGAGCCCTGGGTGGCGATGTACGCGTTCTGTTTCCTGTACCCATCGATGTAGTTGGCGTTGATGTAGTCGCTACCTGGGATGCCTAAATGACAGAAACACGTTAATCATTTTATTTAAAGTTGAGGAAGAGGGGGTTTGCCGTAGTCTGTGCAGTTGGGTTAGATCGATCTCCCCATGGTACTCTCCATACTGTACCCCTCTCTGGTGTCCCCCAGTCTAATTGAAGTGGAAAGAAAATACATAGACAGGATGGACTTTCTGCTCCATGTAAACAAACAAAAAAAGAAGGTTCAGGAATATGCTACAAAACGTTTTTTCTGAAATGCGAGTGAGTGAAAGAACGCTAAAACGAGACATGGCAGCCATGAGCAGGAAGCGAAGCCGTGAGACACCGCTCAGGTTTAGACTAACTGAGGTGCTGTAGTTCTGCTATTAAATCAGTCCAGCTCTTAGTTCGTCTGCCTTAACGGCCGGACTACTGGAGACACTTGGCAGTGACTAAGACGGACTGAATATAGGGTTGGCTTCTTTTCAAGTGCTTTAATCAAGCCACTCATTCGCCTTTAAGAGATCAGTGTGGCACAGTTTCTTTGATTATAATTTTTTTCCCCCACTATGTCACTAACCATCAAATATTTTGATGCTGTTGAGACTGTTGAAAGGGCATGGCATTTATACCACTCCTTATAACTATTCTGATAACATGATTTGACAGTTTTTTTTGTTTTTTGGGATGAGTAAATTGTCTTAGTGGGGAGAATAAAAACAAACAAACAACAAAAGAAACCACACACTTGACGTTGTGCTGGATGTGAACAAACAATCACGCTGATAAACAAACGCCTCCCGGCTTTGCGTAAGGATTGAGGCTGTCACCATCAAAAAAAAAAAAAAAAAAAACTGGTCTTCTCTCAGGCCATGCATAGTTTAGTCCTGCGGTCTTTGTCAAAATAAAAATAAAAAATAAATACGCAAAAAAAAAAAGTATTTATTCCCCTGTATCTTTCCCTGTTGCCGGGAGACACCGTGCTGACAGCATGTCAGAGCGTGTGGACTCCGGTTCCACGCATGGTGTGCCAAGATAAGCACTGTATGCATAGGATTCACCTCCCTCCCTCCCTCCCTTCCCCCCCACAACAACACTTCACCCTTCTCCCGTTCACAGGTAGCATATTTGCTGAAAAGAGCCCTGATTGGTCTCTGCGGGCGGACCGGACTGGGGATTAAGAGAATTAGCTTTCGGATGAAAAAGGGGGGGGGGGAATAATCGCCGCGCTTTAAAATAATGAGAAAGATAAAAGGTGACTGGCGCCATCGCATTTGAAAAGCCGCTGTTCAGAATTTGTATGAATCGGTCTTTCGGACATTCGTCTGCCTGCTGGTATAATGGATCTGACTGTCCTTTTGTATGGAAAGCGCTTATTTTCAGTATCTTTAACAAGACAAGAAACACTATTTCTGCATTTGCACTACAGGAGTGTCACAGTAACTCTGTATTTGCACAGGTGTTTAGAAGGGAGAGTACAGGTGTCCAATGACAAACAGACAAATAGCCATTGGGAATAAAGTCCTCGACTCGACAGCTCTCACGGTGACTGGAGTACGGCGCGGACAGAGAAATCCTTACGAAGCACACGTCAATAGCCTTCGTTAGACTCTCCCGACCAGATGAAAACATGACAATAACAAAGACTATGGTCCATATTCAGCCTTAAGGAATATTAAGGCTGGATATGGACACATTTCAGGCAACATGTTTGCACAAAAATGTAGGCTATTTTAATGGTTAGACTTCATGAGAGCTTGATGCTAACCTACACTGACATTAACTACTGTAAGAATAAAAAAAGAAAAGAAAAGAAAACTTGTGTTATTTGACAAGAAAGATTGACGAGGACTTGAAGAGAACCGTCTATTTCACACAGGCATTGGACACAACCATGCACCCATGCATCTCACTGTCTCACTGCCAGAAGCCAGGAAAGTCAGCCAATTTAATTCCAAGGCAGAAAACTATTTCAGCGTGGTAGCATCATCAAACAATTACACAGACGCTAGGAGAGATGACTAAATAAATAAACAAACCCTGAACATAAAAGGAGGAAGTCCCTCTACCCCGCTGCTTTGTTAAATGCCACCAGAACACCCTGGAAACAGGTAGCAATCTGTACAAAAAGCACCTGATGAAAATGATGTTCTGTTTATGCTTAATTAAAGAATGCAATACGGCCAAATGAATGTGATGCAATAGGGTGAAGCTGTCCTTTCCTTGTTATTCTTGTGCTGGGAATTAAATGCATAATGGAATTCAGCATATTCATGTGGCATGGTCCATAATGGAATTCTGCATATTCATGTGGGCACTTTTGATGCTCTTCCAGGTATTTTATTTTCATTTTTTTATATATATTCATTTTTGCTGTGCACGGCCACAAATCTATTTTACTACACACTGGCTTTCCTTTTGTGCAGCTATCTGGCTGAAGCACATTCTGATTTGGTTCCCATTTTATTTTTTAATTATGTGGCTTCTGCAAGCCAGTTAAAGATCCATTTATATCAGAATCTATACAGAGGAAATCTGCCCACTCTTTGCCATTTATATTTTATACATATATTATATACGTATGTATTTTACACATATACAAGTATAAGTATATATAAGTTCGCACGCACGCGCGCGCACTCACACACGCGCACTCACACACACGTCATCTTTAGGAGTGGCGTAGCTCATTATCTGTAATGGCTAATAGCATATGATAACGGCTCGGGGCGGTACTGGCTCACACTGGCTGGTTTCATAAGCAGGCCCTATACAGCTGTCCACAAAGCATTACTGCAGATTTACAACATCCCATGTTCATACTTACAAAGCTGGTGGACTGATATTATTACTGATAATCTATCTTCATTTTACAAATGTCCATTAACTCTACAGGCTGAATCCCTTAATGTTGACTTGCACATCCTCATTTTTTATTTTTTAATTGGAGCAGCGCAGGCAGAGTCAAAGACAGCCGAAAGAGAGAGGATGTACTCGTGGTCGAATCGACAGAGGCGCTTCACACACAGGGCCGTTTACCTTCGATGGCGGACAGCAGTACTCGGGAGTGGTCGTACGCGATGACATTGGCGTATCTGTTCTTTGGCTTGTTAACTTCCAGGTTGGAGTGATCCCACGTAAACTGCTGTCCAGGATCGATGGACTGCATAGAGAGAGAACTAAATAAATAAGATGAATAAAATCCAAACACGTAAATAAAATTCAGGTGTCAGACACAAGACTCCTTGTTCGGTTTTATTAAAGAATCAAGATCAGAACTTTGTGACCTGTGCTGACTAAACAGACAGACAGACCATTTTTATATGAAATTTCTCATGAACCCTACATGTAGCCCAGCTAAAATCACAACCTGAAAACCTCATCACTAATTTAATACCATGTAATAATAGTATGACCTTTGCAATTTTAATTTTTAATAACAAATAATAGCCTTATACCTTGTTGTATTCAATCCTGTGGTACAGAAGAGCAGCCACACATTTTTCACAATAATCCTTCAAACTGTAAGAATGTAGACTGTTAGAAGATCGGAAACAGATTATGGTTGGAATCAGAGTGCCCTGTTATAATACTGGGCCCTGTTAGACAGTGATTTGTAGCCTGGTCGAGTCCAGGGATATATCAGCATGACAGACACTTCACTGGCAGCCAGTGCAGTCAAAGTGATCTCCTCGAGTCATCGTCCTATACAACGGCTTTGATCGTAAGGCACAGTCAGTAATAGACCATGACTTTAGTATATACACACACAATAAGCTGTCACAATGAACGTGTCTTTGAATCATTTGCACTGATTGACATACTGGAGAATATACTTATATGCTCGTTCACTTAGAGGCATTTTGGGGCTGAATATGTTTGGAAGCACATTTCCAGCAATTATGATAAATGTAGGTCAGATTCATGTTGTTGCTTCAATATTACATTTAGAGAATGGAGGAATGCCCAGGTTTAGCAACACTGAGATTAAATTATACATTAATAAATGAGTTCTGCTGATCAGAGAGAAAGAGGGAGAGAGAGACAGAGAGAGAGAGAAGGATTGGTAATTGAAGAGGGACTGTGTGTCACTTGCAAAATGAGGGACGGTGAGTAACATTAATACATGACCAATTTCATGTGCTCGACTTTCAGATGTAGAATTTTATTTCTTTCTTTAGCGTGCATGTTTACTGTAGTTCAAGTTGTTGTTGCTTATCTGTTACCTGCTTGCTATGTCAGTATATGCTTTGGCATATACGAAATTCTGGGCCCCATGCAAATGCACTCTGTGGGCCCCCTTCCCAATGCAAACTCAGTTCAGGCCTTCTGAGGGCCCCTTTCTGCCTTGGGCCCCTGGGTAGTCAGTTCCACTATTCCCCCCACTGCGACGCCCCTGTGCTTTGGCAATGTAAGTGTACCCTTGCGATGTCAATAAAGCTCATTTGAATTTGAATTTGACAGAGATTTTGAATACAAGCTAAATTTAAAAAATCTGTTTAAATTGGAGACTGCTATGGAGATATATCTCCTTCACGAGATGTTGCCTCACACAGGAGGAAAGCTCCATCACATCTGGCCTCTTAAAGAGCGAAAAAGGAAGTTGCGACTACCTTCAGGACGAAGGAATTCTGTCGCCTCAGTCCCTCCACGGTAATTAGAGAGTGCCAAATGCTCCCCATGATTTAACAGAAATCCGCGTAGCTTAGGCGCTGTGGGACGGCTCAGTGAACAAGGTCACATGCGGCCGCCAACAGCAAACTCGCGCAATTTCTGAATATGTTTGCAATGCACAATTATATCTTTGGAATAAGCTTCAATGTGCTGCAGTGCCATCGCTTCTCAAAGCCTGCTGCCGTGTGTGCCTCATGGATTTCTAACCACAATTACAGTGCTCTTGGGCAGCTGCAGTAGCTACCTCACCCTGGAAGATGTGCTGCTTATTGACTGGGATCATTTTTTATTTTAAAATGTGCAGATGTACTTTGTTTAAAATAAACATGCAGTGATATATGAAACAGTTGTATTGATTTATTATTTTTAATTTTTTTCAGAAAATGGCCCCTGGCACAAAACATTTAAAGGTGACTATTTGTGTATCCTTCACTGCTTCACTACGGAATTTAAAACAAACAAATTTTGATGAATGTCTGGATGCCTCAAGCCCACAAAAAACATTTCCATGATAAGCAAATCAGCTATGAGCCAATGAAATAACAGGAGGCGCGGCATCTCATATAAATGCCTATAGATCCCAAAAGGTTTCACATAATATAGCCTAAGTGATAAAGCACCAGCACAATCAAAACATATGGGACATTATATAGCAAAATTCTCGGTATTGAATTAACACAGAGTTTATATACATCCTATAGGGACCAAGTGTACTATTACCGTAAAAAAGGACTCTATTATATCTTGAATATGAGTGGATTTTATATTGAATGTGTGCTACTGCATAGCCGTCCCGTCGAGGCCTTTCTAAGATTCCTCTGCTGTTTCGTCTCAGAGCTATAGACAGAATACACTTCAGGGAACTCTATGTTACCCTTTCAAAATTAAACGGGGGGGGGGGGGGAGCTATTGTTCTGGTGCGAGGGCGTTCCGCTGTTTCAACTCAAACTTTACATTCCCACCCTGGAGGGTTCCAGCTACCATGATCACCATCTGGTACAATTTCATGGGTCACTGGACCAACCCCACTACAAATAAACTGCTGTTTGAAAGATTAGGTCTGTTTCAGGAGCTGTTAGGTGATGTCTAGGCAATGACAGAGACTTTGCATGTTACCTGGAGCCTCAGAAACAGTAATGATATTAAAAACCACACAAATTATTTTAAGTCTGTTTGCGGGAAGCATCAAAAACTAATGTTTGTGTTTCAATAAAAAAATAAAAACAAGCAAGAAGACTTATGACTCAAGTTTAGGAAGATTCAGTCAATCCAGCCTTACACTTGGAGATCAACCTTACGTTGTACTTTAAATGATAAGACTTGCTTCTGTGTTGATCGAATGCCATTTTCCCTTAAAATGGGTTTGTGGTTTTGATTGAGACAACACCACTTGCTTCTCCGATGCGCAATTGTACCACATACAATAGCTAGCTGAAATGTTAAAACGAGCAATTTTACCTCATACTCTTGAGAAAACTTCAAGTTGTCATTCGCTTTCAACCGCTCCAAATGGTCGGCGAGCTCTGAGATGGGGATTGGTGGGTGGCTGACCATACCTGCCAATCAGAGAGGCAGACAAGTTTTGAGTGACAGACGGAAGCCGACAGGGCTTGTAGTGAAAAAAGGAGAATTTATCAGAAGCAGCAGGTGTGTAAAGTAATAATGGAAAGGCGAAACTTGTTAGGCAGTCAGGTTACTCAAAGCAATCGCATGCTCACGGCACATGACCACTAAAGCCGATGAAGATTCACCAAGCATACGTCCAAAGCGTACATTCCTGGTGTGAAAAGAAAATGTTATTCGCGTCAAGCAGTGGGAAAGTTAGCATGGCAAAAATAAAAAATAAAAAAGACCCAAAAAGTTAAGGCCTGATGCCAGCATCTGCTCTTAAAAGTAATGACCACTACTGTCATTCCATACTTCACCCCCTGCAATGGATGGAATGAGTAAGGCGTAGATTAGATGGCGTGAGAGTAACTAACAAGCCTAAAAAAAGAAAGGAGACGTAAAAAAGAGGAGAGAGTGACGTATGCGTAAACAAGACCAACTAACTTGGCGCATGGAGGTTACCGTGGTAACCGGAGACCCCTGACCCTGAACCTGCAGAGAAAATGGCGGCATAAAGAAAAAGGACGTTGTTGTATACGTTGCAGCAATGCGGGCAGACACTTTTCAAGATAAAAACTTAAAACATACACGTAACTTAAGCAAATACGTAAAACAAACCAGAAAAATAAGCAATAAGGCTGGCTAATTCAGGCAAGTCGGACGGTACAAATCACGGGCTGGAAACAAACAAACAGGGATTTCTGTTGCACATTCCAGAACTTTTCTTTGCTCCAGCTGGTCGGTTAGTAATGCAAACAATTAAAATCCTTTGCAAAACTATGAAATCGTAAAACATCTCCATGCAAATGAAAAAAAGCTGCCACACAACTGACCAAATTTTTCCAAAAATTTTTTTCATAAGCAGCAGATGGTCAGTGCGAGGGGTTTTGGAGTAGACAGCATGAAGTAAAAAATAACAATAAAAAAACACAATAATACAATAAATCATTGAAGACATAAATAAACAAAGAAGCTAGTATTCACTTGCACGTAGGGCAGCTAAGTTCAGCATTCCTTGCTTTGAAACAGTGCACTTCACATAAACATCTCTGTCTTCACCAGCCCAAAGCACTGGGGACAGCACACGTCTCAACCTCGTGGCTGATGTTAGCGTTTGCCGTATTTCCCTCTCTTTTCCCTCTATCTTTGCGGAGACAGAGGTCAGTCAGAGGTCAGTATGTGTGTCAGTCAGAGAAATGGACCACAATGACTGGCACTTCATATCCGTTAAGATAAAAATGCGTTTAAATTTGTTGTAATATGGCTAAATGAGCTAAATCACACCGGCTGTGTGTGACTTGGCCAACATGTTGACTTTGACAACCCTGATTTCACTGCAGTCAGTGTGGGACACAAAGCAAAGCTTTATTAAAACGAAATACTCAGGACAGTGGCAGATGCACATAAGATAGAACTGGTAATACAACGGGGTGTGCGCGTGCGTGTGCGTGTGCGTGCGCGCGTGCGTGTGTGTGCGTGTGTATGTGTGCGCGTGCGTGCGTGCGCGTGCGTGCGCGTGTGTGTGTGCGTGTGCGTGCGTGTGTACTATCTTCATGCCCCTGGGGATATACGTGTCCCAGGCTTCTCACACCGTTTCACATCTCAGCCAAAGTTATTTAATAAACACATTGACTGTATACTGTCCTACAGAACACGCCTCTCAGCCGCTAACTCCAGCCGCCGTTACTGAAAGAGGAAAGCACATAAGATAGAACTGGTAATACAACGGGGTGTGCGCGTGCGTGTGCGTGTGCGTGCGTGCGTGTGTGTGTGTGCGTGCGTGTGCGCGTGTGCGTGTGTGTGCGTGTGTATGTGTGTGCGTGCGTGTGTGCGTGTGTGCGTGCGTGCGCGTGCACGTGCGTGTGCGTGCGTGCGTGCGTGTGCGCGCGTGCGCGTGTGCGTGTGTGTGTGCGTGTGTACTATCTTCATGCCCCTGGGGATATACGTGCCCCAGGCTTCTCACACCGTTTCACATCTCAGCCAAAGCTATTTAATAAACACATTGACTGTATACTGTCCTACAGAACACGCCTCTCAGCCGCTAACTCCAGCCGCCGTTACTGAAAGAGGAAAGCCACTCTCTCCCGAAAAGCCACCGGAGTGCGGGTCACAAACGGCCACTCCAGAATCGTTTCTAAAAGCTAGCGATTACGCAGCCGTTCTCATCAGCGCCACGCAAATGTCAAGCACCCTTAAGTGAAAGACGTGCGTGTGGACGTGCAGGCCAGATCCAGGAGAAACAGAAACTTATGTAACGTCCACAAGGCGCTAGAAGGGAGAAAATGGAGCTCGGCAGGTAAGGTGGAAATGTTAGAATCGGACCAGGTAGGAGTGGTGATTTGGCAGGTAAAAGGAGCTGAGTACTATGTTTAAAAGTTAGCCAAAGGTTAGTGGTTTCTACATGAATTCTGTTTAGATGGCTGGAAACTCTAGCCTAAATCAGAGTCTTCATTGATTATTAATAATAAAAATAGTAATAAATTTATTTCAGTGCATCCAGGCCTTGGTCTTGAGTAACACTTTGCCCAAAATGACCCATGCGCTGGACCCATTAGGGGCTGGAGTCCAAGAGGATTTTCCAGTCCTCAATAATACCCATCAGAATGTGATGGAACACTCGAGATGATCAACATGACTGGGGACTGTGGCTGGTCCCGCCCACAGGGAATGAGTCACAGTGCCCTAAAATGTCACTCAACTGGCCATTTACTCCTAAGGGAGGGCGGGAGGGTGTGTGAGCGAGTTCGTGGGGGGTTGAGGGGCATGCACTTGAGCTGTTGTGTATCAACAGGCACACTCTACCGCAGGACCATTGCCTTATGTCTCTCCTCCCTGCCCAGTCAGGCCAAAGGACCCACAGATAGAGCAAAGGGGCTATAACAACACTGCCAGCCTTCGTATCAACACACCGTCTCTCAGTGTGATGCCGCTCCTTCTGCAAATGTAACTACAGTGTGTCCCCTGGGCCTTGTTATGCACAATATCGGCTGGCTTTTCAGCGCGTGAGCCGGCTCGACTCGGGCGCTGCCAGAGAAGAGAGCGTCTGACACTTGTCACGATGACAAACTCTCCCGAGAAACAACCCCCTTCCCTCCCGTAGTTTCTGGCCCAACTGTTGTCCTTCGGCCACACGCACAGTTCTAATAGATACCAGCCATCATTCTGATCCATCAGCTCTCCATCATAAACATATACGTGCCATTTTTATACACGTTTCTATGGTGCCTACATTCCATAAAATTATAACACGTATGCAAACAAGCACACTTGATTACAGGAAAGGTTCAAACACTATCCAATCAATCCAACACTATCCAATCAATCCAAATCATGCCCATTTTTAATGCCAGATCAATCCCGATTTTAAAGTTTTTTTTAAATGTTTGTTAAAAAAACCTTCCTGTAAACATACCCACAACATTGACAATCCTTTCACAGCCTTTCTTTTACATTTGCAGAAATAAGGCAGACTTTGCCTCGTTCAGATGTTCTGTTGGATTATCTCGGTAAGTACATCACAACATGTGAACATATCTTTCAGTTTTCCATTAAATTTACGCAAGTTTTAAATAGCTAATTTAACTCGACTCAACAGTTGTTCTCATTTTGTTTTCCCAATGAAATTGCTTTTTAAAATTCTGAATACAAAGTCCAATTAGACATCTAAATGGCATACATATGTCGCTCAAAGCTAAGGGACGGAACGCCATCAGACTGATCAGGTGTGATAATCGTTGCGTGGCCCAGATCACTGACGGAAGCCGACACTTCTGAAAACGTATTTCTGAGCTGACAGACACGGTGGTCTGAGACGGCGCTGGTCAGAGATGGTGGTGTGGGGGCCATGGAGAGGGCGGCGTAGGGGGGTTCTTACCGGGCGTTTGGAAGTTGAGCCTCCGAAGCTCCACAGGGTCAGTGGGATGATGGGATAGCATTTCCTTGTTGTTGGGAAGACTTCCCTTCCTGGCTTCGGACTCTGCTCTTTTCCTACAGGAACCAAAGCAAACGAAGCACTGACTGTGATGCTGCTACTGCCGCTGATGATGATGAAGATGATGATGATGATAGCACTTGCAATATAACTATAACTTTAATTATGTCGTCTGTATTACTGCAAACGAGAAGCACATCCATGTTAAGGGAGTGCAGATCAGCAGAGGATACACATTTTGCTTATTCTCTTATTTCAGCTCAACAGTCTGTATAACTGGATCCTTAATAATGAACATTAAGGGCAATGAGGTCAATAACAATAAAAGCAATGACAAACAAGGATGGTCAAGATGGTGCATGCTGTCAAACAGAACTGATCCTATCGCGAGTAATATTACACACATATGCAAATACTTTGGCAGAGTCTTCAGCTAGAATAATAAGCCTTATTTCAGCCTGAGGCAGAATGTTTCTGCATGTAAGTACATGGATATGAGCTTGTTTTCGCTGGCCAGCTGGCGAAGCCTATGAAAAAAAACCCTCATTTTATTTTCTCAAATGCCTTATTTAAGAGAAAAACACTATTAGACCAGTGTTTTGGTACATTGTTTTTCCCCAACAGATGACATCACATTCTAGGCTGGTAGAGAGATAGCTAGTCCAATGATCTTTTGGGTGTGAACATTAGCAGGCAGCAGACAGCTGCCAGAATGATGCCACAGAATGTTATTGTAATTATTACATAATTTTAGCACTGCACCCCCCTGGCATGTTTTATTTCTCAGTTAACAGGATGCAACGATTCAATTATTCAAGAATTTAACAGGACCAGTATTTTTTATTTTTTTTTAATAACAATAACAGTACATACGTGGATTAGATATTGGCATTGTGACCTTCTTGATATTCCTGCTAATCGGATATAGTGGTCCCAAACATTATAAAATGGCCTGTAATAGTTGCTAGGTGGGTTGAAGTGTGTGAAATCCTGTGTTGAGGCATCTCTGCTTGGGGTATTGGTTCTGAAGTAAGTGGGCTTTCTCTCGGCTTACGATGGCCCACATGGCAAGCCGATATGTCATAACCTCTAACCTTGCCCAATGAGAGCACAGCTGGACATACGTGCACGTGGGGAAACCTGAGCTGAACCATACAGGACGTTGGGGGGAGGTGTTTACACACAGCACAGGAGGACAGGGGGGATACAGACTAAGGAAGTTCAACGGAAATAAATCAGGTGACCTCTATGCTTCCCATAATGCTTAGCACTACACATTACACTGTATAAACCCCCCCTTAGGAAAGTCTGCATTCAGATGAACACAAGCTTCTGATATGATAGAGAGGAATAACAAGCAAAAAATCAAAGAATCCGGAATTTAACCAGCGCTGAAGAACACTTGAAAGTGCATCGGAGCTGTAATTACTTCGGACCTCTACAGAACTCGGTATCTAAGGGTCACAGTATCTTAGCACGATGAATATTTCATGGGGGACGAGAATGCTCGGCAAAACAAACTGAAACGGTGTGATGTCACTGAGGGCAATGTGATTGTGATGTCATAGACATGGATCCAATCGCCATTTGACACACTCCCACACAAAAATGTGCATGTTACTTTTATCAGTGTGAGAACTTGTTTCATTTTGGTGATCGAACTAAACTCACTAAACTGTGTGAAGAAAAAAAAGATTAACACTTGTATTCAATTGTGAGCCAAAATCACAGAAATATTTTAACTGAAATCAGGCGACACGTTTGACAAAAATAAAATTATACATACATATATATATATATATATATATATATATATATATATAAATATAAATATTAAATATTAGCATGAGAAAAGGGTCAATTTAGATGATGTGGCATTGCAGGTATATAATATATATGCAAATGCATGCTGTGTCATGACACTTTATTCATTAGAGTGAAAGTCAAATAGTTTGCATTATGAATTAGAGTCACAGCTACCCTACAGTCCTGTCAGACAGGACTATAGAACTGAATGGCTGAAGATTATGAGCATATATATCGTTTGTAGTTGAATATATTTATAGACCAAATGACATTTATGATTTATGAGAGCACATTCTGTCATACTGACACCTGATGTGCTCTTTGGCTACACCCCCTTCATAAAATTATAGCTGTGCACCCCTGTACCTTGGAAGCACATTGAAACACCCCAAGGTGTCTGCTCATTTTACTGGGCGCTTGTTAAGGCTGACGAGTGGCACATGAACAGGGTTGACTCGTTTCCCCTTGTCGAGTCTGATAGCCCTCGAGGTGGGACCAGGGTAGGAAATTAAACTTTTTCACCCACCGGCCAGAGTGGCTTGTGGATTCTAAAAATCAACAGCCATTATCAACATTTTACCAGCCACATTACCTTTGACAATATAACACAACCTTGGTTGGTTACCTGCCAAAGTGGCTGCTAGAGTAGAAAATCTTACCAGTCACAATCATATTTTACCAGCGTTCGGCTGGTGGCGGGTGTTAATTTCACACGCTGAATGGGACCCTCGCGTAAAACAGCTGAAGAGGTACACGCGAACATGGGGGGCCACAGGGTGTGAGGGAGTCATGGGAGATATGACCCAAGGCCAGCGATTCTTCGCCGGAAACCCGGGAGGTGTGGAAGACGGGGTTGGGATATGGCTCGGGCTCTGAGGGGAAATGGCGGGATCGCAGGGATAGGCGGGGTCGGTGGCAGCCACCTGGCTCCTTACCTGTCTGGTTTGCTGATCCGTTTGTGAGTGACAGGGAAATAAAGGACAGGCATTAGACGGCACAATCGGTCACTATGACAACGGGCTGATTCTGCAGAGGCTGTTGAACTATTAGGGAAAGTGGCGAGAGAGCACAATAAAAAAAAAAAGTGGATAATTGGTACTAATCGTACCATAATGGGGAACAGTGAGCTAACAGTGGCAATAATAAGTGGCGCGCAATAGAATTGACTTTGGTTCACATGCTACTTTGGATTCATAACGCCACGCTCAACCCAATAGCCTGGGGTGGTTGATTGCGGACAGCAATTATTATTTCTCTGTGGGCACATTCTGGAATGTTATTTTGTTGGCATATTTGCATGTTTTGGAACGTTGTTTTTTTTTGCATGTTTGCATGTTCTGAAATGTTGTTTTGTTTGCGTTGTTCTGAAATGTTGTTTTGTTTGCATGTTCTGGAATGTTGTTTTGTTTGCATATTCTGAAATGTTGTTTTGTTTGCATGTTCTGGAATGTTTTTTTGTTTGCATGTTCTGGAATGTTGTTTTGTTTGCATGTTTGCATGTTCTGGAATGTTGTTTTGTTTGCATGTTCTGGAATGTTGTTTTGTTTTCATGTGTGCATGTTCTGGAATGTCGTTTTGTTTGCACGTTCTGGAATGTCGTTTTGTTTGCATGTTCTGGAATGTTGTTTCGTTTGCATGTTCTGGAATGTTCTTTTGTTTACATCAAATTGCAGTTGTCTCATTCTTTAATGGAAAGAACCAACAGCACTTCGAAGAGCGTAACAAACAGAGATAACGTCAGAGATAAACAAAATTTGGCTGTCAAATTAAATAAGAGAATTAACAGTACATTTGCAAACATATCATAAATCCCACATTTGATTAATTGCTCCGTCATCCATAAATATTAAATCCATGCCACACCTCAGGCAAGGTAGATACACTGCCCGGCCAAAAAAAAAGTCGCACTCTCTAATATTTCGTTGGACCGCCTTTAGCTTTGATTACGGCACGCATTTGTTGTGGCATTGTTTCGACAACCTTATACAATGTCACAACATTTATTTCCATCCAGAGTAGCATAAGTTTTTGGCTGAGATCTTGTATTGACGACGGGAGAGTTGAACCACTCCGTAAAGTGTTCTCCAGCACATCCCAAAGACTTTCAATGGGGTTAAGGTCAGGAATCTGGTGACTAATTCATGTGTGAAAATGATTCCTCATGCTCCCTGAACCACTCTTTCACAATTTGAGCCCGATGAATCTTGGCATTGTCATCCTGGCATATGCCCATTGATGGGATAACCTGGTCATTCAGTACATTCAGGTACTTCGCTGACTTCATTTTATTGCTGCATAACGTTGCTGAGCCTAGACCTGACCAACTGAAGCAACCCCAGATCATAACACTGCCTCCAGAGGCTTGTACAGTGGGCACTATGCATGACGGGTGCAATGGCTACTTTTTTTTGGCCGGGCAGTGTATAAGGCAGCATTGGACTTTTCGTCTATAGATCAGTGATCGGTAAGATTAAAAAATAAAAGCAGATGGGTGTGAAATATGCTCATTTAATGTATTCTGATTAAAATGTGCTGCTTCATAAAAAAACAGGCAGGCATGCGGAACAAAAACACTGTGCGTTATATCGTTGATGAAAAGCATTCTCCCGGCCTGTGTAGAGCCTAAATGTGACTGATTTTAAGTAAGAGAACCTGCAGAGATGTTTTGCGCTGACGGCAGAGGGTACAAACAGCAGCGCATCCTATGACTGGCACGGAAGCCTGAGTGACGTAAGTAAATGGATTTTTAATAGAATTGGAGATAAATATCTGACTGCTGACTGTATATATCTCGCCGCGGGTGGGGGCTGGGGTTTAATATTTATCGCTTCAATAACAACCCCCCGTAACCTTCTCTCCTGCCGCACACACAAAGACTCAAACTGCGCGCGGATATTAAAGGTCTGCGGACGATCGAAAGGCCACGAATAACAACTGTTCATCAAAAGCTCTGCAGTGATTCAAGACGACGCCCAAGCACATGAATCCAGAATTCCCCCCCTCCCCGGTGGAGATGTCACAAACCAAACGCCCTTCGTGCCCCATAATCATGGCTCATTGTAGCTCTTCCATTATGATCAATCCTGCTAGGCGACAACATGCTCAGGGAACTAGCTGTCCACTTGAGGTAGAAGAGGTACTGCAGCCCTTTTGCTTGTAGTAAATCTGCAGATTCATTAGCTTAGAGTACATCTCCCACTCACATGCTTTATTTTGTTTGTTATCCAAGCACGGAGCATAATTTTATACCCAGTCCCTGTATATGTAATATGTCGCTGAAGAACATTGAACCCTACATTGAAACCTGGATCCTCCTGCTTCCATTTACTCCAAAGCAGCACTTAGCCCTTCCTGTTTATACAGGGCACACTGCTGTGGCGTGACATCGCCGCCCTGGTGGGACATCACATCATAACACAGGACAGAACCGCTAAATCCTTCCCTGACACGCAGAGGCCAATCAAATCACAGGTCAAACATGGCCACACATCTGCAGTCCCCCTCTGTTCAGGCACTATTTCACTGAATTCAGCTCTTCTTACTGCCATCTCTATTTGAACCAAAAAAAACTGTTCTCTCCCCCTTTTCTGATAAAAATAATAATAATAATGACAACAGCAAAAATAATAATAATAATATTAATGGTGACATCAATAATAATAATAATAATAATAATAATAATAATAATAATGATAATGATGAGGGGTTATGTGTAGGCTGTCAATATTCTCCTCTTACCTCTTGAACAGGAGGATGGCGATGACTATGCAAATGATGAAGATTACAGCAAGCACTGGCCCCACCACCCAGATAAGCCCCTCCTCCTCGTCCACGATTGGCTGTGGGTCGATGTCGGCGGACACCACGGGGTCAGAGTAAGGGCTGGTGGCGTACATGGTCTGGAGAGGGAGAGGAAGATGAGTGGAATAACTCTGTAACCCTCAGTGGGAATAAACCCACTGAATCACTGGAGCAACCCCAGACACCAGTATACTGAGCCTTTAGTCTTGGGGGGTATTTCACAAAGCAGGATTTTACTGAGTTAGCTGGATAACTACACTGAGTACAACCCGGAACCCTCCTAAATCTGGAACATGGATTCAAATAAAAAGAGCTGTTCCGGGTTTTACTCAGTGCAGTTATCCAGCTAACTCAGTAATCCTGCTTTGGGTTTTACTCAGTGCAGTTATCCAGCTAACTCAGTAATCCTGCTTTGGGTTTTACTCAGTGCAGTTATCCAGCTAACTCAGTAATCCAGCTTTGTGGAATATCCCCCAGGAGGGCCGCAGTCTCTGCCGAACTTTGTAATTTCCTTTCAATCAGCAGCCAATTTGGGCCTTGGGAACAAGATGTGAAGCCTTGTGAGACAATCAATGACTTAAATTAAGCACTTAAGTGCAGGAATGCATTAAAAATCAGAGAACACAGCAGCCCTGCAGGGTTTGAGTTGGAGATCCCTGCCTTAGATGACTGGTATTCAATTTTCACAGCAAAAATAAATAAAACACATTCCAATTCTGATTACATTCTCATTGAAAGAGCATTTGGATTTAATTGAGATCAAGAAGGAAAATGATAAAGATGAATGATTATTCATAACAAGACCGTGTTTTTGGATTTGGAAATATATGAGCCACCATGTCAGACTTGCAAGTAAAAATGGAAGGTAAAACACATGTAAAAAAATAAAATATAATGGTACAGAAGAAAATACATATTATTGTATTTACTGTACATACATACCCAAAAAAAATCATTATAATCACAGGTAACTGAACCCCAGGTAAACTCACCTGGGGGATGGGCGATTCAAAGGCCCAGAGGACTGTGCCCCAGGTAAACCCACCAGGGGGGTGGGTGATTCAAAGGCCCAGAGGACTGTGCCCCAGGTAAACCCACCAGGGGGATGGGCGATTCAAAGGCCCAGAGGACTGTGCCCCAGGTAAACCCACCAGGGGGATGGGCGATTCAAAGGCCCAGAGGACTGTGCCCCAGGTAAACTCACCTGGGGGATGGGCGATTCAAAGGCCCAGAGGACTGTGCCCCAGCTAAACTCACCTGGGGGATGGGTGATTCAAAGGCCTAGAGGACTGTGCCCCAGGTAAACCCATCAGGGGGGTGGGCGATTCAAAGGCCTAGAGGACTGTAGAGGTTCATATAGACTCACGTTTTCAGAGATCTCCAGAACGGCCAAAACGAAGAAGACGTACTCCTGTCCATTTTGGAGTGGCCTGTTTTCGAAGTCCCCGTAGGTCTTTCTGTCGCCCAGGGTGAACTCAGTGGGCAGGGTTTTGAAGTAGGCTGTGATGTAGGCTTTTGGCTCCGCCTGCCTCCGTAATCGAAGTCCCCTGCTTGTTCGGTTGATCTCTTTCAACAACTGGGAAAGGTGTGGGGAAAAAAAATTACACTGCTCAATAAAATTATTATAATAATGATAATGATATTAAGATTAATAATAATAATAATAATAATAATAATAATAACAACATTATTAATAATAATAATAATAATAATAATAATGATCATAATAACATTAATACTAATAATAATAATAATAATAATAATAATGATCATAATAACATTAATACTAATAATAATAATAATAATGATTATTATTTTTATTTTTTTTAAACAGGTATGGGCATAAGATGTGCTCTCAGAATATCTATCAAGCCATTCCTTTCACCAAAATGACCCACAACGGTGAATACAAACAGGCAGCAGTATAAATCCTAGCATGGCTGGAAACTGTGCTAAGCTAAAGAAAAGTATACAAAAAATAAATATGAAATACATGTACTGACACGAGCAGTATCTGGTATCTGAAAACAACTTACAGAGACACAAAGACATGAATAATTTATAAAACAGGTAGAAGCAGAATGTCTTTTTCAGTTCACCTCCTAGCACTGGTGTTGTACATTCATTTTATGAACTGAAGCACACAAAAATTCAAATCACAAAAATGTACATATTCCTTAAGCCTTACGAAAACTATTGGACCTCCTTGGACAGATGAAGATTTGTTGTTTGGTGTGTTTCGAAAGACAAGCGCATTTCAAGCTCAGAGCTTTCTGACTGACAGCTCATAATCTGGCTCTCTGGCCCACTCTCTCTGTCCAAAGCCTCAAACTTTGGACAGTGTGCTACAGGGGGAACCATTTTAACCTTTTAAGGTGTAAGATCACAAATATGTGATGACTGTTCCTAACTGAACATTCTAATGCTGATATAACAATCACTACGTTCTATAACACCGAATTAGAATTTTGGAGAAAAAAAAACATTCCAAAAAACCTACTCCTGAAAGGGTTAAAGATTCTTTACTGTTCTATGATGAATCTCTGATGCACAGAATGCATACAAACACATATTAACATCTATCAAAACTTGTTCCTTTGACTAATGGATTAGTTTATTAATCTACAGTTATTATGTTCATCATTATAGCCCGTTTATGTACGTATCATATTTCAGTCTTATGGGTATACATATGACTGGATAATGATATTGGATGTTGTTTTAATCAAAGGCACTTGTTTTATTAGGATTGCTGGCTCCAAAAATGTCACCAATTGTGATCAACTAAATTAATTCCCCTTATTTACTGCAAAACAAATATACATCACTGGTCAATACATCTCTCTGATAAGTAAATCTAACAATTTCTCATTCAGCAGTGCAATTAAGGTAGGCAATAGTAAGGACCTGGATTAGTAAATTAGTAAACCTTTAATTTGGCTACTTCCTAAATTCCAAGTGTGCTTGTGGGAAGTGTGCTTGTGGGAAGAGTTGGAAACACCAGGGGCTGGTGCTATCTTTCTGTATACACAGAAAAAAGGACTGATTCACAGTTGCCATGATCATACTTGCAGATTGATCAACAGCGTATGTCTGACTCCAGGCGAGGAGAGGCGAATGCTGTCAACTCTGCTCCTTCACATTCATTTTATCAAAATACATCTCAGAGTCAGTGACATTGAGTCAAACTCAGGGGTAAACTGTCACTCACAACATCACCCGTCACACCCAATGACTGATTGTCACAATGACTCCAGGGCCAACAAGATAGCCACGGTTGGTTTTACTTCTTTTTAAGGATCATTCATCACTAGGGAGACACAGACTGTGTCACTTAGAACACTGGATCTATAAAAGAGTTACAACATACAACAACAACCCTACAAAGTTCCAGCAGCTTTAAACTTTCCAAAATTACGGGGTTCAAATCCGTGAAATAGGGTTTATGTTCCGTTTTTTTCGGCGAATGGGTGATAAAACTTTGGGTTCAGCAATGCAGAGGCAGGAATTTCAACACAACCCACAGAGGTTAACTCTTGGTTAACACTTATACGGCATCTTCAGTAATATAAAATGAGTTCATCTACAGTGACCAGGTTTCATAAGATATTCGAAGTAGGAAAAGCTTCCTAATCCCAAGCACAGCGAGGAGCAACAGAAACTAAACAAATAAGAAGATAGTCACTCTTGGCTATGAGTCCACGTATGAAGTGAATTCAACAGTGCATTACTCTACTATAGACTGGGAACCTGGCAAGTCCCTTAGGCGTCTACCACAATGCCAGGACAACACATCAAAAAATGTGCGCAAGGCAGTCTGCCGCACGGCTCTTCTACAATCAGTGCCTTGTCCAGTATATAAGGGGATAAAACACAATGCATTAATGGAGTTCATAAACCTGAAGACGGGATTATTAGATTATTTGTATATGTATACAATTGGATTAGACTAGATACCTTATTAAAACTTTTATCACCCTTGAATGAGGATACTCTCTATTTCTAAGAAAATTGTACAGGCTGAGGATTAAAATAGTGTACAGTAGGCACGTATGACTAATCAGCCGGAGCAGTTGGGTAGCATTAATAGACTAAGACCAGACGATCACAAACAAAAGAGAAAAAAACCCCCAATGCATTTACATTTTCTCTCAGTAAGCTATATTCATGCAAACATTATGAATAATGCTTAATATATATCATATTTGCCACAGAATGTAACTGACTTATTTCAATAAGAATAGAAAAAAAAGACATAAATCATGAGCTCGAGCACGCTCGGTCCCAAAGCTGTAAATATAGCATTCAGGGAAAATTTGAATAATTCCTGAAACTCATACAAAGTCTCAACGTCTCTGCCAGCTTTGGAGCAGAGGTAAAGAGGCATACGTCTAATAAAAGCCTTAAATCATATTTCCTGCTTTTGCTGCTCAACTCCCTGCCCTTGGGAAAACTTTGAAAGGTGAGAGTAAATATTGACAAACACATAAATTCTGAAAGGGGGGGGGGGGGGGGGACGCGTGATCATCAATCACACTTTGACGTGAGCCCCGAAAAAGTTCTCCCCAGCTGTGCCTCTGCAACTCAACAAACTCATTTTATTTTAGAAGAATGAAGATTTATTTTATCACTTTTGAAGAAAGGAGAACACATCGTCGTGGAAAACTTAAATGCATTTTTGCATTTTTGCATTCTTTAAATTTGAATCTTTAATGATGATGATTATCATTAGTAGTAGTAGTAGTATGGGTTTTTATGTATTTTACTGATAATTTACTAGTCCTAATATTTAATATATTGATAATTAACTGGTACACATTTTTGAAAATCTGTACAGATGTAAGAACACAAAAGTACAAGCACATAAATAATGACTAAAAATTTATGATAAATTACGTCCATGCTTAATGTGTGCTTCTATTGCCGGTGTAATTGATGGGGATTTTATAAGTGCACCTGAAGACGGAGATATCAAGAGATCCAGAGATATCAGCACTTGAAACATGTTCTGAATTAAAAGCATCAAATATTCATTAATACTGAGTGAGCAGGAGCTCATTAAAGCTGCAGTAAATTAGCGAGCAGGGGTGCCGTTATCCACAGGGCCAGCACGGACATCACGAGGCGAATGGAGGCTTTTCCAAAAAACCTCTGTGTTACAACGATAACATACAGAAATGTTTTCTCTGACGGGCGATTTAGGGCATCGTGAATGCGCCTGGGAAATGAAACGCTATTGTTTGCCGTCTGTAAACGGGTAAATATGAACATTGTTGGGAAACAATGGGCTTCTCCTAGCACCGGCTCCTGAGAGACCCAATAAGAATATGCGACAATGTATTAGATATTAATTCTGTTTGTGAAAGAAACAGGATGCTTCAACTCCTGATATGGGCAGGAGCACATCTTTGCGTTTGAAATGTTTGTATGCAAACCTTTATCCAAGTGTTATGCCAGATATCTGTCACCTAATGTGTTCATGGTAACATCATAAGAGGGGGTTGTATTTTGATCACGCATCATATGAACGGCACCATACAGTCACAGCTACATGTATGGGGAAAAAGACAAAAGGACTCATGCACTGGTGGATCCTGTGGAGTTCACAGGGTTCGTGGGGGTCACGAGGTTCATTACTCTTAAGAACAGCTGGATTGCACGGTTGTGTGATGGTTCTGGGTCTGTAGCATGTTATACTGCAAGTTTAGTACAGGCAGACTTAAAAGCAAAAGTAGACTAAATATTTTTTGACCCCCCCCATGACAACTCGCCGGGAGTTTCCCCGGTAATTCACACCAACTTGCCATCCGTGAACCCCCCCCCCCCCCCCTGGATCTGCTCATTTCAGGAGAGGGTCTGTGATAAAACCACCATAGTGCCATAGTGTCCATTACCATTATGGATTTGATACCTTGCTGTTGTTGTACAGTTTGCAATGTTGTCATCGTTTCCATGTGAACAGACCCCACCCGCCTCCATCAGGTAACAGTACCTGGCAATGTGTAATAACTGCGACCTCATTTCTCCTCCGATACGAAATACGGCTATAAAAGAGCAAACGGGCCTGCGCACGCTACCTCCTCCATGTTCATCTCATCCGGGCTGTCCCACTGCTTCTGGAACTTTCCGCTGCGCTGCTTCCTCAAAGGCACCACTACGATGTAGTATCCCCTGTAAACGAGCGAGAGAGCGAGAGCGAGAGAGAGAGAGAGAGAGAGAGAGAGAGAGAGAGAGAGAGAGAGAGAGAGAGAGAGAGAGAGATGACTGCATGTCACTGTTGCTTTTCAATCCATTGTTCACCCAAATTTAGACTCGAGAGAGGCTTGCTATGCAGTTAGCTGTGTGTTTCTTCTGGCATTCACATTCACGGGAGCTTAGCATCTTTAATAATTTATATTTTTGCAATAGAGTGACAGAGACAACATGTCTTATGTGTTGCATACAGAAGCCACAGAGAGCTTTTTTTTTTTGCTAAAATGCTTGCAGTGCTAGTGCAGCTAGTGGCTAGCTGCAAGCTAGTGGCTGTCTTGGTTAAAACGATTAAAGGAGTGGCTCTTACAAACAAAGGCTGGAATGAAACTGCATGTATGTAAAATAAGGTCAGCTGATTGGAGACGTAGAGCTGGAAATACACACGGCTGATTGGAAATAAGCTCACGGTCGGACACAAGCATGCAAAAGATTTTGCCTGACGGTTTTTGGCAGAAAGATTTGGGAGACTCTGGGTAGTGGTTGTGGGACGCCAGCGCACTCTGTGCCTTCAGGTGAGCCTTAGGCCGGAGCAAAAGAGCACTACCAAAGCCTGCAGCGTCACTGTACAGGTGGGCCGGTTCCTATGGAAACGCAGATCTCATATAGCTGGTCAATGGGATTGTGTCGAGGAAGTAACGCTGTAACTATGAATGTAGGATGAGTGCTGAGTGTGTGTGTGTGTGTGTGTGTGTGTGTGTGTGTGTGTGTGTGTGTGTGTGTGTGTGAGAGAGAGAGAGAGAGAAAGAGAGAGAGAGAGAGAGAGAGTGAGCATGTGCGTGTTTCTTAATTCACTATAATTAATTTCTTCCATATGGATTTTAACTGAGTCACGATCAGTGAATTCGAGTGATTCACTGATTATGAACTTAATGAGAAGGAATTAGCCACCTCAGCGCAAGCTCGAATCTTAAGAGGATTTACACGTAACCAAGCCGTGTGACGATAACGATTCCTCCGGCGTTTAGCTTCCCGCCTGGGTGCCGCGTAGAGGGTACAGTCAGTGAGCCAATATGGCGGGGTAATGGGGAGTTAATTCGTTTAGGTGGGGGTGGCGATGTGCTTGTCTTGAGGCGGGGAGAGCAGATCAGAGAGCGGGACGGTTTCCGAAGCGCTACTTCGCGCTCGGTAACGCGCCGACGGTTGGGCTGATCGGAGGCTACTGCAGGTGGCTTTTAATAACGCACTCCACGGCCCAGTCGTGCGGAGTTTAATAGAGCGCACGGGGAAAAGGCCCTCGTGTCTGGCTGTTCAATTTGGGAGAAAGATGAATATAAGCTGACTGGTAAACAAACACATTTGGATAAACAAAACAGAAGCCCATCGCCTTGGAGACAAATGAATAAACTAAATCTGCGAGGAAGGCATAAGCAACGACTTTCGCTTCAGTCATGGAGGCAGTTCCTCATTAACTCTCCCATTATGTTTAGGGTCAACTTGACCCCATTCAGTGTATGACGTCTCTTAAAAACCTTTTATGACTTTTCATAATTTGGTGGGATTAATATAGTAAACATGCAATAAACATAATTCTGTTTTCAAAATTTCCTGTACCAACCATGTGTAGAAAATGTCATTTTTGGCACTGTAGCTGTATAAATATACAACCTTTTTAAATTTTTATCTCATATTTTTTATTCTGGGTACTTTCGCATGGGCGATTCTGGGTACTTTCCCATACAGGTTTTAAACGTCACAAACTTTAACTTACCTCCAGCTCTAAAATGAGAAGTTTATCACAGATTTTTTATATTTAGCGATAAAAGGCTAGTCAATTGGGAGACATTCAGAAGGCAAGTCTCAAAACTTTTCTATGACAATCATTTTGTGCCGGTTTAAACGGTCTCAATCAATTTAACCCCAAACAAGGTTTCATAAAATCTCAACATAATATGAGGATTACTGACAGAAAAATCTCACTGCTGGTGAGGCTGACGTCACTCACTTGACTTTCTCTGTGGTCTTGACAATGGGGAGCTCCACGGTCACCATGCCGTCTGACTTGGTCTTGCCGATCAGGTAGGGCTTGGTGCGCAGGACGTCGGGAGCCGTCATGGTGGAGACACGGTGCTGGAGGCCGCCTGCGCTGTTCCCGCGGTTCGTCAGGAGGAAAGAGTACTGCGTCTCCGGCTGCAGGTTGGTGATCAGCTTCTGCGTGAGCTTGCCGTCCACCTCCACACTCTGCCCGTTGTCATAGAGAATCTACCGTGCGAGAAGTAGAGCCGTGAGACTGTGGTTCAGCCATCTTTAGCCAATCAACGGGATTTGCTAATTAGCACAATTCTTCAGCCAAGAGGTAGAACTAATTAGTATGTGTTCATTGGTGGAAGAAACACATGGGAAGACTTACTTTCTGACCCCTGGATTGTCCATAATGTTATGACTGACCTCGGCTACATACTGCACATGTAACTACTGGCTGTTACACGTGCATTTATTTTAATGCAAGTGTCATAGTCAACTGCCACACACAAAGAATAATTATTTGGTTTAAGGAAATCATGTAGAACTGAAACTGAAGCACGCTTGTACAACTAAAATATAATACAATGTTTCACCAGTGATGGATAGTTTAAGCTGTAGTTTTGAACGCTTACTTACTATTTACCAGCGTAAGTATTCCCATTCATGGAGGTAATTTATGAGTGTGAGATGATAATTTGTTCATTGGATATGAGGTAGCACATTGTAGGAGCTCTTACCGTGAATGGCTGGGACGGGTTATAGTTTTCTTGAGTCTCCCACGTCAGAAGAACCGACGTCTTCATTGCTGCTTTCACGCGAAAATTTTTTGCGAACACTGCTAAAAGAAACAGGAAGTGCAGACGATTTAGACACATCGCCGTGACCCCGGGGCCACCTTGCACACGCAACACGCAACACGCAACACGCAACGAGGACAGGTGTCTTACCTGCGCGTCAGCCCTCTACCCCGCCCATAAACTGGTCTCACTGTGACTTAACCGGGCTGTCGCAATACTGGCATCTTACCTTAGTACGAAGCGCCGGACTCTACCGGCGATAACTCAACAAACACAAGGAGGGGTACGGTACGGTACCTTTGGCTGGGTGTACCCCCTAGCTATTCTCTCAGCCGCGTTAAAAACAATGCTGTCGCCCCCTCTTTCTCCTCTCTGTCTCCCCCTCTCTGTCCTGGTGAGGTCTGGAAGGGGAGGGGGTCCTACCTTGATCCAGAGGTTGCGTCCTGAAGCGGACATTTGGGCTATAGGGCCCCGGGCCCTTGCTGGTGAACGCGCACATTTTAACATCGTAAGCGGTGTCGGGTTTAAGGCCGTCGACAGTCGCGGTGGACTCGGGGGCGGAGATTAAGAGTTCGGCGGGCCCCCCGGGGGTGTCGGCGTCCTTGTACTGGAGGGCATACTTGACGATGTCGCCATTGCGCTCGGCGATCGGCGGCGGCTCCCAGGAGACCTGGACGGCGGGTGGCGGCGGGGGCCTCGGCCGCCACGTTTCGAGGGTAGCCGCTGGGCGCCTCCTCCGGGGTGGAGACCTCCTTTACCGCCTCCTCCCCGAACCCGGCCCTGTTCCGGGCCGACAGCCGCAGCACGTACGTCGCCCCCCTGTGGATGTCCCGCGTGGTGTAGTGGGTCTGCCCCGCCGCGAACTCCACCACCGTCGGCGGGTCCGCGTCCTTGCGTCCGAAACTCAGGCGGTACCCCAGCAGGGGGCCGAAAGTGTTGGTGGGGGGGGTACCACTGGAGGTGGGCCGTCCCCATGTTGGTAGAACTGAACATGATTGTGGGCTTTTCAGGCACTGAAAAACATAACAGGGAAAAAAATAATGGGCAGATAATCACCACAGTGTGCTGGCGCAGGACACAAATACAGAGAATTCAAGTACACTCAGGCGACTGGCTTGATTAAAATGTTCTACCCAGGTAGAATGTAATCAACATTTTGCTTACAGAGTTCATTGCAATATGTCCTATTTTATAGCTTATGTAACCAGCTTTAAAACGTTAATCTGGGGGGCGGGGGGGGGGGGGGGGGGGGGGGGTCACATGATTACACTTGACTGCTGGCCCTTTGTTGGTGCAACCTAATTATTGTGCAAGTAACTTCAGCCCCCCTGCACACTGCAATGTGAAACCAGTGGTTGACCAGAATTACGGCTGCTCTTGTAATTGAAGATAACGAGCATTTCCCATCCAAAGGCTTGAGAGGTGAGGTCCACCCTGTGTTCCATCTCAGAAAGCAGCGTATTTTACATTACAGTCCGTTATCCTGAGCGATGTACAGAAGGTGAGAACGTCAGCGTAACTCTCAGGAATACAAAACTGCGATATCACCAAGGCACAGAGGCCCCATTAATAATCAATAAGTGTGAAAATAAATGTTATGGTTTTACTTGTACAGGTTAAAACTGCACTAATACCAATGTAAAAACAGGCACTTAGTCCCTTCAGTGATGATCTACGGAGTTCACACACACCTGAAGGTAATATACTGTTCGTATACTACAGTAGTTCCAAACCCTGTACCCGGATATCTGTAGGTTTTCATTTCAAGCCTAATCTGGCATTCCCGATTCTATTAATCAGCAGCTCAGCGAGATCTCTCGCTGTTGAATGAAGCGCGCTTTGTTAGGGTCAGAGTAAAAACCTACAGGACGGTAGATCTCCAGGAACGGGGTTTGGGACCACTGGTATACCATAGGCGGAAATCCTGGGGGAGACGGGGGGGACACGACCCCCCCATCCTGGGAAAAATATGATTTGTCCCCCTCCAATATATCACTGTAAACATAACTATGTAATTTCAATAATATTAATAATAAGAAATTAAAGGACTTGTGCTGATTATAGACACGTAATAGCGCGTTTTTAAGTTTCAAAAGATTGCGACCCCCTTCCCTTGGCCTCACAATGGTTTGATCCACTGCACCCCCCCAGCCCTCAGCAGTGGCACATGATACAGTGCGTGTGTGAAAAGGAATCTGACAGTGACAGAGTCTGTCGTTGGTGGCTGACCTCGAGTAAGTAGTTAGTTCAAACAAAGGATATGTTAGACATTTCTTTACTTCAAACACATTTATAATCGTCACCAGTCTTCATTTTTCGCTTTATTGAATTACAGGTCACTCTTTATGTTAGCTAGCGGTTAGCTGACGTTTGCTAGCTAGCTACAGTAACATCAACCAGTGTTTGCAGCTGTTTGAATTAGAGTCAATGAGAGAAGCTAGCAAAGCAATGTAACGTTCTTAGCTGGCAAGGTGACAGCGTTCGTGTCTACCGTCTGAAAGGCACTCAATGCACGTAGCTAACGTGGAAGTTAATCCAGTCAATCGCACCATAGCGATTTAGTTTTATGTTGGCAGGGTTCATACACACACAATAGCTGAATTTGCAGAGCTAGCGAGCAAAACGATGGAGCAAACTAAAGCAAACATTAGCTAGCCACCTACAGCACTACTTTTGGTGTCCCCCTCAGGAATTGTTCTTGATAAAATATCATGTAATTGTCCCCCCCAAAGTTGATATCAGATTTTCGCCCCTGGGTGTACTACACATTTCTGAGAGGACGACATGTTCGCAGTGAAACCCTTGATCAGTGGATCTTTGGCCGCAGACACAGAAAGCGTTTCGGGGAGGTGACGGGCGGCGGTATGCGTACCGGCGCCTATCGTCGAGACCAGTTTGGGTTTGCTCCTCGCCCCGTCTCCTTTGGTCGTGTACGCCCCGACAGCGACGGAGTAGGTCGTATCGGCTTGGAGGCCCCGAATAATCATCTCCTGCGGAGAAAGATAGTGTTTCAGTGACACGCCAGGTTACAGTTTCATTCTTTTCACCACAGAAGAAGAAAAAAAAGCAGCGGGGAATAGCGATCGGGGAGGAAGCAGCAATTTCATGGAACGGGGAAGCACAGCGTGAGGATGACGTCCGAGTGATTTCCGCTGTGCCATTCTGAGGCACGTCTTAAAGAAATCAAATCCACAGCGCTGCACAACTCATTGAAACGTGAACTAGCTCATCATCATCATCATCATCATCTGTGTTTCTATAGACCCTTCTGTGCTGCCGGAAAATAACACAAAGAGGATGAACTGAGAAAAATAAATAATAAAAAATTCTCAGATAAACATGGGGAGGATCGAGCTAACGCTTCAGAATATTAATTAACTTCGCTGCTATGTTGTGCACAAACCAGACTGTGCGTGCGATCAGAGGAAAAGCCCCATAAGAGCCCGTGCAATCAGAAGATCAACTTCACTGATAATAAGGACCTGATTCTGTGATGGAGTGGCACGCAGTCAATGGCTGCCTCTAAGCTCAACCAATGCTGAACGGCTCTGCTAGCTGGCCTGGTTGCTAGCGCATTTCCTACTTATGCAATTTTGGGAGAAAAAAAATCTACATTCAAAAGCCTTGTTTATTGAAGCCATGTGAAGCTGGTCATTAGTAGGCCCTACTTAAGTAAGTATACTTAAGTTCTACTTAAGTAAGTTCTACTTAAAGGGATAGTTCGGAATTTTGGACATAATGTCTCAATTACGACTTACCCATGATGTAGTTGATTGATGGAAACCATTTTCAGCTAATTCCATGCTGTCCCTTCTTTTGGACATACACACATTGCTAATGCTAGCGCAACTCTAAGGTAACCGGTAGCATCCACTACCAAATGCACTTTAACACTCCACAGTGCACCCAAAGCAAATAAAATATGAAGACAGTCTATCAGGGTTATTTTGAGTGTTTATACCATCATTTTTGAAGTCAAACTATCGTTGAATCCTTTACTTTGTGCTGACCTATATTCTCTGGAAGTACGGCGGCGGACCGAACGTGGCCATTGCAACTTGTTGCTCTTCTTTGTTGTTGTAGTCGACCAGTGCCGGCAATACATTCGTAGGTAACGTAATGTATCGCTCCCCAGATAGACTGTAGTCGTATTTTATTTGCTATGGGTGCACTGTGGAGTGTTTAAGTGCATTTGGTAGTGGATGCTACCGGTTACCTTAGAGTTGCGCTAGCATTAGCAATGTGTGTATGTCCAAAAGAAGGGACAGCATGGAATTAGCTGAAAATGGTTTCCATCAATCAACTACATCATGGGTAAGTCGTAATTGAGACATTATGTCCAAAATTCCGAACTATCCCTTTAAGTATTAGAACTGGCACAAAAGAGCAACAAAATGCAAGAACAGCGCTACAGAACTGAATGAATAGTGGTAGTTATCGTTGTACAGTTATAAGTCTGCAGAACAAATGAAAGGCATGCAGATTGTGATGAGCACAAGTCACAGGTTTTGTAGATACGCACACGTTTACTCACATGTTCAGTCGAGTCATCGTACTCCCACTGATTAAGATTGAAAGGATGGAAAGAGAAGAGACAAACAGTGACTAACTGTAGGTTTACAACAGTGCTCAATGACAACAGCAAAAAAAACATTGAAAAAGAGGAAAATTGCAGCGTGTATATCGTGTTGTCAAAATGTTTACGTGTTCGCCTGTGAAAAATCGTGCTCGCAGACTGCATTGTTCGCCTTGTTTTAGGCAATTAAATTGTCGGTTTAATTGCTAAACCTCCTGCATTTAATCCTCATCTCCATGAAATGTAAACACTGAACACAGCATAGCTCAGGTTAAATATTTTATTGTCAAAACACTCTCATGAATCCCCGTAGTAGATTATAGAAAGACACTGAGAATAATGGTAAATGTTTATTCAACAATTCCCTCTGTAGTTAGCAGTTGAAGCCATTATTTATCTTCATTGATGTTACTGGAGGATAAAAAAACAGTTTGCTTCTTTTGATACAGACGAGTGACAAATTAAAGGAAAAACTAACATAAAGTGTCCTAATAAGGTGTTGGGCCACCACCAGCCGCCAGAACAGCTTCAATGCGCCTTGGCACAGATTCTACCTCTAGTCTAGCATAGATTTTAGTCTCTGGAACTCTACTGGAGGGATGGAACACCATTCTTCCAAAAGATATTCCCTCATTTGGTGTTTTGATGATGGTGGTGGAGAGCGCTGTCTAACACATCGGTCCAAAATATCCCATATAGGTGTTCAATTGGGTTGAGATCTGGTTACTGCGAAAGCCATAGCATATGATTCACATAATTTTCATAGTCATCAAACCATTCAGTGACCCCTTGTGCCCTGTGGATGGGGGCATTGTCATTCTGGAAGAGACCACTCCCATCAGACTAGAAATGTTTCATCACAGGATAAAGGTGATCACTCAGAATAACTGTATTGATTTGCGGGTGACCCTTCCCTCTAGGTGGACCCAAACCATGCCAGGAAAATGCCCCCCACAGCATAACAGAGCCACCGGACCCCCACACTGCAGGGGTTTATCCTTTAATAACAGAGCCACCGGACCCCCTCACTGGAGGGGTTTTTCCTTTAATTTGTCACCCTTCTGTATGTGTCATGGGTGTATCCTGCTGTTTTACCCATGAGCAAGGTACTGTATGTTTAATCTCACTTGCTGGAGTAAAAATATACATAAATGCATTGTATGAAAAATGTATGCTGTGTAAGTCACACTAAATAACAGCATTTGCTACATACACAAAATTAATGTAAATGGAAACTTGATTAAAACCTACTCCGTTTATAAAATGTTGCATTTCGACAGGTGTGTGTGTGTCTTTTACCGTTTGCGCATGTTTACGTTGTTCTTTTAAGCATATCACTATAGCAACATGAGAAACCCACAGTCCAGCGCAACCTTGAGCTCCACTTTGAACTTTGAAATAATTTCCATTCATTTCAAACAGCCTAAAAAAAACACAGAAAAACTATCGCTTCTCTGTAAGCAGAACATGAGGAAGACGAAGAGAGAGAGTAGGAGGAGGCGGGGGTTTACCTGCTCATCGTCGATCAGGATGTCCTTTATGATTGGCTGTCCCGTGGGCTCGCCGTTAAGCATCCTGACGTAATGCACCTGGTAGCCCCTGATCTGTCCGTGCTGCTTGAGGGGCAGTGGCGAGCGCCACATCACTTTAACTGACGACGAGTTGACGGCCTCAACCTCGACTTTACGAGGGGGACCGCTGGGAACTAAAGGGACACCATGGGATAAAAGAAAACGTCAAGATTACAGAGATCGCCCCCTGCTGGCCAACTCCGAAAAGTCAAACTTTGTTGGGGGAAAAAAGAAAAATTAACACTAGGAAAAAAATTTTGATATCACACGCATTGAATGACATCAATATATCAACAATGGCAAAGGGGGGAAAAAAGAGAGAAAAAAAACCTTCAAAAAAAGGGTCTAACATTTGACCTGACATTTAAAAAGACAGTTAAAAAATGGTTTTAGTGGATTAAAAATATGGAGTAAAAATGTAACTGGTAAAAAAATTGTAAAAATGAATACAAGCCAAACGAGAAAAGGCCAAAAGAGATGCTTTGTGGATCAAAGCATCCTGAAAGAATTTGGCAATGAACGTTTTCAAAAACATAATTACAAAAAAAAAAGGCCAAAAACGATCCCTTTCTTTACCCATTTCTCCCACTGCGAGATAACGTCTTCTGTCAAGTTGGAAAATAAAAATAAAAACTAACAAAAAGAAAAATACTGTTATTCGCAGAAGCCAACGCCCAAAATGACTGTTGAGAAATGGAAGGGGGGGCAGAGAGGCCTGTGTCATTCTGACACAAAAAGTCAAACCATTGGAATTTTGTTCAGAGCTGAAAAATGGAAAAAAAAAAGAAGTTTTTTTAAATTTTTTTTTAAAAAACCTTCAGCTTTGAAAAGAAAAACAGCACTTGGCAGAAGTCGAAAAAGACGCGTAGGAGGGAAGTCCAGGTTAGTGATTGGGGGGGTTCATAAACAGAGTAAAAGTGGTGTTCAGGAAGCCTGGCAGTTAGAAAGCAGGAGGCGCTGGGCAGGGGGGGGGGGGGGGTTGGTGGAGGATTCAGGAGAGAGCGAGGAGAGAAGGCGAAGGAGCACTCGGAGGACTACCGCGGGGGCCCGGGGCGTGAAACGTACCATCCTCGTCCGTGCGGATGAGCAGCGGCAGGCTCTCGGGCCCGGGGCCCGGCCTCCGTATGGGCCCGAACTGTCCACGCCGTACTCCGTCCATTTTTTCCAAGTTTTCCAACAGGGTGCCCGGAAGCTTCCGGGAGGGAGGGTCCGCGATTCGGTGCAAGGAGGCGTTCTGTCCCTCGATGGCGGTGTACTGGACCGAGTACATGGTGATAATCCCGTTCTGTAACTCCGCTGGTGGGGGCAGCCAACTTACCAGAATGCTGGTGGAACTAGTGCTAGAGCATTTGACATCCCGGGGCGGGGCCGAGGGCTCTGATTGGAGGGATCGTTAGGAGAGGAAGGGGGCGGAGTTTTATTTGGTTAATTCCATCGGTGGTTTTGTTTGAAATTGTTTGTTTCGGAGAAGGGTTGGGGAAGCAGGTTGATCAGGGGTTTCGGGGGGAGTGATGGTGAAAGCAAACAAACAAACAAACAAACAAAAAAAACAAACAAAAAAACATAAAATGAAAACAAATTTACAAGGACCAAAATCATGCTTTCAAACAAATTAAATTAAATTATGACTGTAGTTGAAATCAAGGTGACCTAAAGAAATGAAAAACAATGGCGAACACAAATGTTTATGCAGGTGACACTTGGAGTGAAGCTCTGACGGGTGTGTAAGGAGGAAGACACTGATCATGTGACAAGTGATGTTTTCAAAAATGACTCATGACATATAACCTACCTTTATAGCATTAATCATTATGTCTCTCTCTTCTCTCTTTCTACAATAAACACCTCTGTCTCCCATGTGCAAATGTTGCAAACTGATATAACCTTAGTCATTTTATTTTATGCTAATAATTCTCTAAACAAAATATAGTCTCCTACAATATGCAACAGCACAATAACAATAAAACACATTCTATAAAGCAAAATTTGTGTTATCATCAAAAAAGTTACCCCCCAATAGTTACCCTCAGTTATTACACCCAAGCAATTACCACAAATCCAAAAATTAAACAAAGGTTGATGTGTCCACACTTTTCTCGCAATGGGAAATATTGCATCGCATACCAACCTTTCCGAAGCCTGTTGGATTGTGGTAAAGGCCTGAACTCCCCACAGTAAAACAGTCACGGGACAGAAGACTGGCTTTACAGAGAGTCTCCTCAACACAAAACACATGCAAACCAATGTCCCCAAAGCACGGCTGACAGAAATGCTGCTTTACCTACCGTTGCCAGGTCACCATGAAGAGCTTCAGGACTATATCTGATTCTGTCCTGCCTATTACCCCAGACCTCGGGGTTATACCGCAGACCCTCGGGGTTTATACCGTAGTATGTGCTCTTATAAAAGCCTGGATTCAACCATTTAATATGCTAATCGTCAAGTTAACTTTGACTTGCAAATAAAGTTTTTTCTCTATACATTGACTGGGGTTCATTTTGGTGAGGGTTTGAACTCGCCAAACGGTGCTGGTGAAGTTACGGTAAAAGTTGAACTGTAAGTGTTGTACTTTTGAGGCTATGTTGACTGAATCCAGGCCAGGATCAGTGGTCACTTGGTTTTGAGGACCACGAACAGGGTTTCTGGATATTTTTATACATTTCGAAGCTGAACAATGCCCGACTTGATTTAGTCATTCTTGTTCTTTATGAATCCGAGGTCTGTTGAGGTTAAAGCTTAAAACGAATGTGGTTTTCTGTTCAAGATGGATGCTTGTGTGTGAGCTTTCTTATTCATTCCAGTTTTGTTTTTAATCCCCGCCCAAATTCACCCCCATCTTATAATTTGAAAAATTTCACAAGAGCCAATTACAAGATCCTTCAGTCTCCCAGTGACAAAGATTAACCAGTAAGAACCCTGATGAGTTTGCCAGGTGAGCACAGGTGGGTGCAGGTAAGGTTACCTGAGGACCCCGCCCGACTCTGACAGAACAAAACAAATGCCTCAGCACACGCCTCAATTCTGTAATGTATCCATGACGATCACTTCTACTGACTGAGCTACAGAAGCATGAGGCTGAATTCCGCAGGGGAGAACTGCAGCGGTAAGAAGGGAACCAATCGAGTCGTTATATCGGAACGGAAAAGTACGCCGTAATTTGAAAGCTCCATCACAGTATGCAAATCCATACCTGAGCTGACGTGGGATTGTCAACAGACAAGGCTTTTTCATAAAATATTTCCCTCTGTTTATGTGTGAAAAATTTGCAATGCAATCTAGATACAATCGCCAATGTGTATCTCATCATCATCATCATCATCATCTTCATTCTCTGAACTCTGTATAACCTTGCCCATTGACAGAATCCCACCCAAACTCTGTCCATGCATGGCTTTCTCAGTGAGAAAGGGGCATGCTCGCTAAAACCAGGGGTGAGGAATCTTATCCGAAAAAGGCTGGTGCGGGGCGCAGGTTTTGTTTTAGACACCTGACACTACTTATCAAAGGTCTTTATTGAATACCATGATTAGTTTGAATGAGGTGTCTTAGTGCTGGGCTGGAATTTAAAAAAAACCTACACCCACACCGGCCCTTTTTCGGATAAGATTCCTCACCCCTGACTTAAATGCTCAATCATAGAACTCTTGGGCATCAGTGCCAACATCAGCCTGAATCAGTTACAGTAGCCTTCTTCTGGAACTTTCTTTCTTGCCAGTTAACTGATAACAAACAATGGCTCCCAAGAAAAGAATTTCCTCCAGGGCATGAAATTAACTTTTCCACCCACCTCTAGTGGATTTGTACCAGCATTTCGCCTGTGGCGTGTGTTAATTTCATGCCCCGATTTTCTCCATTTGGAACATGTAAACAGCGACCCTGTTAAAATATTTAGAAAAAGGGGGCAGTAATCTTTCCGAAAGCCCCTGTAAAAGATCACGGTCAGGATATATTCTGTGGCCAGGATTGTAAAAATGGGGAGGGCCTTTTTGTCCCCTTTCCCATGCCCAAATGGAGAGCATAAACGGGGGTATGAGGGTAGCGGGACGGAAGAGGACCTACGCGTTTGGGGGGGTCTCGGGCAGACACCTCGTTGGTGTACGCTCCCACTCCGTGCTTACTGCGAGCCGTCAGCAGGAAGCTGTAGGTTGTGAAGGGCTTGAGGTCTTTCAGGAGGTAGGTGGTTGTGGGCTCAAAGCTGATGCGTTTCTGGGAACAGGGAATTACGGATCGTTAGCTCTGAGTGGGCGTCGGCACGCCGCTTCTAAATTAAATCTGATGCTCAAGAAAAGCCGTGAAGCGTTTTTGCCGAAAGGGATTCACAGAAATGAAATATCCCACATGCTTCCAACACGGCCCGCAGCCCCACATGCTTCCAACACGGCCGCAGCAGCCCTGATTTGCTTTTGTGTGATATTGTGGAGTAATTACCGATGTCTGCTACGTGAAGCAACTCACTTTGGCACACAGTGTAATACATTTCTCCAAGGTTTATAAGCACAGAAAATAAGTGAAGCAGCACCACGGGACAGAAATGGCTACCTCTTCCTTTTCATCTCCTTTCCTGTACACTAGTTCATATCCAGTAATTTGATTGTCTTGACCATTCTGCGGGGGAGGTACCCATGACAACAGTATACTTGTTTCTGATTTTGCTTCTCCTTTGAAGTCGGTTGGCTGGGACGGAACTATGGGAAAATGGAAAAGTGCACAATTAAAATAAGATAGTTTATAATCACACATATTGATGTGTTTTCTATAGAGACACACAAACACAAACACACTCACATGTGCACGGAAACACACATACTTTTGCAACCACGCACACGCACACAAAAACACATACACTCACACACACAGACAGGCACACCTACACACACACACAGACACACACAGACACACACACACACACACGGACACCCCACCTCCTGTCTTAGCAATGATCTGCAGGTCTGCGGACAGTGGCCCATCACCCACTGAAGTGAAGGCAAGGACCTTGATAAAGTAGGTCTTGTTGGGGATGAGTCCCTGAATGGTGAGGAAATTGGCCCCTCGGACCATCTGCTTGTGCCACTGGTTGACGTGCTGGGCGGGCTCGGTGGTGTAATAGACCCGGTAGCCCATGATCTGGCCGTTAGCCTCCTCCGGCTCGTCCCAGTGCGTGATGGCGGTGGTGCTGCTGAGCATGCGACCTCTGACCTGGCGGGGCGCGGTGCTGGGCGCCTGCTCCGCCGTCCGGGCCTCGATGCTCTCGCTGGACGGCCCGCGGCCGATGTTGTTGACCGCCACCACCCGGAAGTCGTAGTCCGAGTACGGGCTGAGGCCGCCCACGCTGTAGCGGGTGGTGGCGACGCCGTCGATCTCCTTGTAGGTGTCCTCGGAGGACTTAGACTTGTGCAGGATGATGTAATAAGAGACGGGTTCCGGGTTTCCTGAGTCCCACGTCAGCGTTATGCTCGTGGCTGTCCTCTCCGTTACCACGGGGATACCGGGCGCCTTGGGCAGCGCTGGAAGGAGAGCGTACACAAGAGCATATGCAAGTTCCCGTCAACGAGAAAGCGCATTTCAATTTTACCGTTTAATGCTTTCAATCTACACTATTCTGTAACACAGGCATCAACGTGCAAACACTCTGTATTACAGTTTACTACTTCTTAACTTTCCTGAGTATCATGGTGATTATCACGCTGTAGTCAACAGTTTTATTATATTGGATATACAGTATCTGGACCAAGCAAGATGGTAAGATCTGTGTAATATTAGTCCATGGAGTGCAGGTGCAGTCAAAAGAATGTGGACTTCCCAAAAGCTCACGTTCCATTCTGAGGAAGCTAAATACCACATAAAAATAACATGCAGGCATTTTTAAATGTATTGAAAGGTCTCCAGAGAGAAACGTCAATTAATACAATTAATGCAGCCTCCTGTGTCTTTCTCATTGTACTCATAAGTCCACCCTGAGGAACGGCGAGTCTAGCGCTTTTGTGTCGACCGCACGAAGCACGGAGAGAAGTGGTCACCTTTGACTGTAATCTGAGCCACAGCCTCGATGACGCCCAGGGTGGACATGGCTACGCAGGTGTAGTTGGCGGACTGGCGGACGTCGGTGAGCTCCAGCACGTTCCGCCCGATGGGCATGTCGTCCTCCGGGGTCAAGTCTTCCGCCCCAGCATCCACTTGACGTACGGCATGGGGGAGCCCACCGCCACGCACGTGATGTTTACGCTGCCACCCGGCATAATCTCGCTGTCCGTCGGAGGGATGGAAAATCTGGGCGGGACTCGGCGGACTGGGGGTGGGGAGCACACAGTGGTTTTAACATTTTTTCTAAATTTATTGTGACACAAAGAGCACATTTTTTTTTCTTTTTGGCTGTAATTTCACTCAAGACAGAAAAATGCTTCTGGTTCACTCGTGAATATTCCATTAAAAATGTTCGGTCATTGGAAATGAACGAGGCTTCCCATTAGACGACTCGTGGGGATGATGCAACACACAAAGCAGCGTGCAAAACACAAAACAACAAACACAGCGGAACTGGAGGGTCAACAGCATCGATGTCCACGCTGTTAACTTCCAGGTTAAGGTTTGGAATGTGCCGGAACACAGTGTCACATGACACAGTAGCTTCCGAAAAAAAACATCCAGCCACAGTGGAGCACACTTGTGATTTGCTCTCAAACTCAAATCCATAAGTGGACAGAATCCTTGAGAACCACAAATATATAAATATAGCCTCAAACAGAAATGGCGTACACTGCAATATATTAAAAATATGCAGACTTTCTGCTGTGGAAATAATGAAATGCATTCCACAGCAGTGTAATATATTGCAGTATCTCACTAACGTGTAAATTTCACGTGGACGTTTGTTAAAGAAGGTGCAATCGCACTCGGAAGAAGCAATAGGAATTAAATTATGTCAATATTGGTCTTTTAGCTTGGCAGGCAAGTCGCACTTACGCCCGTGTTTCAACACTCACAGCACACCGACCCTGTTAAAGTGGCAACTTTCAATGGTGTGAGACTGAAACGCCAATCAAAGCACTGCTGCCGTCTCCAGGAAAGGGGGTGTACGATGGTGTGGGGGGGGCGTGGGGGGGGCGAAGGGGGCGGGGGGGGGGGTTGTCAATAAATACAGAAAAAGCACAACAGGGAAGGTTTTTTACAGAAGGGATTATTATCCTCCACAGAGTCAGAAGCAGCAGAGGGTTGCTAGGGCATGCGGGGGCCGTTGCTAGGGCATGCGGGGGCCGTTACTCCGCGGGGGGTCTCACAGGAACTTAATGGGAGGCATTCAGGAAGGAGCAGAGATCAGTGTTACCGCTCAGAGTACTCCAAACACGGGGTCAGAGGTCATCTGATGTCACAATGCTGAATGTGTCGATACAGAATAACTTTTTTTATTTTTTTATTTTTTAACATTTCTTTTTAATTTTAGCAATTGCAATAAATGGCATCATTAAAGTACATAAACTGTATACAACAAAAAGAAAAACGTCAATGAAGCCTCTTCAGACCAAATTGCAAGAAGTTTTTCTTGGCTCTAAAGAATAACAATTTGAGTCTGAAAATGAGCAGGTTTGTCGATCCAAGTCAGCGGATGTTTGCAATTGGGGGGGGGGGGGGGGGGGGGAGGGGGGTAACATCTAACAGAGGACAGACATCGTGCTTAGACTTAATAAACAAGGCACAATGTAATGTGCATTATTGTGTATCATCTCCCAATGGCCATGTTCTTATACAAAGAGAACACTTACTCAGGCCTATTGTTCCATTCCATTCATTTTCAACTAAATGCTTTGGCCATCAATAAAATGTGGTCTTACAATTATAGTTAGACAATTTTAAATGCATCCATAATAAATACTGTAACAACCTCATTTTTATAATGTCATAATGAGGGTCCCCCAGATAAAATGCATTTGTGCGGTTTGCACAAAGTAATAGGTAAACGTCAGGAGACCTGTGGAGTCCCAATAACAGCACACTTATTAAATAACTAATGATTTTCATTAAAGCATATCCCCAAAGAGATAATGTTATCCTATTAATAAAAATGTCAGTGCATTGTTCATAATGTATCAAAAAAATCTAATTATCACACTAGTACTCTATAATCACAGGTGTGTGTGTGTGTGTGTGTGTGTGTGTGTGTGTATATATATATTATGAATCATTGTGATATTTATTGATTATAACGATACATACTGATTTTGATCTAAAATACATTCAGTTTAAACCATAAGAAGCGAAAATAAAATGCAAATCCAAGGTCTTTACAGGCAGCAATAAAAACATGACTACTGAGATGAGTGACACACCTCTGAGAAGGTAAGCTCATACTGTAGTATTATACAAACGTTAACAGCAAGTCACCCTCTCAAATAGTCCATGTACATGACCCAAGCAGGAACACTGAACAGCACACAGGAGGGAAATGGCGCCGTTTGAGGATACCGTGCACTCCAAATATACCCAGCATGCAACACTCATTGGACTGTCAATCATCATAACCGGGGCAAGACCAGGGAAGACCACACAGAAACACAGGCAAAAAAATAACGACAATAATAATAGCAGAATGCCACAGCATATACGTGAGAAAGGTAAGGCAAACGATGAGATGGAGAAGCTTCGTTTGATTTAAAATCAGTGGAATTTAAGAGACGGTTAAAAGATGACACCAACCTTCTCGCAGCTCTGAAGAACAGTTTGACGCAGAACATAATGAAACGAGTGGAGAAGAGCAGAGGAAACACAGGGAGAGGTGAAAACCAAAATCAAGGCGCTTGACATCGTATCTTTAGCTCTCCTTGAACCTCTTCAATCAAGATTTTGAGCCTCCATCTTACTGAAAGAGCTGTTGAAATGAGGCTAATACAAGCATGCCGTGGTCCTTAGGTTTGAACAATTCATTTTAAAGTGTTTTTTTTTTTTTTGCACTCCTTTAATACAAAATACATGAGTTCAAATCTACTGGCGTACTTCTGATCTCAAGCATACACAAAAATACAATGGGGTTTGACTGACAGGAGCCCCTGTGAAACTATACCAGGAATTATAATTTTTTGAAATTAAACTGCTTAATGTGTCTACTCTGATCGAAATCCACTGAAAGACACAAAACACTAAGTACTGTCAATGCTGAATTAGGAGAAGAAAGAGGACTGTTTACTGAGAGAAGTGTATTTGTCAGGGAAGCGCTCCCTCTCCCTCGTAACCCCAAGTACTAACGAAGCAATTAGTAACACGCCAAGCAATCAAGTCACAAGAGGTATGGGACCTCAACACACAGAATGGGTTTTAAACCAATACATTAACCGTGCAAAAAACCCCCCAGCATATTTACAGCCCGCACACGACACATCTAAACATCTAAAAATCTCTTTCGGCACAATCCACCATGAAAGGTAATCATATCAAAGTGACCTGAAATTGAGTTGCAGTTTTGAATAGTTTTTTTTTTTTTTTTTTTTCTCCCTGCAGTGAGTGGCACTTTTCTTTTTCCATACCTCTGACGTAAAGATTGGCAGGGGCAGAATATCGAGTACCATCGTTGTTTGTGGCGACACACTCGTACTTCCCCTGGTCAGATTCTTCACTCTGTTCAATCTGTAGGGCACCTGGGTGGGGACAAAAAGGACCAAGAGCAGTGCCCAGTTAAAGATGGCTTCCTTTAATGAATACTACTAACAACAACAACAAAAAAAAAGTTTTTTAATGTCCTGACGACCCCCATCTGCCTGTGGCCTGATAACCACTGTACAGTAAGTATGCTCAGGTCCTTTCATTGGCTTCTGACCAACCCTTATGAAAAAGTAGCACCTGTTCACATATGATCATATATTAATAAAAACAGATGGATCTTCCATAGTTAGGTTTTTATCACATATTGCAATTAATTTTACATATGCCAAGTATGCCGTTTGCAATTTTACACGTACAGTGTACACTGCTACACAACTATCATAAACTATAAATCTTTTATATAACTACTATAAAAAAACTATGTTCTATTTAATATATTGTATATGAACAAAAAAAACCTATGCATTTTTCATTTGGGTGGGCAGAGCAAATGCAAGAGAAAGCACACCTATAGTTGATTATTTTAGTCTTAGGCCCAGATTCAATCTAAGCACAATGAGGCTCATTTATCAATATGGTCGTAAAAAAGAGCGTATATTCGACAGATCCAACTTGCGCACAAATTCTCACGTGTGATTAATCAAACTTGTCTAAATCACTGATCTGAGTGTAAATGTATGATAAATCCAGACTTGATCGTATATTAGGAAGCGCGTTCACATCATTATGAATTACCATACTCGCACGCCCATTTTATTATCTATATTTGGCAATGCACCTCCTTTATTAGCCGATAGGCAAATTATATTTTCTGTGAGGGTAAACTTTAAATGCCTATGAATGAACAAGTAAATAAACATGTGCTTATTGGAAGTGTTAGTAGCGGTGGGCAGCCTAGCTCAAAAGCCGAAATGTGGCAGGGGATAATTCAGGACTAAAATGCTTCCTCTGAATTGCAAACTACAGCTGAGATAAAAATGTATAAAGAAAATAACCATTCACGAAAAAGGTTTTGCCAGACAGTACAGGAAATGGCATCCTGGACCTCTTGTCTGCAGAAGAGAGGGTGGGATATCATTGGCAAAGTGGCCGTGTAACGTGATAGAAGACGCGACTGACTTGATTCGTCAAGATTTCAAGATTCTATCATGCCGGTTGCAACGTTTGTTAGGTCTTCTAGGCTAATAAAACTAGATTGGATTTATAGAAATAATATGGAAACAGTTTTGCGTCTTGCATACAACAGGACTGGTGCAATTATTTTCATATGGCTGTCTCCAATAAATACTTATACAAAGGCTATTCCTGATGTAATAATTTGAACCGGCTTCTGCTTCATTCCATTTAGGCTGTACAACAGCGATTAAACTAATAGTGATATAGTGATTAAAAATGTTTAAAAATGTACTTATTCAGATACCATTTTTGCCAATTAGGCTACACAATGTACGTCCACAGTCACAACACGTAGGACAAGTGCATTTTAAAATATTGCCCAGATATTACATTGCTTTTAATATTTTCATAAATGAAATGACTTGGACGTGTCATTTTTATCATCAGCTACTCATTTAAGGCAAACTCTCATTTAAAATCTCACATAACCTATGTTTTTCAAAGAGCACCTTTTTGTCTATCACCTGTTGACTCCGCAGTGCTCTGAACACAAGTTATTTGTTTTCATTATAGGCTGCACAACTATTCACTCGCTGTTCATTGCATGCAATGTCGCTGCCTCGCCACTAGGGGAAAGCGTACGCAAGGTTGAGAGCTGTCGTGCGATTTCATCGTACCGTACACCCACGTTCATTTTGATAAATCCGGAAATTTCCCTAAAAATGGCCGTACGCTCACTTTACGATCAGATTTGAATGTACGCCTGAATGATAAATGAGGCCCAATGTGCTTTGTTTTTAACTTTAAGAGAATAATATAACCAAACGTTACATTTCTTGATCTAGCCTAATATCATCAAATTATTTCTGAGACAGCCAAATATAATGCTGTCCCAGAAATCTTAATAACATTTGCGTATCTCATATAAAAGGCATTAAACCTCTAGAGTGAGTATAGACCTAACATGCTTAACACTATAAAGAAATCTTTTCTACTGACTTTGGTCATACTTTAGTAAAAACAACAATGCCTTTTTTATACATCTGTTGGATTTAGTTGTGATACAGATGCCATACAGTGCTTTGTTATAATTATATGTAATTGAAAAAAGGACATAATAAATGATATAATTGAATATACAATTTATTATATAATTTAATATACATATAGAATCTGCGTGCTTGAGTCAGGGGAGGTGGCCAGGCCCTGAAATATAAAACATTTAATTTGACTGATCAATATGAGAATGAGTGAAAACTGCTTCAAGGGAAGCAAAAAAAACAACAGTTTACAAAAGCAGCATAACAGGAGTAAACAGTTAAAACAAATAAAGACTGAATAGAAGTACAGTTTGTAGCGCTACACTAAGTGAGGTGGGGGGAGGAGGACGAGGAGGTGGGGGGGGGGGGGGGGGGGGGGGGGGGGCTTTGACTTCATCTGATCGAAGCCAACAAAAACTGCAGCGTGTACGGGGAGGAGAAAAAAACAAAACAGAAAATGCTGCTTCATCAAAAAATTACAATAAAATACAAATAAACATAGTGAATGAACCCAAAATATAGCTACAAATTACAAAATAGTCGAGAACAAGTGTGCGCCAGTGCAACTTACAACCTTTTGTCAACCCTTAGCTGAAAAATAAAATGCAGTTGTATTAGAAGACAAATTCAAAATGGTGGCCTCAAGCCGGACAAGAAAGAAACCAACTACTGCTGTGGCTTTTGATTGGGTTACGAAAAGACACACCCATAAAATCCACCAATGGGATCAGCAGTGTGGTGTCACAAAACCCAAGAAGATTTGCTTCATGCATCAACCGTTCTGACACTTCAGTCATACAGTCAAAAGTGGCAAAAAGAGCCAGCTGGGCCCAGTGTAGGCATTACCGCTTCCCAAACCCTGAAGAATTATTTAAAAAAATAAAAAGTAAAAGAGCCTTCAACCCAGGAAAAAGAAGACAGTATGTGGAAGAAAAAAAGCACCACAGAAACTTTATCAAAAAAGTGGTTGTTTGGGGCTTTTTTTTTAAAGAAAGTAGTAGAAAGCAAATAGAGGAAAGAAGGGGAAAAAAAGCTTGCAAGGATAGAAATTATTTTTTTTGAAAAGTTAAAAAAATATGTAAATAAAAAGGGCGTATAGCAGAAGAGAGGCAATGTTGTCTTCAGCGTGTCTGGGTGATTCCACACCATTGGAGTGCACAGTGCTGAACAAGAACAGCTAAGAAGGGGGGGAAAAAATGTTTGGTTGTTTTAGTCGGACAAAAAAGAGGAACGCATGAGGCGCTGTGACTGTGTGACTTTGGCCGAAAAAAGAAAAATGAGTAAGGGGGGAATTAAAACCAAAACGGCGGGGTTGGGGGAGGAAAAAAAAACTAAGTTCTGATACGCTTTCTTGTGTCGCAGAAAGCGTATCGTGTCAGAAAAGATTAACGGATGCTGAGGTAAATGCAATATTTACCAATATTTTCGAAAAGCAAAAAATTAAGCTGAAAGAAAAGCAGATCGGAATGGCGCATCGATGATGTTTAACTTATAAGTGGGGACAAATAAGGAAGCAATGCACTGGAGGTTTGGTGGGTTACAGGATGTGGTGGTGGGGGTGAGGGAGGGAGGATGAGAGGGTGACCGAGAATGAATAATTTTCATTCTGTGAACGTTAGTTCAGCACTCTTACCTCTTATTGGTGTACCACCTGGGTGGATAATATGAATGCAAATAAGATTAGAAAGAAGAGGCATTAGTAGAAGAAGAAGAAGGCTGGGTGCTTTTGGAAGAAGAATCAAATTAGATTTAACAGAGTAAGTCAATAAAAAAGGTACTAGGAAGAAAAGAGAGAGAGAGAGGTAGAAGAAGAGCGAGAGAAAGAAAGAGAGAGAGAGAGATTGATTTACTCAACTGGCAACACAGGATTATCATAGATAGCAGTAGCAGGTCAAAGAGCAAGACCCACGGCAGCCCATAAGGGAGCCGCCATTTTGGAAGTAGCTTGACTTCTGAGAGAGCACTTTGCAGGTACAGAAGAACTTACAAACTTAAAAGGGGTTTGAGTATAAAAGGGGAAAGATACAAACGGGAAGCCTTAAACCCTTAAGATAACCACAAATCCCTGGCACAGGGACCTCTACAGAACATTAGAACACCACTACTGAATACTGAGTTAGACAGTAAGGGAGTGAGCGAGTGAGCGAGTGAGTGAGTGAGTGAGCGAGTGAGTGAGTGAAAGAGAGTTAAGTAACATACAGGTGAAAGCAGAGAGGGAAGTGTTTTTTTCAGGTGGGTGTATGGCATGTACTTAACTACATCTAAGTGATATTTGTGTGATTCAGCCAGGTGCTGCTAAGGTTGCTACGACAACAACCGTGCGGTAGAGTGCGCCGCTACGGAGGTCAGGTGGCTACGCTAACAGTTAGTAAAATGCATGCCATGCATTTTAATAGTACTTGGAACATGAAAATTAGTGGGGGTGAAGTGTGCTTCAGATCTAAGCACTTACCAAAGGATTCTGGAGAATTAAAAGAGAAGAAAAAACAGCATAGAGATATCATTATATTCTTGAGGATTTCGGCACAGATTTTTAAAAGTTTTATATTATACTCTACTTCACAGGAGAATTTATGTCTCATTCTTACATGAAAAAGAAGGCTCATTTACAACAGAACTGCTGACATCAAGCAAAAGGCAGTTCACAAGAAGGAGCGACATTACAGGGTCAAAGCTGAGAATTCTGGGAAGACAGACGACCAACCAAACACTAATGCTATCATTACCAATGGCTCATTGCAGGTATATACCTACTCTGTAGTTAAGGAACTTGACGATAAATTTTTAATTAAAAAGCCAACATTTCTAAATATATATTGAGCAAAACGGAGACATTTTGGGGGTCAGGAAGGGAGATATTAGGGTTTTTGCCATGGGGAGAGAGAAGCAGGAAGCTGGAGTCTACGCTGAAGCGGGGGCTGTAGTCTGGGGGTGGGGGGGGGGGGGGGGGGGCAGGGAGAGGAGGCTACTGAGCGATCTCACACACTACTGTGGCTAATTCTCTTTTTTGGAAAAATATTCCATTGGAAAAAAGGACTGTTCCCGACGCATAAGTCAAGGCGACCTTTCGCAAGTTTTGTTTAAAATGCAGAAACAAAACGAACACAAACAAAAGTGTGACGTATTAGTGCAAAGGGAGGGTTAGGATCCACACTTTTTGGTTAAAAATGCTGCAGGAGTACTAAACCTGGCGTTTTGGTTAATGGAGTCTGCCTGTGGTCTCTGTTTGGCAGTTAGTTTGCTTGTTACCATGAGGTGGTTAAACAAAACCAATGATACTCCTTTGCAAGTTTCCGAATGAGGCCCAATGTTGAAGGTGATATATTTTTTTTCCTTTTTTAAAAATGTTTTCATTTTTATTTATTTTTTTTGGAAAATAAAAGGAAAAGAAACAAAGAAAAAATGGATCCGTCATACCGCGAAAAAGCAGCGGAGGAAAAAACTAATCAAAATATACAGTCACAGCAGTGAGCAATGTGGAGTAGAAGAGAAGCCCCACACACACACGCACACACGTGCACGCACGCACGCACGCACACACACACGCGCGCACACACACACACGTGCACACACACGCGCGCACACACACACACACACACACACACGTGCACACACGCGCGCACACACACACACACACACACACACACACACACACACACACACACACACACACACACACACACACACACACACACACACACACACACACACACACACACACACACAGGTCATTCAGCCGACACGGGGATGACACAAACTAAATCGCACACACATAGGAGAAGAGGAGCTGAAACCATACTGGCGTCTACGGATCAAACCAAAACCAAAGAGGAGAAGGAAAAAGGCGACACCAAACTAAAAAAAACTAACAAACAAATAACAACATAGAAACAACAAAGGCTCCCGGTAGAACCGTCTCCCGTAGCAACACCCTACCTGATCTTAGCTGCTTGATTCGCCCGTTATTATTGGTGGTGTTAACGGGCAGGAAGTCTTTGAACCAGGAGATGTCCGGGTCGGGGTTCCCGCTGGCCGCACACAGCATGGTGGCGGTGCGCGTGCGCTCCACCACCTTCAGCTGGGGACCCATGTCTATGGTGGGGAAGCCAGGCGGGAGCTGGTCCTCTGTGAACACAGGAAACCAAAAAAAAACACGTTTCACATCGCTACCCCCTCGTGAGGACACCCTGGGTCAAATGCAGTGTGCTTAGCTGGAGTTTAAGCCTTTGAAATGTTTTTTTTTCCCCCCCTAAATTGTAAGTCAGTGTTCTGGAACTCCATTGCATTCCATTGCAATCCAGTGGCGATTGTTACATCAGCATTAGAATGTTCGGTTAATAACATTCTAATCGCATATTTCTGATCTTACACCTCAAAGGGGTTAAACCCCAGGTCCCACAGAACTGTATCACAATTGGAACACCTAATCCTTATTATTTTCACGTTGCTGTTCCAGTTTTACTGCAGCTCTGCGGGTCTAGGGGGTTTTAAACCTGAGGTTTAAACTCCAGCTGAAGCACGCTCTGAAGCACTCAGAGATCCCACGATGAGAAGGGAAGGGGAGAGAAGAAATGAAATGAAAAAGGAAAGAGTAGAGAAGGAAAGGGACAGAAGAGAAGAGTAGAAAAGCAGAGCTGTGGAAGGTAAAGGCCTTAATCCCCGCAGGCCTGAGCAGCTGTAACGCTGGAGCAGATGTTCAGAGTAGCACAGGCAGAAGGAGAGAGGAGCACAAACACTGCAGCTACAGAGCACAGCACTGAAACCACTTCCCCATACACTGCAGCTACAGAGCACAGCACTGAAATCACTTCCCCATACACTGCAGCTACAGAGCACAGCACTGAAACCACTTCCCCATACACTGCAGCTACAGAGCACAGCACTGAAACCACTTCCCCATACACTGCAGCTACAGAGCACAGCACTGAAACCACTTCCCCATACACTGCAGCTACAGAGCACAGCACTGAAACCACTTCTCCATACACTGCAGCTACAGAGCACAGCACTGAAACCACTTCTCCATACACTGCAGCTACAGAGCACAGCACTGAAACCACTTCTCCATACACTGCAGCTACAGAGCACAGCACTGAAACCACTTCTCCATACACTGCAGCTACAGAGCACAGCACTGAAACCACTTCTCCATACACTGCAGCTACAGAGCACAGCACTAAAACCACTTCCCCATACACTGCAGCTACAGAGCACAGCACTGAAACCACTTCTCCATACACTGCAGCTACAGAGCACAGCACTGAAACCACTTCCCCATACACTGCAGCTACAGAGCACAGCACTGAAACCACTTCCCCATACACTGCAGCTACAGAGCACAGCACTGAAACCACTTCCCCATACACTGCACTGGGCACAGAGCCCGACACTATATTAATACAGAATTAGCAGCAGTGCCTAAAAAGGCATTAAATTGATATGTGTAACAAAAAATTATTATTTGACAAACAACAGCAGTGCAAAAGACTGACGCCATTACGGGGGAGACGGAAATGTGGGCCGCGCTTAAAAATAGGCGCTACTGGGCGGCCGTCCAACCCTCCGGTACTGCGTTAGCTTCCTCAGGGCCTGTACGCTTCAGCGTGAGGGCTTCATTTTTTTAGATACCGGTCAGAGGCGCCCCCGTTACCACGGCCACCAGAAAAACTTCTCCTTCCTGTCCTGCAGGTCCTGTCTCTCTCTCTCTCTTTCTCTCGGCTCTGACGGATGGCACTCTGCCACTGTAAAATGAGTCAGCATGTTGGCCACATTTGAATATGAGTTTTTGGGTTTTTCAAACACATAAAGGTGGTATCAGAACTCTCTAGTGAAGTCCCCTGTATCGCTGCTGGGAGAAGCAGAAGTACATAAATAAAAGCGATTACAATAACTTGTGGTGTGGTAAGATGAATCACTCATCTCCCTCTTCTCACATAATTTATGACTTGATGCCTTTAATATTTCTTGACTCTGAGTATCTGTGAATACAGGTTATGCAAAATCCCCTCTGTGCTTCACAGAGACTGTACAAACAGCGTTTTGATACCAAGCGCCAGGGTTTTGAAAACCCTGGCGCTTGGTATCTGCGCCTTATATCGCATCTCCGATCACGGGAGACGCCACTGACCCAGTTTCCAGATGTACCATCGACAAAGACTATCGCGTGACCAGGTTTAATGCCAGGTAGGACTAGGCTGAACAAACAGCTTGCACACAGTGGCCAGAACCATAATCATCTGGTCTGGAAAGCCCACATACGAGATCGGTCTCTTCGGGTAACCCGTTGGCATGCTAGAGACATGCTAATCAACCCCCAATCTCATTGTCTTAATATGCTCCACCCCAGATAATGGGCAAAGAATATTGCCATGAGGGGAAAGTCGCTATACAAGGTGCTATATAAACACTAATTAAATTATTAGAGGAGTGTGGATGTCTACCTGGCAGGTCTGAGAACAGTGGTCGAGCCCTTTCAGGTGAACACCACCCTATTTGTCTTTCACTACCCGTTTGGGGTCAGTCAGGCACTGGCTTTAACTCGTGAGCTCTGAGCAAACACTTTCTTTGAACAAAACTGGGAACCGAAGGCCAATATAAACTAGACTGTCTGCGGAAATCCCCGTAGCCTGCCCAGCCACGGCGAGGACTAACTGCTTTACAAGCAAGGCAGCTCTACCTGGAGAACGCTGGCGGTTTGATTATAATGGCTTTGACCCACACAAGCGCTACCCAAATGTGTTTGTCTGACCTTTGCTTCTATTTTTGGCCTGCACCTGGCTGCTGTGCACTGGCAAAGATGTTTGTATACAAGCGCTAATAGGCACAACAAGGACATAGCGGTCTGCATGCCAATGAGAGAAACGTCGCACCCAGAGCCTCCTGCTCCTGTTTTTAATAAGGATAATTAAATTCCTTCCCTTCTCCTTCACACCCAGCACCTTTTCCAAAAGGCATTCTCTTCATTCAATTCTCATGAGGAACGTCGCAGTCAAACTGCTTTGCATACATAGCCTGATCTATTGTGCGTTTGGCTTTCGGATACAGTAACTGGCTGAACAAAAAAGCACATCTGCATTAAGGACCAAAAAAGAAACATATCTTAGCAATATATGTATTTCGTAATTGGGGGGGGGGGGGGGGGATTGTGTCAGGTCTAACCCATGCCGTGTATGCAAAATAAAAATTTAATAAAAAAAACAAAACAATCTACACCATCTCTGCATTGATTAACATTTTATGTCATGTATTTGATTCATAAATTTTATCATGAAACAATACCTTAGATATCTGAACAGGAAGACTGCCCATAAAATTCCCACAACATCACCCCTAAAATATATGGCGCGCTGCAGAAAACGTCTACCATTGATTAACTAATCGGACAACTGAAACACGTCATCGTGTGATATCCAGTAACAGAAGTTATGAAATTGAATTTATTTGTCAATGTCACCTCTTTAGAGAGTGCGGGGTTTCATTAAGACTTTGGTACTGGCAGAAAACCAATAGCAATAGAAAAGCAGTAGTTCCGACAGGCCCTAACTCCCCCAAATTAAATCTCTACCCATGATGCTCCATCCTGCTGCTCATGTTGGGATGCTGTTTAAAAGCATGTATCGCAAGGCTCTTGTGATTCTAAGCAGAAATAGTCGCCCGTGATTTAAATCTGCAATGACCTCCATTGAGCCGTTTAGTTTGGACAATGTAATAGCCCATTAAAGGCCAGTTAATGAGTCTTACGCAGAATTTATTGTGTGTAAAAGCTACACAGCACAAGCGTTGTTTTGGCTGTGGCTGTAATACCAAAGGGTCACAACTGTCAATATTAACCTGTTACCACATGCAATTAATTTTTGATGATTATCAAATTATATTATTAGCACGTTTAATCACAATTTTGACCCTTCCAAAGACCCTTAATTTGACATCAAGAGATCAGACTTTGAATTAGTTTGCAAAGCAGAAATGGCGCCGTGACAGCTAATTTAGCTCTTTGGAAACTAAAATGCAATGACGTATAAAAGCGCTGTGTATTTTAAATGGAATGTTTAATTTTAAAAAAGAACAAATAAAACTTCCACATAATTCTACCTACAAACTAAACATACTTTGGTTCCACAATTATTCACATTAAAAGCAAAACTAAATCAGTCACACAGTGCTTTTAGTACTGTAGAACAATAGCTATTTTATAATCCTTTCAGCTATTTATCATTACGCACTGCACTGCATTGCATTGAGAACGCTCACGCCCACTGTTCCTTGACATTTCCCTTGACATCACAGATCAATCACCAAGAAGGGGGAGGGTTTGAAATTAAATATCTATTGGGAAAAGGTGTTCTGCTGCAAGTGCACTTCTCAAATGTCTCCCGCCAGCCCGGCCGATGTCCCCATGCGCTGAAACCCACAACATGACCTCCACAGCATGTTCCTCATTAGCGATGGATACCGCAACCGCGGCTGAGCATCCGCTAATTTTAGCACGTTCCGCGGTCGTGTCGCGCTACCTCGTCGAGAGACGCTACAGGCTACGCGTACTCTATTAACGTCTCCGGTTGCAATCAATCACACATCCCCCCCTCCCCTCCCCGCCAGTGCAAATGGGTACAGGGAGCTGGTAACCTAGGAAGCTGAAAACAAAGAGGCAATATCCTTCAAGTGTCCCTGTGAGGGAATGCAAGACCAGTACAGGAAGTGGAGAGCACCTGCAGTACTTAGCACGTTAGCGAAACACCTCTCTATTGTTGGTCATTGCGCAACATTAAGACCTAGGGCCCTATCTTACACCCGGCGCTAAGCGGCGCTAGCCCAAACACAACTGTCTTTGCTATCTTGGACCCAGCGCAAGGTTCATTATAGCGCCCAGCGCTCACGTCGTTTAAATACCGAGTGATCTTGCGCCCACAGCCAGGGAACTGGGCGTGTTGGTCTTAAGATGAGGTGTGGTCAGGATAATTTTTGGCGTATTGCTATCGTGAGCCAGCAGAAAGCGCTTGTGCTAAAACCACCACAAACCTGGTCTAAAGTAATGTAGCAGTTGTTTACATGTTATTTTAATGGTGCAATATAAGTGCTTCTACATAGGCTATTCTTCATCCTTCATATTTAAAAAAATAAAAATAAAAGAATACAGTTTCCATACTCTCAGCAATTATAACCCTGCTGATTTCAACTATTATTCCATAACTGAACAAAATGATTTTAAAGAGAACTAGGAGTCTAATTAGAAACAAAAACAAATTTGCAGCACAATACACAATTAATTCTGCAAATTTTAATGCCATATATTCTTTGCATGTGCGCTTTAACTTCATGCACGAGCAGGTCTGTTGCACCAGCTGTAAATCACTTTTCACTGTCTTACTGTTGACCATTATATTAGCAATCCGCCAAGGTGCAAACGCAGGGGGCTTTTAAAGCGAATGGGAGATGACACTCTGATTGGTTTATTGCATGTTACACCCAAGACACACCTATAACTAATGAAGAGGATAAGTTCAGCCCATTTGAACCTTGCACCTTATTTTGCGCTCAAAATATGCGCCTTCTAACTAGAAAAAGTTTCGTTGTACACGCCTTAAAAGCACTAGCGCCATGTGCTAAGATCATCAAGGTAGAGCCCCCGGTGTTGAAGTCAGAGTGCATTCAAACCTTTTTTCCAGACTTCAAGTCTATGGTATTCACCATTCAGACGCATAGGCAGGACTCGAATCTGGACCACAAGGGTCCTATAGCTGAGGACGCCACCTGTGAAGCCATCACTAAAGCTAATTTGAGACACAGTAGCATTTCTTAGGCAAGACACATTGCCATTGATGTGGTACTGCACCGGTTCTTGCTTAAAGCTCATGCTTTGGACACCCAGAAGGGTGGCAGGGCTGAGAGAACACAGCCACACGTATGACGCCGCAACGTACGCGTGTTCTAACCGATGAAGGAGAACCCCACAGGGGAGTCGTCCAACGGCTTTTTGCGCCTTCGTCAAACATTAAAAGGGCAGCCGAATGAACAGGGGAACAAATTCAGGCCTCTGCCTCCCCTCTCAAGCTCTCCATTACTAACAAAACAAAAACATTGTTTTATTATTTTTCTTTCACCGTATTTCATCCTCATCTGATTCGACATTATGATATTTTCTCTCTGCACAACAGGTCCATTGAGTAGTGTGGAAAAAGCCTTGGTGAAAACAAATGAACATGCGCATGAAGAAGCCAAGTAATACACTGGAGAAAACTAACACAAGCAACATCATCATTAGTGATTTAATGCTATGAAATTCAAGCAGTTCCTCTTCTAGACAAAGCTTGCACCTGCCACTAGTTAACCGAACAAATTATCCACACTGATCCTTTAGTACTTTCCCGGAAACACACGTCTCTTAGATTTCTTAGTGCGAAGTACAAAACATTTTTAAATTTTTTTTTTTTTAATTGGAGCAATCATCATTTACTCTTTATGAACATGAAAAACTACATTTGACACACTAGTTACTTAAGCTAAACTTTATTGACCCCGTGGAGCAATTTATCCTCCACATTTCACCCATCCTGACCACGTAGGAGCGGTGGGCAGCCAGAGTGCAGCGCCCGGGGACCAGCTCCAGTTCTGAGGTCAGTGCATTGGTCAAGGGCATTGAGTATACCTAACCTGACATATACATGTCTTTGGCGTGGAAGAAAACCGGAGTACCTGGAGGAAACCCACGTGAACATGGGGAGAACATGCAAAACTGCAAGCAGAGAGGCCTGGGACTCAAGCCCGGAACGTCTTTCTCACGAGGCGACAGCGCTAACCACCGCCCACAGGCTAATATTCCACAGCTGACAGCCATTTGAACGAACGGACAGAATGCAAAGCACTGAGAGTCCTTCACATTTGCTCATGCTTAACGCTCTAAACTTGCAACACAACGAATCGAGTGTGTGCAGAGCTAACTGCGGAGGGAAAATATCCTGGAATTAAGCGATAAGGCCCTTTTAAGCCTTGTGGGGAACACTGGAGTCTGCTGTGTGAACGCTGGCTCCCGTTACAGTCTCTGGATCAATACGGCTGTTTCGAAAAATGCCTTCAAGTTCTTCCACAGCCTTTCCTTTAAAATTAGTTTAACATTGCCATTTTTTATGCTTTATTTTTTGATCTCTTCATTTTCCACAAACTGTTTAGCGTGCGTGACTAGGAGTGCACATATTCAGCAATTAGGACCCTACTTAGTTCATTTGTCAATCTATACTTTAAAGTGGCACTATGCAGGATTTTTAGCATTGAAAATATTATAAAATAACCATACTCAGTCATGTCTACGACGCACTGGCAATCTCTGTCTTTGAGCACGTTCGCCAAATCCGTGCTCCTCTGCCCGTATTTATAATTCTAAGATACGTTTGTGATGTTTCAAGGCGTGATGCTCTTTTCTGTGTGGGGAAGGTTGGGTGTGGCTACAGAGCCTGTGGCGTGGCGTTTTTGTAGCTAGCTGGCTACTGCAATGGCGGAGGTGAAGAAGTGCGATTACGGCGAAGGCAAACAGGCCGTAATTATAAATTAATTATTACAGAAAACACAAACATTAGCTGATCTGACTGATTAAAAGCCCTGGGATGTGAATAAAAACATTTACTTTTAATGGCGTGCATAGATATTTCTGATATAATGTTTCCTTAAAGAGCTTCAATTATCCCTCAACAGACAGTAAATGTGCCTAATTAAGAACAATGACAAGCCTGTTAGAAGATAGAGGTTGCAATTAAGGTTTGGAAAAACACAGCGTGCCGTGGGGCCCCCTGGACCAAGCCTGAGAAAGCATGCTTCGGGGTGCACTGTGTTCAAAGCCAACTGGGTAACTGACAGCCTGAACTGGGGCCATTGGCAGGCGATTCAGACACTTCACCGTTATCAGTTTTGCTGGTGTGTGATCTGCGGTGTCTTTTTAACCCTTTGAAGAGTAGGTTTTTTGGGATGTTTTTCCCCCCCCAAAATTCTAAAGTCAGTGTTCTAGTTTCAGTTACTAGTTCTGATTGTTACATCAGCATTAGAATGTTCAGTTAAGAACATTCCAATCACATATTTGTGATCTTACACCGTAAAGGGTTAAAACTGGAATGCTGAGAAATAAAGGATACTATAAGTGGTGATCACATGACGCATAAAGGACTCTATCAAGCCCTGTTTGAGAGCCCGTGTTTAGATTATATAAACCAGTCACAGGGTTCCCAGATATGTCCCAAAGAACTGAAGAGACCCACTGCGTTACCCCAACATGGGCAAATCAGTCAGGTTGCGTAATTATAATCGACCATCGCAGCTAATAAGCGCCGTCGGAAGACGCTATGATTGAATAAAGATAATGAACTCTCAGTGGACTAGGCTAACATTTAGACCTGATTAGTTAGCGTTCACCCCGGCAGAATTGGCGAGGTTATTTAAAGACGCATTAATCTTGCCAAGCTCACCTAAATCAGGTTTTCATAGAGTTGATAATTACGTTATCTCGGCTGGATGGTTTCATTAGAACGGCGTGGGGCAGCGCCGGTGGAGGAAGAAGTTCCTCTCCATTCGGCTCACGTTTGTGTCTTATTGATACGCGCAAAAGCCCATCTGTCTTATGAATACCAAATCAGCAGCGCTCTACACACATAAATGTGCTTCAGAGATAAATAAATCGGCCCTTGAATCAGCTCACTTCATTTAGGCGAATGATGTCTATTTTATTTTCACGTGTAACTGCAAAAGGTCTTCATAAATCATGAGGTAACGCCATAAACCCTTCATATGCAATTCATATCCCCTTTATAAAGCAGTTATAGTGACAGATATGCTTGTGCAGTTTATACCTATACATCAAAAACAAAAACATACTTACACATCACAAATTCAAGTTCTGCTCACAGAGGAGCAATATCTGTTTAATGACTGTCTTGCAAAGTTCCATTGACTATAAAGTATGTCTTTTTTAGATGGCAAATGTAATATACTCAATGAGATGAATCTGAATTCATGGACCATAAACACTTATATGCTGAATACACACCCCCAATCGTGTGCAGGAAGCATTGTGATCCATTTCACAATCAGCATTTTAATACAGCCTTACGGCTGGATTCAATAAACAGCTTTGTTATCATGGACACATAACAAAGAGTGAATAAACGCACATATGCGTGATTACACTAAACTCCGAGCTTCTCCTCTGAGCCACAAATGGATTAAATTCTATCTAAAGTCCTTTCTTACATGTACATTAACCAGATTTCCTATCTCAGAAACAAGCCATTTTTTTTTTTTTTTAAATGCATGAAAATCCTTCGGGGTCAGAGAAACTATTTTTGAGTGTTACGATGGATGTTTGCAGTTGGATATGATCTCCCTACTGAGGTTGTCAGCGGCTTGCTCTCTGGGTGGAGAACAGGCCTGTTGAAACCTATCACTGTGGAATTCTCCCCTGAAAAAGAGGGATTGCCAGGACGGAAAAAACATAGGACTGCCGGGTACGGGACATCCAGCTGTCTGAAATCCTGGCCTCCTACAATTTACCCCAACTGTACAGCAGACCAAGCAAGAGAGTATTTTTTGATGCGCAGTTTTTTTGTTTTTTTAAAACTTTTTTGTCCTGTTAAGTTAAAGATATGCCATTCAGTGAGAACAAGGCATAACACGTCCTTGCTTGGAGTGGGGTACAGCCAGACCACGGCCAGACACTGCCACCCTGAAACGGCCTAATCAGTGCGTTAATTAGTACTTTATCTGGAATAAAAGCACATAAATCTTGCTCACCTTTCCTTTTACCTTGTTTTTTCCTGCACAAAAATTTTACTCTGAGGGGAAAAAGAGGAATTGCAAATGATTTAATTTGCTTGAAATTAATTGCTTCATGCAGGGCTGACTGCACTTTAATTGTGTCAGTTTGAATTATGGCTTTTTGTTTGTGCACTTCAGGCAGTATGGTCTATGCATGTGTGCGCACGTGCGCACCTGCGTGTGTGTGTGTGTGTGTGTGGGTAGTGCGTGTGTAGTGTGTAAGTGTATAGTGTGTGTGTAATGTGTGTGTGCAGTGTGTGTATACTCCAATGAAAATGAGATGAGCTGAAAGAGGACAGAAGCTGCAGATGGGAATGAGTGAGGCCTTGGGCATGAAATACAGCGCTGGGGCTGGAATATATCATCCCATAAATCTCCCCTCAGACAGAGATGACACCCTCGCCAGGGCTCAATCCTGTCAGATAGCTGTGATTTATGGATGACCAGTGCCTGAACACACTCACCATCCGGCTATTATGAGGGACCTGTTAGTGCTCAGAACGTGTGGAACTGTCCCATCCTACAGTACATAATGTTAACAGGCGGGACCATGGCCATGGCACCCATCACAATGCGCAGGCTGTTTACCTAATTTAATATGGCCCTCAAATATATACTGTATGATGGGAAAATGTCTGAAACTTCCCAAAGTTTTAATTAATATTCATTAATATTTTATTCATAATTAACCCCAAAAAAACAAAAAACCTCCTGCTTCCACAAAATGTGCATCTTGGCCCTGGTTCAACTGGTGCATTCAATTGCACTCTCTTTTGCAATCAAGAGGAACCACTTAATTAGTCTTTTGTTTCCGCACTGACAGAATTACTCCACCGGGCATAAGAGCTCTTGATTAACAATGAGGCCAACAGTTCTGATTGGTGCCAACTCTGTGATGTCATTTGTGTTTCGTCATTTTTCCTGGAAATACATTTCACATCATTGCAAAAGGTTCCAATTGTGTGTTTTACATCAGTTTAGCATGTCCCTCAAAAGAAGGTAAGCACCTCACCTGGGATTACCAGAGACAGTCTGAGATTGAACCCTTAAACCACAGAAAAAATCCCCCACAATACCTTGCATTTCCATCTTACATCAAACATCACTCCAAAAAATTCACCTTTCCACACATTTCAATTACCATTTTTCTCTGTGTAAATTTCCCTTTTACCGTTGTGTATTTTGGCTCTGGAATGAAGTATCAAGTCCTGTTATTACAGATTATTTCTCATCTGATCTCAGATTTAATTTTCCACTTCCTTTCTCTTCAGACCACATTTGAGGCAGAAGAACAATATGTATTTTTTTTGGAACATGAACACGGTAAAGAAAACAGGCTTCTAAGGCCTGATTTCCTGTACCTTTCTCCCAGTTCAATAATAACCATTAATACTGATATTTCTGTTATCAATGTTTTAAGAACTTCGATGAATATGAAAAATGGATCTTGAATGTCCTTCATTCAGTTCAAAAATGTTTTTACTACATGGAAAAGCATCACTTTTGCTTGGACACACAATAACCATAGAGTCAGGTATTTCTCAACAGTTTTTGCCAGGAAAAGTTTGATCGTGTGATTTAAGTATGCATCACATGATGTCAGCAGTTACAAATGATCATGCTTATTTTTTTAAATGCAATCAATGCATGGTGTTTTTTCTTTTTCTTTCTGGAAATGGAAAGTGCTTTGCTTTTACGTGACACTATGCTGTTTCTTACATGTCCTGAAACTGTCTGACTAAAATCCAATTGTTTAAAGCCCTATCCGGACGGGATAAGTTATCAGGACAATGTCCGTAAAGTAATTATTACCACAGGAGGTCTGTAATGTTAATGGGCGATTCGGACGGGATAAAGTATCTCCGTAATCAGCGTCTAGAATTACAAAGATGGGAGTGTCTACTCCATGTTGTCGTCACACCGAAAATGTTCCCCACGAGTCATACAACGTTACACATCCTATCTGCAAACTGATTCCTTCAGGTAGAAAATCGCTGTCAGGGAGCAATTGAAAAGATGCAGGCGCCCAAAAAAAAAAAAAAAACTACGTGGAGACAATGTTGGCATGGCAAACATGTCCACAAAAAGCATGAGGAATCCTGCATTACACCTCTTGATTAACGTTAGCTTGAAAAAAAACTGTGTTAGGCCATAACATGTATGTAAGGCTATAGCTAGGCTACAATAGCTTACCTAAAGCTGCCACAAGCGTTGCCCCACTGTAGCCTACTTTTGAGCCAGTTTTTTTTTTTGCTCTCTGTCTTCTTATTTAATGTAACGTTACATTCATTTAGAGGTCGGCCAATAGTTGTGGCTTGCACTTGGACTGAAGAGAGCACAACCAAAGGCGTCCTCGAGTTCTTATGTGAAAAACCAGGAGAAAAGACTGGGGAAAACTAATTTCTCACAGGAAATAACAGAACTTTACCGGACATGTCTTTTACAGGACACTTAACAGTAGGTAAAAGACTCCAGAATCTTTACTGGCACGGGAGCGTGCAGTCCGTAAAAGTTACGAACATGGCAGATTCAGACGGGACAAAAATAGCGGAGCTCATAATTATTACCTCCCCCTGTAAAACTTATCCCCCCTGTAAAACTTATCCCCCCTGTAAAACTTATCCCGTCCGAATAGGGCTTAAGACTTGAATTTTTACTCAGAAAATGCTTGTTATATTTGGCTGGTTGCAAATATACATTGGGAGTCTACATTTCAGTGCACGTTCTGACACAAATGTACATAATGAGTTGATCCATTTGAAGACTTAATGGATAAATAAAATTAAATAATGGATTTTATTTACTCCTAAAGGGATTATAAATAGTAGTAGGTAGTATTTTTGAAAATTTATCCAGGGTTGGCATCATAAACAGACTGAATTACCCTGTCCTCTTGAGTCGGTTTTAGCTTCTTGTTTAATTTGCTTTTGCAGGTATATATGACAGAGAACATTCCAGCAAGGTCAAAGGTCAACTGTCTCCCACTACTCCTTCACACACGAAAGATTACTGCTTTAATTGTTTTACAGATTGGTCAATATGGTCACGCAAGATGGAAACAGCAAAAGATTATGCTACTTCTGCTATGTTTCAGCGGCCACTAATGGTCACTCTTCTAAAGCCTACAAGACCACTGACTGCACCTTTTTCCTCAGATTATGTTTTCGAAGTAACATAGTAAAATCAAAAACAACAACAAAAATAGGCTGATTTGACACTGCACATAAGGAGACAGCACAGTCTCCATTTGCATACAGTATATGGAGAGTATGCCAGAGTAACAGACCCAGGGCATGTTGAGGTCTAGCAGTGTTACATGCATCCTGGCTTGTGTAAATTAATCTATACGAGCTGCTACTTAAAATTCAATCGATCAGGCAGGGCCGCAACAGACTTAGAACACACAGTCCCAGGCACTGCAATCAAAACTGTCTTTAAATTGGGTCGTAATTCTTGTCTCAAAAGAGTGGATTACATCAAAACCTGGGTTCAAACGGTAAAAAAATAAAACATAAAAAAAATATGTAAGCAACGATCAGTCGGCTCTTATCTCTTTAAATCCCTCTCAGAGGGTAGGGAAAGCTAATGATTTTGCCACTGGCAGAATACCTAACCAACATGAAAATGTGATGACACTTAACCTTGAGGTGGGGGGGGGGCTCTATCAATGAAGGGCATGTGTAACTGAACCGTGGAGAAAAAGCAAGGCAAAGCCACTAAATCACAGAAACAGCCCTTGGGGCCAAGACAGGACTGCAACAGAAACCCCAAAAAATGTACCAGATATGTCAACAAGTTTAAAAAAAAAAAAAAAAAGAGACTTCTTTTTAAAACTGAATATAATACATCTGGCAAATATCCAAAAATAAATAAGACAAATGAAAGCAGTGTCTGTGGAAGGATTGCAAAACTCAATCTGACTCAATGACGGCCTCTGGCTCCATTTCTCATGAAAACCGGTGCTGACATAATAATGCTAACCTTGCCGCGGGTTTTTCATTTTTACATTTGATTAATACTTAATGTTTTGCAACCCACCCCTTTTTTTTTCCAGTTAAAATAAATCAGACTATTGCTGTGACTTGATCGTGATTTAAGCAATTGTCCTTAACCAGGGGTTGTTTTTTTGTTTATTATTCAATAACATAGTACGGTCAATGCACCATCACCAAAATTCATTCACGCCAAAACTGTGTTTGTGAAGAAAATAAATAAATAAATAAATAAAATCATCAAAAAACTAAAAGAAAACAAAAACCTGCAGACAGATTCCAGCTTCTACTAAAAACGACCCGTACACATACCAGGTTTTCAGCTTATGACACAATATTCTTACACAAAAAGGCACGCACAGGGTGTAAAATCCCCTTGACCATTTTTAAAAAACATTTCTGAACTACCCGCAGCTGAATCACAGAAGCACTTCGCAGACTACTTGGCCAGTCTACAATAGCGGTACTCACATCTGCCGCTGACTGACTGACTGACTTAAAGACTGAGGACCGCTCGGCTCTCAACCAATTTCAGTCCATTAGCATCTCCCAGGCGGCACATCAGACACAATAAAGCCATTGCTGAAAGACAACGGGTTAGTGTAAAGAGCTGTACAATGCTCTCGCTCTGATATGCCAGCGTAGTGCTGATAAACTAATATAAACCAAGCATACCTCAGCCCGCACTTTCTCCATCAACTTCTATTTGTCATCAATTTAAAAGCACCAAATTAAAACCGCAAACTAGATGCCAGCCAAAGGCGTTTGTCTGGAGATATAATTGCAGGCAGAGCAGAGCAGATTTACACTGGGACAGAACTTAATTCATAAAATCAAACATTTAAATGTGGGATGCAATGTAAAACAAAACCTAGACCATTTTAACATTTTTAATGAGCTCAATACCAAGGAACAGGAGAAAATATCAATGCATTTCAGGGCCCTAAAATCAAGGGCAACTGGGAGTCACAGTTTCTGACCAAAGTCTTATGTTCACCAATACATGGATTTAGTCCTCTTTTAAATCCAATCAAATTAAGTGGCCTATCACATTGCGTACACCCATTGAAATCCACTTTCTGACCATTACACCAGAATAATGCTCAGTGTTATTTCACCTAGAACAGAGTTCATCTGAGTGTACACTGAACAAAAGAACAAAAGACACTCAAGAAAAAGAAATGCCCTGGGATCGGCTGAAGCACCCTTCAGCCTAACCCGACACAAGTGCGTATTGAGCCGAGCGCATAACTCCTCTCCCTTCAGGTATCGCCATGGCCACTGCCAAAACAGGATAACATATCTAGGACAGAGTTTAATTTCTTTTGGTAAATATCACATTTCTCACATGAATTCTGGATATGGGTGTCCTTGGAGATCAAAACAGAAACAAAGAGCTTGCGTTTCACCAGTAAAACCTGACCCAGTTACACGGTCGTCCGTTAAAAGATCCTTCATTCCACTCTCACTCTCAACACCTTACAGCCCTGGCTTTCTTCTGGCCGATGACTAAAGCCTTCACTAAAGCCGGACGTATCCTGGCAGGGCACCAATCCCAGCTTTGCATTACGCGGACGATAGCCAATAAAAACAAGCTGTGCTGGGAGGTACATAGAGCGTTACGAAAAGAGAGTAAGGCCAGAAACCATTTCTCCTCCTACCTGTGACTTTTCTGTTAGTTTTTATTATTAAAAGTAAAAAGAAAACCTTGAAAATATGAAGACAATATTATTATTCCCATAATGCTAACAAAGAATAAATGTTGCCATATAAATACACGTTCTCAGTGATACACGTTCTCAGTGATACACGTTCTCAGTGATACACGTTCTCAGTGATAGCGCCACAGCGTGGACGTGTTGGAGAAATAAAGCTGGATTGTGAGAAGCATGAGAATCTGGGCCCAGTTTTCCCAAAAGATGGGAATGATCTTTCGGCCATTTTGTTTTTATATTCCTTTCATTGTTTGATTGTTTTTCGTCATTTGTTTTTTGTCTTTCTCCCTCTATTTCTGTTGTTTTTTTATGTATTGTCAGTAAATTTGTATAATTTTAATGATAAAATTAATAAAGCATAAACACAAAACACTGCTTTTGGGAATCTGGGCCCTGGTCTGCTTGTCAAAGATCCTAATACAGTCAGGTCCATAAGTATTTGGACAGTACCACAATTTGTTTTTTTGGCTCTGTACTCCATTAAATTGCATTTGGAGTACAGTGGAACAGTGACTATGAGGTTAAAGTGCAGACTTTCAGCTTTAATTTGAGGGTTTTAAGTCCATATTGGGTGAAAGGTGTAGCAATTGTAGCCATTTTTATACATAGTCCCCCCCCCCCCCCCATTTTAGGGAACCAAAAGTAATTGGACAAATTAACATACTTTAATAAAGTTATCATATTTGATATTTGCCTCCCGCTCTGCAAGGAACCTGGGGGTGGTCCTGGACGACCGGCTGGACTTCAAAGAGCACATCAGGGCGACGGCACGGTCCTGCAGGTTCCTCCTGTACAACATCAGGAGGATTCGACCGTACCTGACCACCTACTCCACCCAGCTTCTTGTCCAGACCATGGTCACCTCACGCCTGGACTACTGCAACTCCCTGCTCGCAAGCCTGCCGGCCTGCGCCATTCTGCCTCTTCAACTGATCCAGAATGCAGCTGCCCGGCTTGTGTTCAACCTCCCGAAATTTTCCCACGTAACCCCCCTGCTGAGGTCTCTCCACTGGCTGCCAGTTGCAGCCAGGATCAGGTTCAAAGTTCTGACCCTGGCCTACACTGCAGCCAATAGGACAGGCCCCGCCTACCTGCAGGACTTAATCCAGAACTATGTTCCTGCTCGACCACTTCGCTCTTCTACAGCAGGGCGACTGGCACTTCCCCCCCTCCGTGTCAAAGGCTCTCGCTTGTCCCGACTGCGGAGTTTTTCCACATTAGCTCCTCAGTGGTGGAATGAACTTCCCATTCCCCTACGTTCTACTCCAACCCTGCCTGCATTCCGTCGAGGCCTGAAGACACACCTCTTCAGACTCCACCTTGACTGATACCCTCACCTAGGAATATCAGTTCCCTGTTCCCTGTGTTTTCCTGTCTGTTTATTATAGTTTACAATAGTATTTGGAATGGTAGTGTGGTGTTGCTGATTTTCCCACAGCTTACTGTGAACTACAGTCGACGCTCATTGCTAGGGATAGCTGCTACATTATGTGAAGGATGTGCTTTGCCCTGTCTGTTCTGTAGTGATCTTGATAATGTCTCTGTACGCACTTACTGTACGTCGCTTTGGATAAAAGCGTCTGCTAAATAAATGTAATGTAATGTAATGATATTTGGTTGCATATCCTTTGCATGTCATGACTTCCTGATGTCTGTGACCAAACAACATCAAAAGACTCAACATCTTATTTTCAGGTGGTCTTACAAGCGATACTATAATCTGGATACTATAATCTAGAGATCCATTCAAATGCAGAGAGATTATAGTAATTCTTGTAAGAGTACCTGAAAATAAGATATCAAAAGTCTTTTGATGCTGTTGGTTCACAGACATCAGGAAGTCATGACATGCAAAGGATAGGATATTGAACAAAATATTAAATATGGCACTGTTCCATTTCAAAGCCAATGTGCTGGAGTACAGAGCCAAAACAACAAAAAATGTGTGTCACTGTCCAAATACTTATGGGCCTGACTGTATATCAGCTCTGACATTGGGACTTGGCCTTCCATTCCAAATACATTTGCCGACCAGCATGAGGAAAAAATGTAATGACGAAAGAAAACAGATCCAATCTATCTTTCTGAAAAATTGCATCTTGTAATCTTGCTTTGTAAATCCCTAATAGACGTTGTTATGCATCAAATGCTTATTTGTTTTTAATATATCCTCAGCTAATGCGGAAAATTCTGGGCATCCATTGCCAATCCAACCAATTAATCTCCCAGTGTTTTCCTTTCCAAAGCCTCCATCATAGATAAATGCCCCAACTTGCACGCACACACGCAGCATGCGCGCACGCACGCACGCACACACGCACGCACGCACGCGCGCACGCACACACACACGTACACACGTACACAAACACGCACGAATGTACGCATGCAGACAGACACAAAAACACAGACAACTTATGTTTTTTTGATTCTGAGAGAGCGTGTTATGTGAATATGGAAAACCTGCTGAACTCTTCAATGTGACTGTACAAAAGGAGATTCAGACAGACGGAATTTGAAGCCAGACACTTAAGAAGCAGAGATATAGAATGTTCTCCTGCGTTTCCTCCCTTTTGGAAAATATGTAGTACATAATGGAAGTGAGCGAGATATATACACGGCATTCTCTTACATCGCTGGAACACAAGGTCAGTTCCACTCAAAAATAGGACTTCAAATCAATTTTGAATCCAAGTAGAAATACAATGAATCACATATCACTTATATGTCTCTTAGTTCCTGTGAACTTTGGCCTCTATATCTTTCAAAAAGAAACTGGATCATTTTTAGAATATGAAACAAAACTATTCAGCGCAGTACATTCAAATTACGGTGAAAACATTTGAGACACTGCGGAATACTGTAATTCAGTTACATGTAGGATTTCACTGCTACATTGAAAGACCTGAGTAAAATATTCTTAACACTAGTTTTGAGGGGGAAAAAAAACATTCATCACGTTTTTTTCTTTGAAAAATGGACAAATGTTGATCAATTCCCAGCCTTAACAGACGGGGTGTCCAATCCCATCCGACAAGGAATGGTGCGGGGCAGATTTTCATTGGAAACCATTGAACATGGCTTCCAAAGCAATACCTTAATATGTTTAATCAGAACCAAAGACCAAACACAAACCCCCAGGCTGGCTTTTCTCAGAGACGCACAAACGTGAGCGCGTTTTGGCGGTTACGTAATTGCACTTAATTGACCAATTAAAGCTGTTGATTATGCAGTTTAGTCACCACAACTGGTTTATTTGGTCTTAACTGGTTTGCTCGTGAAATCAAGAAATAACCACACTGCACAGCAAACATGGTGCACCCTAGGGCGTTTCCATGAGACCGTGGTCTCATATAAGCACCCTAGGGTGTTAAATGTACACCAGCAGTGTTAGATTTACACTGGCATATTTGCTGTGTGCTACTCTCCAAGAGTGAACTGCAACGCTTTAAAGGTCTCCAGACAAATCTCTAATTAACTTAATTTAATTACTACGTACAATGACTCCGTTGCACCAGTTAGCTACAGAGCTAATTTGCATCTGTGCCACCTGTAACCAATTTCACACCCCAAGAAAGGTTCATTTGCAGACCAAAATGTTCCCTCTATTTTTTTCATCGCCATTTGGATGTCACGATCTCATGAGCGTAAATCACATGCGATATTTCCAGCATATTTTATGCAACAACAAAAAAAAGGTTAAAAAGGAGACAAGTCTATGCTTGTTGCAACTGAGAGAACACAGATTAAATGAAGATTAAAAGCTCCGGTCTGGATAGATCGAGGCGTGCTACCGGTATCACTGCTCATCCAGGGGACCTACAGGTAAACCAGCGGCCGCCTGACTGTCTTGTTCTGGTGCTGTGAGCCCGCGTCCGTGCGCAGGTGGGTCCGTGTGCCCCCGCCCCCCCCCCGGACAGAGCCAGAATGGGGCGGGAGTGGGCGTGGCCCGCCGGATTGCGAGGTTCGCCGAGGGAGAAAGGCCCTGACGGATCATTAGCATAAGCCAGAGAGATTCATTTGCATGCTAAATACAGGAAGGATTTGCAGACCTTGACGGAGAGTGCTAGTTTCTCCCACCGGGGATTCGTACGGTTGTCAGGAAAGAGACAGGGGCATCCTCCCAGGCTCAAACAGGAAGCAGGAGGCTTGTCATGTTTGGAATATTTTATAATTAACCTGCCATAAGCCTCTACATTATTGAGCACCAAGGTCAGCCTACTAAAACACTCATTTACAATTTTTATGGGTCAAACGTAAAAAATTACAAAATTAATTGGATGAAAATGTGTGCAACCTGAACTAATAGCTACACAATCTGCACCATTTCTTTAATATTTATCTCTTGTAAAAATCATGCCAGAAGTTTGCATTTGACTGTACAGAATTTTATTATATTTTTTACCTGCCTGGAAGCCTAATTAAAGGATGCGCATTTGGGCTCAATGTCATACTCCCACTTATTCGATAGATTTTTAAAAATGCACCCGAGAAATCAAAGATAATCAATGCCAATTCCAGGCACCGAAAGGGACGGCTCAAATATTCCCCGCGTTTTTTTTTGTTTTTTTTCAGTGGTCCAATGTCACTCGTACGATTTTTCTCTGGTTAATTTTTTTCTGAGTCGTTTTGACGTGGAATGACCCAACGTCTCTTCAGTAGCTTACACAATAACAAAGCGGGGGTGGAGCTGGGGGTGTGGAATCAAATATAGCCTTGACATACCTGGAGACTGTGTTCAGTGAACTACATTTGCTGGAATGCACCCCAGAAGGTGTTGTAAATTATTGAACGGACCGGGCCTGAGAACAGATTAAGGGACCGTGGAGGAGATTATTCACAGTTGAGATGGCACTAAGAGGAGGAGACATCTTGCTCCCCTGTGGACCTAATAGACCAGGGTTACATCATCCCCCGGTTATAGGACAGTTCTTCCAGAACTTTCTGGTCGAAGTTATGACGTTATGTGTGGCCTGATCTCTTTTTTTCAAAGCCTGAAAAAACTTCTGTTTGTTTGAAAAATGTAATCTCATTGCATTAGAAGATCTAGCTCTCTCTCTCTACCAAGGTTTTTTTTTTACATATAGTTTTTTGATGGGAGATTACTGTTACACAGAATGATGCGTCACGCATGAAGTACGCAAAGCTCTGTCAGGAAACTCTTGCTGCAGCTGACCTGCTTGCTGCAGGTTTGCAACGGCTGCCTGGAACAGAGAAATTCTGCTTGCTGTGCAATCCAATGTCATCTTTGGGAGGACGTTTAGAAGCAGGTATGATCTGTAATAAGCCAAAACACTTCATCTCTATACAAGTTCTTGTTTATAGAACCAAACCCAACCAACTGAATATCCAACTCAAAGTGCTTGTTTGTGCTTGTACAGAACATATTAATACCTTCATCTTATTTTAAGAAATTATGACAGCCTAACCAACCACGGCATCATGGTACTTTTCTACAACGGCCTGGGACGAATGCAATCAGCCACGATCAAGTGTTGTGTTGTGTGACACTGAATCAATGTGGGGGAGATGCATTTGACCTTTCCCAAGGCCTCAGAGGCCCTGTTTTTCCCTTTCCACCTTCCCATCATTCCGCACAAAATTCCCACTGAAAGGAAATGTTCACAAATGTGTCCTCTTTTATAGAAAGCTTGGGACAGCAAGGACAGCCATAACTGCAGATTCAAAATGACTCCTCAAGGTATAGACACGACAGTAGGCTATTGCATTTGTTACATAAAATAAAAAACATTATCTCCCCACAACATTGTCTATTACTTCCAAATAAAACTGGGCGATACACTTACACGGTCGGAGCAGCTGCTTCCGCCCGCTATCACAGCACATTCATCTTCTTAGCTAACCGTCAAGTTGCTTCTGCATCTTAAATCTCGCACATTACCGTACCAGTGGCACTTCACTAGATTTATGGCCTCTATTAATTACACTGGGAAATTCAGGAAAGATTTAATTTAAAAGTAATCAATTTCAACACCAGCAGTCGACTCCGTTTTTTTAATTACAACCATAAATAACTGGATCACGCAGCCCTCGTATAAGGACTTCTGTGTGAGTAGAAAAAAGAAGGTGTTCTTATAGGCTTAGGGGCTTTAACAGAATGCGGAGAATGCGGAATATCGACATTCCTCTGATGGGATTCGGCTTTGGTGTTCACCTGATACCCATTGTCCACTGAATGAAGTATAGTATCATGGTATCATATTTGCCACCACGTAACACAATGATTTAAGGTAACGTTAGATATTTTTCTACATACATTTTTGTCCCAAGTGCTGTTTTTTATTGTTTGGATTTGATTTCAGCATTTAACAAGAGATGAAATGAACGGCCTAAAATATTTAGTAACAGCTATTTTCCACAATTTATTTTTATTTTTATTCAGGGCAGGTTGGAATATGTTTTTCACTGCAGTGTCGAGACATTCACTCAACATTCAATTAACATTGACTCGTGATAAAACTAAAAGATAAATTTTTTTCCTTCAAAAACCAAGTTCAGCTAACACCAAAATTTGATAAAAACACTAGTAGTTATTAATAAGTCCAGGTAAAAGGTATTGAATGTTGATTGAATCCTGTCCATGAACTTTAAAAATCTAAGGCAGGAGAAACAAGTTGCAAAAAGGAATAACATAAATAACAAAGGAAAAAATAAAAATAAATGTATTGCTTACTAAAGCAGCATAACCTCCAAGAATAGAGCTTTATTGACATGAGTGACACAAAATAAAGAAAGGAAATCAGGATTTAAAACTGAAAATCACATTTGCTGGCATTACTGCAACCATTTGGTACGGCTCATGGGCAAAGACCCTCATACGCCCTAGAGCCTCAGAGAGAAAGTTCTGGAAGCGGGATAGGAGTTGGACGTCCGTATTGTGTGCCTTTCATTTTATATAAAACAAACTAATCAATAAATAAGTGTAATGGTAGGCCTACGGTTGGTGCTTCCAACTCTTCACTATTTTATTCTGCACAAATGGTGTTCATCGGGGCTATGCGATAAGAGAGCTCGTTCCAAAAGCCCTCTTTTTACTGCAGCAGTGGGCTCTTCCCAGTATATCAAAAAGGACAGTGTGGTCGTTTAGAGGCATCCCATCCGTTGCCTGAAGCTTGTGTTCGTGTGATCCTTTGTGTCCCGGTAACGCTCCTAACCTTACAGTCTGCGATGGAGGCAACGGAATTCAACATCCAAATCTCTGCGGCTTTCTCCCAGCGACTACAACGTTTTTGTTGTCCGAGACAGGCCTGCGTTTAAGCTCTCCAGCGAAATTTACAATCTTGCTCCGGGCGATTATTTACTCTGCAGTCTGTAGTACCGGCAATTCGAACGATAAAAGGTCAAGCTCGAGGACAAATTGACTTAACCAGAAATGCCTGCTCGTACATTTAGACCATTATCATTTAAACGCTTGTTTATATGACTGTACTTAGACATAATCTGTAGTCCTGTTTTCTCAGTGTTCTCAGACTAACGCTGAGACAACATTCCACTCAAGGTCTGTGAACAGAAAAGCAAGTTTTTTCCCCTCTTATATTATAAATTCCAATAATCTTGAACTTAACTGTGAACATACTTTTTTTAACCAGTTGATGTATTTTATGAAGGAAGGTTTAGCTTAGGCAATTAGCTAGGCAATAAAGGGAGTGCATAAGAGTTGTAAAATAGAGTCCGGGGCCTAGTTACGCTTGTAAAGCATGGTTCGTGCTTTTCACAGGCCACGTTAGACCCTATCACCCAAGGGTATGTTAAGACAAATAATTTCACCATTCTGTTGTAATTCCCAGCAACAACCATATTAGGCTTGAGGTTTTAAGCATCATTGCTAACTGAATGTATACTTGTGTAATACAAGTGACTGGAGTCACTCTGTCTGCCCAAAGAGTCCTTTTCAGAATCACTAACTTCAATACTGTACAAAGGCCTATTCTCCCAACACAGCGAGGCCATTAACCTATCCATTATTCCACAAAGATTTGTGGAGCAGCTTTCCAAGTAAGATCTAGCAGTAACAGTTGCTTGAAAAAAAAAAAGCATCCTATTTTTGGTAAATTAAGGTAAAATACTCTAAATGAGCACAGCAGCAAAATTCCTACGGACAATGGAAAGAAAACTTAAGAATGCACACTTGTAACTGCCATCTCCCACACTACCATTCTCCTGTCTGTTAGCTGGTCTCCCACACTACCAATCTCCTGTCTGTTAGCTGGTCTCCTACACTACCATTCTCCTGTCTGTTAGCTGGTCTCCCACACTACCATTCTCCTGTCTGTTAGCTGGTCTCACACACTACCATTCTCCTGTCTGTTAGCTGGTCTCCCACACTACCATTCTCCTGTCTGTTAGCTGGTCTCCCACACTACCATTATCCTGTCTGTTAGTTGGTCTCCTACACTACCATTCTCCTGTCTGTTAGCTGGTCTCCCACACTACCATTCTCCTGTCTGTTAGCTGGTCTCCCACACTACCATTATCCTGTCTGTTAGCTGGTCTCCCACACTACCATTCTCCTGTCTGTTAGCTGGTCTCCCACACTACCATTCTCCTGCCTGTTAGCTGGTCTCTTACACTACCATTCATCTTTCGGCTGAGTTTGGGTATTACTTGGATGGGATACCTCCAAACAAACCGCATTTTGAATTTTGTCAGTCAGTAGGGGAGTGATCTTCCCTCCAGACCAATTAAAATAATTGCCTTAGCGCACTGATGGGGGTCAGGCGGGGAGTATTGGGGTGGAGAAATGATCTCTTTCGGATGAGAGGCGACACATCTGCTTAAAGATCCCTTGGTGCTTATACATAAAACATCCCACTTAAACAAGCTCTTTACATCAAACCACCTAATCACGTCCTGTACAGCTGGCCGGCTGTAGAACGGCTTAAATTTCCGACTCACACATTGTAAAAGGAAGCCGAGGCCTCAAATGGACGTCCTGGTTAAATTAAGCATAAATTAAGAATAAATCAATACAATTAAGCTTAATCAACTGCATTGATTAATGCAGTTATCAAGTAATCAACTTAATCAACTGCATCGTCCAATTTTGTTGTACATGTACAATGACAATAAAGATATTCATTAATTCATTTGCTAATCCAATATCCCCACGACCAGCAAGCGGAGATAGAGAATGAAGAATTTAAGTGGAAGAACGAACATTTCTCAGAAAAGGCTGTAAAAACTAAGAAGAAAAAAACTATACTAAATGCACAAGGATGAGCAAGTCTTTATTTCCATAGGGGAATAAGCATCTCGGTTGAGCAACAGATCTTTTATTAGTGTAAATCACTATTCAAGGGCGGTGGAAGTCTAATTTGAAACCTGAAGCAACCTCAGCGGACCCAAATAAGCTGATGCTGAGATCTTATGGCAGTTAGCACAGACAGCTTGTGTTATTACCTGAATGCACGGCTCTCCGCTTACTGAGAACAGCTTAGATTTAGATCAGGGCTGCATAACGCTGGGCTCTGACTTACGCTCCTGCCAGGTGATTAATCACTGCGATTCAGCTGATCGCGGTCTTTATTGGACCACTTCAGCCTCCGTACCCAGTTCCGGGAGGATTTAGTAGTCAGTGATGAGACAGCGGATCTCCTCGAATCGAGAAGAACAGGTTAAATCGATCTAAAATGGCAGACACCATGTCCATCTGCATCAAGCCCTTTCTCCTCTCTGTTCAAGCAGATGCCAACCACCAAATGACTCTGATTCAGTTTTAGGAGCTATACGTATCACTCTATTGGCTGTTCATGCACACAAAGCCCGGAGACATTTCACAGTCAGCGGTGCACTAGATCAATCTACAAACCCCAATTCCAAAAAAGTTTGGACAGTGTCTAAAACGGCACATAAAAGCAGAAAGCAGTGACTTGTAAATTCTCTTTTACATATATTTAATTGAAAAAAGTACTAAAAAAATATATTGAATGTTTTACCATATCAACTTTATTTATTTTTGTAAATATACGCTAATTCTGAATTTGATGCCTGCAACATGTTCCAAAAAAGTTGTGACGGGGGCAAAAAAAAAAAGACTGGGAAGTTCAAAAAACACCTGTTTGATACATTCCACAGGTAAACAGGTGATGCTATCATGACTGGGTATGAAAGGGATGTCAAAAGACTCTTGATATCTTATTTTCACTCTTACAAGTGAAACTATAACCTCTCTGCATTTGAATGGATCTCTATGGGAATTGGGGGGTGGGACTAGATTAAGTTGTAAATTACACGGGAATAGTATGGAATGGCTGTAAGTCATGAAAGGTCTGAGGTAACAGGTGGAAATGTAATATACTGCAGTATATTTTAAATATATTGTGAAGATAATTTAGATATATTTACAATATACTGCAGTATATTCTTTTTCCATAAGGGGGGTTTCTAATTACATGCGTGAGATCTGACCTCAAGCCTTGAATGAAATTAACTTTTTCACACACTGGCCAGAGTGGCTTGTGGAGTCTAAAAATCACCAGCCATTTCCAACATTTTACCAGCCACATGACCTTTTACAATATAACACAACCTGGTTTGTTACCAGCCAAAGTGGCTGTTGGATTAAAAATCTTACCAGCCACAATCAAAGTTTTACCCGAATGTTTTTATGGTAGCTGGTGTTAATTTCACGACCTCCCTGAAGCCCTGTATGACATTTGACGACGGCATCAAGTAAGAATTCTTTCCTGAAATTTTGTGCTATTCAACACAGAACAATGGAACAGAAATGAAGATAGAGTCTCTTCTGCCCCTAACACCAATGTTATGCCCCCCCCCCCCCCCCCCATGCCCATAGGAATCAATGGACACGAGCGTGCAGCGTTCTCCTCGACTCCGAGCGAGTGTAACGTAATGTAATATCAATTGACCGTTTCCCCTTTCGCTCCCTGTTGATATGGAAATGTCAGCCACTACTGCGTATAATAACAGGAGTCTCATCGATAAAGGAACAGCATGGATGCACAGGAGGGAATCTAACTTATGAACAAGGAAGATAAGATAGCGCCCACCGTGCAGGACGAAGTGCGGTTTATTTTAGGACTTTTTTTATTTTTATGACTCGGGGCACGGTAGAGGTCAATCTGAGGCACGGTAGAGGTCAATCTGATAGCTTCCTGGAGCTGGAGCCTGAGCTTAATGCCACTGTGTTATAAACCAAAGACAATATCTTTTTCAGTATCCTCCGCTGTGCTGGGAAACACTTTCAATAAAACCACTTTACAATGGTGAAAAGGGAACTTGCGAAAGCTTGTGAATTTTCAGATTTTTTTACAATGGAGAGGTACAGCGAAAAGCGTTGGCCTGGGATGTGTGGAGTGATAAAGGCAGCGTAAAAATCACGTCTTTATAAAAGCAGAAGAGCCTGAAATTCTGCCTCAAACAAAATATTAAATCTCTACAGCATCTGTTCTCTTTTATGGCATTCAGTCTTTTTTATGCCACGCTCCTCGAACCAACGAAAACAAACTGAAAGAACCAACCAAAACAAACTGATGCTAAAACCACCAAAGAACAAAGTCCGGCCGGCAGTGTTTTCATGGAATATATTTCCTGCTGAATTTTCTGCTAAGCCAGCCGCTGCATTTTTACTGGAGTCTGCTTCTTCTAATTAGCGGAGTTAAACAACGAAGTCACAGGCTGAAGGTCGTCCAAGAGCTTTGGTCACAGGCAAACTGACCTTTTTTTTTTTTTTTTCTTACTTCTGCACAAGTAGAGCCCAAGGAAAGCGTTTTTGTTGACCGTGCCAAGAAACAATAAGTCTGCCTCCAACCGCTGCGTGTCGATGCGCAGTCAAACACTCTGGGTAATAACTGTGATCCCACATGGATATAAAATAATAGCCGGCTCCAGCAGAGATAAATTCTCAGAGAATCGCTTGCGGTGCACTTTAACTCCACAAAACTGAATTTGAATGAGTTCATTACGCTAAGAAAAATGCACCGGGGGCGACAATCTCTCATCTAAAACGTCCCGTCTTACACTCCCTTCCTCCAGCCGCGTTAGACACACAGGACTTCAGTGCACTTCACACAGCAACCATGAGGAAAAATAAGAAAACAAGAGCAATTAGCACTTACCTAGTAGAACCGGAGGCGGTAAGACAAGTTGGAAAGTAAGGAGGGCGGTTGTTTGTTTTTTTTGTGGGCGGGGGGGTGGGGAAGGACGACGACCTACCACGTAAAACAGTGAGTCTGGTGGACGAGCTGGTCTCTCCAGCACTGTTGGAGGCTACGCACTCGTACACGGCCTCGTCCCGCGGCGTTCTCAGCGGCTGAATTCTGAGCACCGAACCGGAGCCGTCGTCAAACTCTATCACCTGCAGGTGGCGAGAGACAAGATATGTTACGGGAGTTTTTTTGTTCGCAGTTTTTGACGGAAACTTCGGAGAGGAGAGTCGTTTGCTGGCAGTTCCTAGGCCTCGTTGAGTTTTTTTTTTTTTTGCCATTTCATTGTGTGTTTTTGAGCTCACAGGGGATTATCACATCTGACTTTTAATGACCGCAATGTGATCTGAATCCTTCAGATTAGCTACCTCTGCCTTTCAGACTGATTATGTACTGGTTCATCACGGACTGAAAACAGTCTTTCAGATGGATATTCATCTTCCTTATCATCTAAATCCTGCACAACACCATTCTGAGAGTTAAATCAACTAATAGTTTAGTATGAGCTCAATCAGGACAGGACAGCAGCTCAGGTTTGATTAAACTTAAGTTTAAGTTTAATCAAACCTGAGCTGAGTAAGTTGGAATGACACAAAATGACACGTCATGAAGCATTATGAAGTGCTTATGACCATAGTCATGAATGCATTATAAGCAACCGTCAAATAAGGTGTTACCGTTCTATGCTTATGAATACAAAAAATTTACATGCAAGCTTGCAGGCACGCACACACACACACACGTGCACGCACGCACACACACACACACACACACACACACACACACAGACACACACACACATATGTTAATAAACAGGCTGTTTCTGTGAGCAGGAATAATTTTATTATGCAGAACCAGTACATAAGCCTATTTCACCGCATTCACTACTAAGAATCACGTGGAAGTGTGACATTGGCCCATTTGGGTCGACAGAAAAGTGTGTCAGTTCTATAATATGCTTGTTTTTGTTGCTGTTGTTAAATTGTATGCACTTTCTTCTATGCGTTTTTTATTTTACACAGAAATGCCCGGATGTTGCAGCGTTGAAATCTCTGATCTGCATTTGACTTGCATACACCTCAATGTAAAGGTAAGACATGGAGTAAAATACAGGAAGCTCTTACAACTTGTTGGAAGATAATTTAAGCTGCTATAGCTTCTAAAGCTAATCTTGTAAAAACTCGATATTACACAAGCAGGCCTTTCCATGTCAATCAAAAAAAATTAAAAAAAATAAAATAAAAAAACAAGCACACTATAAAACTGAAGTAATTTTCAGTTGGGCCCTAATGTCACACTTGTGCGTGATACTGGGTTGGCATTGTAGCAGGTTTCATTCAGGAACAATGGGCTCTGTCCGTTTCCTCCTGTAACACACTGTAAATCTGTCAAAATGAACCTTTATGTGTAATAATCTGAACATTACTGAAACCGTGGCGAGTTTTGAATGGCTTCGCTCGCAACTGCCAAAACCTACTGTAATGCGATGCTAATTAAACTGCAAGTGCGTTAGATGTTTACTGAGAGGCCAAAGAACTTCCGCCGTCCAATTAGCTTTAAGAATGGGAAGGTTCCTCAACACTCTTGGGCGAATGAGGCGACGAGCATATCCATTAATATTGCCACACACAATGGCATTTTGGAGTTCTATTGTCCCATTCAAAAAGCTACTGTACCGTGAAGCAAACCAACTTGAATTTAAGCACAATTATACGAGTCGATGACACAAAATGGGGTACAAACGTCTGAATGTGATTCAAGACACTGTCCAACGACCGCCTTACGCTGACAAAATGGGGAGACGGCTTTTGACGGGACGGATGGATGGCACCTGACAATTTACGAGCACTAAGACAGAGACATACCGGCCGTAGCCTGTTCAGCAGTCTCCACATGAAGCATATACTCACTGTTTACCCAAACGGCTGGACAATTAATTTCTCCCTTTTTTTTCTCTTTTTTTTCCTCTCGACGTATAAAGACTGCGTATAAACAACAACTGTAAGTAGCGTAGCTGCACATCTTGAAAGGGATGAAATAAAGACAGACTTGTTCGTATTGCGTAAGGAACAGCTGGAGCCTTGAGGTGATGGGGGGCCGGGGAGGGGGGGGGCCGGGGAGGGGGGGTGGGTTAGGAGGCAGTGCGGTTTGCTGCTGTGTTTGTCGGGGACAGGGGAAGGGGGGTGCGGGAGGGGGGAAGTGAAGAGTCAGTGCGCTTTGACGCTGTTTTTGTGGCAGCGTGCGGTGCTAAGCGCGACCTCTTCCCGTTCTATGGGTGAGCAGGGAGGAAGGGGAGGCCTTGTCGGCCGCTGTAAGGGAATATGCTTTCATTAGAGATGGGGGCGAGAGCCATGCAAGCTTTGTGCTGCTAGCGATGAAGTGGGAATGCAATAAACTCTGATAAGATCATAAACTTACAATTAATGTTTAGCCATAAACATAAAAACAATAAATTAGCTAATTTTTAAAAAGTGAGTCATAGCCAATGAGCCGCTGCTGAATTCAGTTCAAGCGGGTGAAAAAAACAAAAAACATGTATATTTCTATTTAAAAACAGATTTTGTTTTACAGTTTTGACTGACTATCACAGACATATCTTATCAGTGTTTAGCGATGGCATGCTATTAATCGTAAGTAAGCCACATCCCATTTAAAAATCAAGCATTCAGCCATATGAATGAATTTGGGCCTTTAGCATGAATTTTTCAAAAAATCACAATGAACACGAACAGGCCTTGTTTTGTTTTTACTGCTACAAAGCGAATGAGCTCTTGACCGCAGACTGGAAAGTGAGCTTGCCGTGCGTTCACTACGTCGAAGCTGTTCCTCAGTAAGAGCCCTACAAAACAGCGTCAGACGACGTTAGCGTGTTGCCTGGGCGAAAAACAAACGGTTTCTGCGGCCCCCCGGATTTAGCCCGCGTACGTCCTTATGGAAATCATGCATGTAGACGTGTGGCTAAGTGCTAATCTGAGTCTGCAAATGCATTACGGAGCGCAAGCATAGCGGCGGCAGGGTCAACTGAAACACCTAGCCCTCTCGAGCATTCGAATGTCGAGCATTTTACATCAGAACAATAGACCTAATACCTCAAATCGTTGGTTGCTGACTTTCTTCCCCTTCTTGTTCCACACGATCTTGGGTCTGGGGTCGCCCGTCGCCTGGCATATGAAGGAGGCCACGCCTCCCTGCACTCCCGTCTGGTCGTTAGGAGTTCTTAAAAACTTTGGCAGCACTAGAAAGACAAGGAGGAGACAGTCGGTTATTGAGCAAGAGGGCGGGGGTGGGAGAAGGATTATGCTTGTTACATTTTCCAAAAACCATATATAATGACCCCCCCAGTTTAATTAGTTCAGTAATTTCCTCCCTCTGCACTTTGGCTGATGTGTGCTGCCACAAAATGGCCACCATGTACCACCCAGATAGGAGCAATTCATTGGTGGGATTGAGGTGCATTCCCCGCTTTAGTTTTAAGCACTTTGAGGTCAGGAAATGCTCTTTATAAAATGCATATTGTGTGTGTGTGTGTGTGTGTCAGTGTGATATCCGTAAAATAATGCGTTTACTGCAA